>JAEIFJ010002703.1:0-74507 GCA_018903435.1 Leucophenga varia
TTGTTATGGTCTTTCAGGTCTATTAGACTTAATGGAACTCTTGCATGCCTAACTAGATTCTTTGTTTTTTTTTTCTACACATTTTACAAATATTTATGGTTTGTAAACGGTTTTGCATGAAGATTGCCTAAAAGGACACAAAAATGTTGAGAAGAGGTGTATAAAGTACTTCATTATTTCATTTTATTTTTTTTTTTTGGAAATGTGATATTGTAAATAATTTATGCAGCACCAAAAAAGGGATACGGTAAACCAGTAAGAAAATTGCTTTATTTGTTGTTGACAAGGTACAGCTTAATAATGTCTCAATTAACATGAAATACGCTACAATGTAGTGGTTTAATTGTTTGTGTATGACTTTCTAAAGATTTGTTTTTATATTGCAACAAATCGAACTGAAAAGTGTATCTTTCCTCGATGACATACCGAAGACAGCTCAATACAAGAGCATGAAATGAATGGCATTTCTTGTGAGACTTAGGCTTTATGTATGACATGTCTTGCATGACTTCCATGCATGACATGTCTTGTATGTTTTCATGTATGACATGCTCTTGCATGACTGTCTTGCACGAATTCATGCATGACAGGTCTTTCTGAATTGCATGACATATATTCATGCATGACATTTTTTGCACGACTTCATGCACGATATGTCTAGTTAGAACTTCATGGATGACATGACAGGCCCTTATACTTAAAAACTTACCACCAGTCTATAGCGCTTTGTTGCATTAAATTATTTGCTATATTTCTAGGTCTAAGCAAGGAATCAATTTCAACTCAATTCAGATTCAAAATAAAGACATTTTTCGCTTGATTACACGGATTGTATTCCAGAATAATATTAAATGCCACAACGAATTGCACTCACTACAAACAGACTGACAGACAGACAGTGACAAATTCAGACAAGTGACAATGCTCTGATCCTGTCGTACCACTCGTTCTACCACAAAAAAAAAAACGTTCAAAAAATATGCAAGCGGCCTATAACGCCCACAAAACCACATTGAGAAACGACATTGCTGAATATTTCATTTGCCTGTTCTTTTTTGTTGGCAAAGGCCAAGTTTGACACAGCAGACAAACGGAAACAGGCTCAATGGTAAAATTTTTGCCGGAAGGTCATATTGACAAGAGCAAGTATGAGACAAACTTTAGTTTGCTCTCGATTTCGCTGACATCTCCCTCTGTAGCTGGTTGCATCTCGATTTTTTTGAGGCTTAGCATTAACGTGTTTGACTTGCAAACCCAACCAATACCAACGTAGCTGAAGCGCTTTCATATTGTCTTGCTGTCATTCATTGTTCACTTTGGTAGGCCAGACTGGGTACTCAGTTTACAATTTTAAAGAAATATTCCATTTAGATTCTCCAATAATGCTTTGCTTGTTTTACGCCTTTTGTTCCTGCTTGGATACGTGGGCGTTCTTCCTCTTTGTTCTCTTATTAATCTTGTGTCGTACATGGTTAGTTGGACCCTTTTTTTTTTTTTTACTAATTTTTTGTTTTTTTTTTTAACCTCGAGTATTACGCCGAATCAACCCAATGTAATTTTTCTTTTTCATTTTACAAATTTTACAAAAGTAAATAATACTCTGAATATTTTAGTGAACAACAGCTTTTGGACGCGTTTGCTTAAATATTATTTTCCTACGAGTACACTTGTGCAAATAGTAAAAGGATTTGAAGCAAAGCGGATTACAATCGAAAGCGAAAACTAATTAATTATTTACCCGAAGCTTAGTTAAATAATATTTTTGTTGTTGTTGCTGTCGCATAGAGTTTGTTTGACTTAAGTCGCAGTATTTGAGTTTGTTAAACAAACTGACAAATAAATCTTAAATTTTGATGTTGAATTAAAATGATAAAGTGGGGTGAGGTGAGCCCGGTTTAAGGCCATGTCGAATTATTATGACATCAGCTAAGCAATGTTGGCTTAGTTTCTAGAACTACTCTCAAATTTTAATAAAGAACACTTATCAAAAATTAATATTTTATACTATTTACACTTGTGTCCCACTACAGACTTTTACTCCACAATAATTTTCAAGAGCAGCTTTAAAAGCTGCAGTACATATTTCCTTTAATTTTAATAGCTTTATCTCTGGCATTCCAGGCTATCGCCTGCGTCTGTGTCTGCTACCAGTTTGCTAATTAAAAACGATTACAGCTCATTAAATGATAAAAATGCACGCATTGTTGTCTGCCAGCGATGCTGCTGTTGCTGCTGGATGCTTTATTAAAATGATAAACACGCATCCTTTATCCTTGTTGCATGCTTGTTGCTTACTTGTTGTTTGGCAGCTATACAAATATTGCCGCAAGTGGCAAGTGCGGTGTACAACGATGCCAAAAAAATTGGTGAAAAACCAAGTGACTCCTGATTTTCGCTGCTTTCAATGCATTGCATTGTTACCAACCTTATCATTACAATTAGCGCTGGAAAACTAACGATAGTCCCATCATCGATAGTTTTTATAGACAAAAGCATAACCGATCGAGTAAAACTGTGATTTGAAATCGGCAATATTTTGCGATTTGAGATTTAAAAAGTTAATCGCAAAATTATTAAGTTTACTAGAGCATGGCTATTAGAACAAATTTTGGTTATATATGTTCTCTTTAGCATTGCACACGTTCAATGCCTTGGCTTTGGCCTTTCTTGCCTTGGCTTTGGCGGCCTGAACACCTCAGGATATATTCTGCTTTGATTTGTTCATATGTCTTCTCTATATTAGTTTTGTAGCTAGACTTTCGACAATTGTCTTACGCGGTGCTGCTTCTAAATATAACTGAAATCTAATCCAAACTGTTTTATCCTTAATCCCTTATTTTTGTTTTCTCAACTGAACAGTTTCGAATTTTGCTTAGCAAAAGATTTTAATTTTAAAAAGGTAAAAATGTGCATTTGAAATGTCTCACTCTAAAAAATATTCCATTGACATTTACAGAAAAATACTTTTAAATTGAAATAGGCAAATTCATTTGAATACAAAAAATATTCTTAATTGCTAAACTGAAAGCAGAACGAATTTGATTACTACTCCTTTTTTTTGTGTATATTTCAAAATCGAAAATTCAATTTCGATTTAATTAACTACGACATGTCAGCTGCATGCTTCAGTGACTTTTTTATTTTATCCTTGCTTGTATCCTTGCTTGAATCTTTTCTAATCTAAATAAATTTCTAAAAAAAAAAAAAAATTGTAAAATGTAGTTGAATGATTCTGAATCTGTGCATTTATTCAATTTGGAAATTTTTGTCTTTCTGCTCTAAATTCTATCTGCCATATGCTGCTCTGTTATTGCAAAGCTTTGCTGTGCACTTTGAAAATATTGCGAAATAATAAATTTTGTATATAAAAATAGTTCACTTTTGGCGTTTTAGTTAATATAGTATGCCTCTTAGCCAATTGAATTATTTTTGGCAATAGTTTTGAACTGTATTTTAGCGAATTTGGTTATATCCCAAAATCCAAGCAATTGAACCATGACAAATAAACTTCAATCTATTATTTTTTTTAAGTGATTGCTGCTTCTATTAAGCTGCCAAATGCAATTTGTTTTTATCTTTTATTTGACTTCGTATTTTACTAAAATAAAAGAGGGCATGGCACATTGATTGTTTCGTACTGCTTTTGTGGTATCAAATATCTTTTATTGTTAAGAGGATACAAACATATTCTTATACACAAAATTCTTGTTCTTCTAGTTTTACATTACAAATGGGAAAAAATATTTTCGTTATACTGGAACATCTTATTGGGAATACATAATCTGATCGATTTGGCCTTGTGCCAATGTTCATTTTTAAAATCTTAAAATTGCTATTCCTAAAAAGGCAATATCTTTGGTTTATTTGTTTTGTATTTCTATTGCCTTTTTCGCTTTCAGCAATAAAGTTCAAAAGAAAGCAATTCTGTGTTAGTTAAGTTTCTTAAGCATAGGCTTTGTGTTTTTATTTTTTGTAGTTTAGACATTAAAGCAAACCAGCCCTTAGGCTGTTACCAAAAATACCGAAAATAGTGATTTGAAACAAACTGATTGATTTATTGCATGCTTTTAGGCTGAAAACAACAAAATGTGTCGCTGTCAAGATTTACAATTTGAAAGGAAAGACAGCAGGTAGTAAGGATTTCATTTAAAGCAAGAAATTGATAGATGAACTAAGTCGCTTTAGTTTTTTATTTGCTAAGACGCCATATGAGGTTTGCGAATTCTTTTAGACTGTTTCTGAGAAGTTGACGTACTCTAAAAATTTTTAATTAAACTCTCATGTCACGCATAACGCTTTGAGTAGAAAAACAATGCTTTTAAAAACAGAACCAAATACAATTAAAATTAATTAAAAACTAATCGCAAACATTTAAAATAAAACCACAAAAAGGAGGTACATGTTGAGAAGTTTTATGCAAATGTTTTTTTTAGAATGGTGCGTGTTGTTATTATAAATTCTGAATTGTATAAAGAATAAAAAAGGACTACACGAGTCATTTAGGTACGAGTAATTAAGTTATGAATAAAAAATGCAAAACAATATATTTTTTTTAATTAACTTATTAATTAAAAATTACTTTATATGTTGTGCCGCATTGTTCTTTTTACTAATTAGGCTGTTTATTTTTTCATCAATTTCTA
This sequence comes from Leucophenga varia, assembly GCA_018903435.1. Taxonomy (NCBI): domain Eukaryota; kingdom Metazoa; phylum Arthropoda; class Insecta; order Diptera; family Drosophilidae; genus Leucophenga; species Leucophenga varia. The sequence goes on from JAEIFJ010002703.1 coordinate 4,644, forward strand.
AGCATTCGTTTTATGCAGCTTTTAAGTATAAACCTCATAAATACGTTTTGGTTTCGCTACTGCTAATATTTTTATTATACCAAGTAAAACAATTTAAGCCACAATAGCTGATGGCAACACGTAACACTTCGACCTCAAAGTCCTTAAGTATAACAATTTCCTTAAGCGTTCCCAACGTTTCATTGTTAACTGCTTGAATGCACTAAGAAGCATAACAAAAGCTATATGAATGAAGTTAAGTAAGGGAGTTCGTTTAGGGCATATGTATGCGGTTGGGTTAATAAGTAAAATAAATAAGTACACAAAAGTGCAGCAGTTTGTTATATGAAACCACTTAACCACTTGCCACCTGACATTGGGGTATTTGTTGTACACTAAAGGGAATGTTTAACAGAAGCGTTAAAAGTACGAAAAGTTATTTTTTTAAAGCACATCTGAGAGAAAAAAGTCGTTAGTAAATTGAGAACGATTGTATTTAATTTAAGAACATAGTATCTAGCACGAATATTGCGATCAACTGTTTATTTATTTTTTTTTTGACAGATATAAGAACGGAGAATGTTCTTTATATGAGAACGATAATGTTCTTGATATGAGAACGAATGTTCTTATTTAATTGAAAACATTTCTATGAAATTAAAGTAAAAATGGCTACTTGGGATTTCTGGGACATACCCAAAATCTGGATATATGGTCCCTCTTATATCTTTTAAGGGCTATAACTCAGTCAGTTTGAATCAAAAAACAAAACCTTTTGAACAATATGTAAATGTAATTTTACTAGCCGAAATACTCGGTCTTGCCCGGTTGTGACAAATTGTCTTTATTTTTTTTTTTCCAAAAATCAACTTCCCAGTAAAACTATTTTTTTTTTTTGCTCCTTAATTCCCAGTTTTTTAAACTGTTTCAAATCTTAGGATTTTACGACTGGTTTTTTTTTTGTTGTCTGGGATTTTTTAGGACGTAGAAGTTTTGTGAAATTTCTCAATTTTTTGCACAGTTTTACTAATATTTCTTTTCAATATAATTTTTTTGTGAGACCCTTGACTATTTAGATCCTATCAGTGTATATTTTCATGGCAAACGCAATTTTTCTCCAAATTTTTCAATTTTTTCGATGTTTGATTACACCTTCCCACACTATCCGAAAGGAAAAAAAAATAATTATTTTATTTTGTTTACCTTTGAGTGTCAATATTTTTAAAAATTTATTTGAAACTGTTGATGCATAAAGTTTTGGTTTTTGACAAATGAATAAATTAATTTTTCGTTTAAATAGGAATGTGCATAAAAAAGTACGTAAAATGTTGTTCAATTAGTTATGCATCAAGTGAAAATTATGATTTATTAAAAAATTCCACAAAATTAAATATTGACAAACTTGATTGGCAGTTTTTGTATTATTTTTTTATTAATTTTTTTGTTTTTATATTTGCAGTGGTTTGTACAAAAAATAATAAATATAATTAATTTAAAATGAAGAGTTGTCATCTGGACACCTGGAAATAGAATAAATATTTATTAAAAAATATGCAAAAATATTATTTAAATTTAGATGACATTTTACATAAACTAGTAAGAAGTTTTCGTTTTTTTTTTATATTACTTCCTTGAAATAAAATTATTTCAATTCACTTTACTACATTCATTAACTTCCGTTTTCTTCGTTGTTTGACGGAAGCGGAAGTACATAGTCAGAAATAATCAAAGCTGCTGCAGTGAGTCACTTAATTATAAATTAAAGAAAGTATTTCACAGTGTGGCTCACTTAAAGCATTCAATTGATGCCGCGTTGCACACAGAAGTTTTAGAAAAAAAAAAATCTTAGACTTAAAAATTCATGACTAGATAAATTGCCAAAGATAGCAGAAATATTTTCGTAGTTCACTAGCGGAAAAATTGCATTGAACGCGAAATGAAAATTGAACCAAAGCATATTTTTCTCTTTTGCTAGAAACAATTTAATATTGAAACGATGCCAAGAATCTTATTTTCAAAAAGAAAAAAAAAAAAAAAAAATAGAAAACTAGTGACATAAACTCGCAACCAAATGCCATATAAGTCATTTACTAAGGCACGCTTACAATTTCAAAGCGTATAGAGGCAGTCGATTTGTAATGGAAAATAACAAAAATACCGGAAACGTAGCACCAATTTAATGGCAGACAATTTCGATACGAAAGCTGCTCAACAAATATGCGCTTTCTCACTTTTTGGTAAAGTGTCACGGGTTCATGTCGTAGGTCGCTGACAATATTTCGCTGTGTCTGTGGATTTTCGCTTTTCATGAAAATTGGAAAAATGTGCTAATAACTTTCAAAAAAAAAGTTAGTAGCTTTAGAAGACTTAGCTTCGCTTGAAATGGTAACAGCGACACACGACTTTTTAAGCTTCTTTATATTTAGTAGATTTAGCTTGGCAGGCAGTAAATTCTTTTTTGAAAAGATTAGCAACTAAATTGCTGAGCTATGAAGAAAATTGAGAAAATAAGGAAATAATATGTTTGAAATTCAAGTTTAAAAAAGTTAAATTGTTGAAAATCTTTCGTGTGGGGAAATATGGGGTTTCTCCTTCCCTATAAAAGATAGAAAAATTAGAAAATCTAATACAAAGTTCAGCAATTATCAAGAGGCCAAACCCATTATTATGCAAGCAAACTCAACACTAGTAAACTATATTGAAGAATTTAAAAATGTGGATTTCATGCATGACATATCTTACATGATTTCATGCATGACATATCTTACATGACTTCATGCATGACATGTCTTGCACGACTTCATACATACCATGTCTTGCACGACTTCATACATTTCTTCATGCATGACAAGTCTTGCAAGACGTCTTGTGTGTTTGTCTCGCTTGTGTCTTCTATCGCTTTTCTATTAAAACATCATAGAATTTTGCACACAAATGATTTATATACAATATTTTTTTCAAATAAACTTGTATAAAAAACCACAAGGTCTGGTGCCCCAGTATTAATTGTTAGCAATCTTCAATTGGTACTTTTTGCCGAACTGTGACTATCCAAATTATTTTGTATATTTCTAACTTAATTTATTGTATCACCCTGTTACCATTCACTTAAATAATATAACTTTTATAATTCACAAACACTTCTTACAATAGTTGAGTAAAGTAAATCGATATGCTTCATTGTAAAAGTTTGATTTTGGTTTTAATTTGTTTTTTTTGTTTTTTTTTTTTTTTTTTTTTGTATTGATTTTGACTTGTTATGCTATTTTGAGTTATTTTTGATATGTTTTAGTTATACAATAATTTAGTTTACTACTGATAAATATGTATGAGGCATGTTTCGAAGATTTTTGTATTGATAATTTTTATTTTATAATTCACAAACACTTCTAGCAGCAGTTGAGTCAAGTAAAACAAGTTATTTGCTGCATATAAGTTTGTTGTATGCCAAGGCTGTCTGAAAAGCCACTAAACTTATGGATTGTCACTGCCCTTGAAATTTATAGCCTTTTAGCAACTCTGACTTCAACTACTACATCAGCAGCTATTATGCTTCTTGATGCTGCCACATGCAGAGAAGTTCAAGCTAAAACTTAAACTCTGACTTCAAAATATCCTTTATGGTTTGGTAATAAATTATGCGCAAATCGATTAATCCTATAATAACGAATGAATGCATAGTGCATGTATATTAAGGACAATGAAAGGATGCATGCAGTGCTTTGTGTGTTACCTTGTGGCATGTGAAACGTTAAAGGACAGAGGAATCTCGAACTGATGTGTACAGAAAAGCAATGTGATTTATTTGTTATGAATTGAAATGCACTGCTTTTAAGATGTGAAAGACAGATGGCATCAAGCTTTAACAGATTAAATAAAAAGAAGTTAATTGAATTTACATTTTTAATATTTTCAAAACAAAGGCACCCCATTGCTTGAAAAAATTCAACGCATGACCTTAATATCTGCCAAGACTATGATGTGTAGAAATATTTTACTAGATGATTAAGGGACAGTATCATGCAAGTAGAGGAGTGTAAAAATTTATTACAATTTTCGATGTACAAAATTTCACAATGAAAAACAATTCTAATTTAAAAACACACACGTTGATGATCCTAATGAACATCAAATATGCAATATGTAAAAGTTGAGTTATTTTAGCAGCTCACAACAACAGAAAATGCACAGCGTGAGTATACAAAATGTGCTACCACATTTAAATGTATACTCAACGCCATTTGCTGTGCAGAATATTTGGGTTGTTTTTTTTTTTTTTTTGCATTTTATGCAATTTATTTTGTTTATTATGCAATTTATTAAGTTTAGCTTTAGCATTTGTAGCAGCAAATGGCTTTCGCCGGCCTAGTGTGCCAGTTTTTTTGATAAATTTTATTAAAACACGTAATATGAAAATTAAATCGAGATAACTAATTGACGCTATGTGTGTTGAAATATTCAAAATAAGGCTGCGATTTAATTAGTTTTTGTATTTTAACAAATTTTAACAGAACGCCACAAAGTATGCTACAAATTTTCTTTAAAAACGCTAAACAAATGCAACGGAAATGAAAAAGTTTATCAAAGCGTAAATGTAGGAGAAAAAGTTTGAAAAAAGACGCTTACTTGTGTAAAGCAATGCCAAACAAAAATTTACGCTTAGATTGAAGGATTCACGTGTATGCAGCGCTAGGCCCAAACTTGCACAAAAAGTAACCAAAACTGTAACGCTAGAAAAAATGCTTTAAAATAACGAAAATGAAGCAAAATGCAAGCAAGGACTAAGCTTATGTTGCATATAAAACTACAACAACATGAGCACATAGTCAAGTATTTAAATAGACAGATTGACGAAGAGGCGCACTGAGGAACACAGGCACACTCTGAACTGATGGCTTTGGTGCTTTGGGCCTATTAGACTTAATGGGACTCTTGCATGCTTCACTATTTTTACAGGACGACTCAACGTGCATCGTTAAATTTTTTTCGCACGTCTTTGCAGTTTTCAATTATTTATGGATTGTGAACGCTTTTGCATTTAAACTGACTAAATTTTTCGTTTAGGCACTGAAAATAGGAAATTGAGGTAGACAGGAGTATTACTCACTCGTTTTAGCCGTATAAAATCGAAAAAAAAATCTAATATCTTAGAATAGAATAATACTGGTGCTTTAATGGTTCTCTTCTTGATGCTAGCTGCTTCACATCCTTTCCTACCTCACAAATATTCAAGCTGCTCAGGACGAGTTAATTTAAAACAGTGACAACTTTTCTAAGAAAATTTGCACTAAAAAAAGCACAACAACTTATGGCAAAAACTCATAAACTGTCCAACATAAAACTGTCTAAGCATATTGCTGAGTTTGAGCAGCAAAGCAATCCTTATTGTAATGCTGCGTGAAATTAGAAATTAGTATTCATGCCCAACAGTGTCATTTTCGCAAATTCTAACCAAACTTTTTAAGCCAAGATTGATGCATGCAATCAGAGAAGAAAACTACTTAAAAGGATTTCTAAATACATGCAGCGGAGGCGATGATTGAGTGCCCAAGGCGCGACCAGCAGACAGTCATGAAAAGCATTAAAAACTTTGCATTGAGTCAGAGTGTAAAATTTTGTAAAGTGTTGGCGCAACTTTGTCATGTAACTTCCTAATTATGACTATTTTAAAAATAGTATTTTTTTTATCATATAATAAAGCAGAATTTAAATGAGCATTTTTTTGTGGGTGTTTTGTATCTTTCCTGCTTTATTTTCTTGTTAGAGTAAAGGACGTCACACCAGAATGCAAGGATATTCGGAGTAAGAAGTCCATAAGCAATTAAACTGAGCGTGTACAAGACATTTTACCGTTATATACACATATAAAATGCGCTGTGTTTGTTGTTTTACAACTCGAGCTAGTGTGTTGTAATTAAAGTTATCAGTTCCAATGCCAACTGCAGTAATAACAAATGACATTCACCTGCTAAGAAACAATGAAAACAGTGTTACCGCTCATTAGACTCAAATAAAAGTTTGCATTTTATAATTGCAAAATCACGCAAATTGAATAATTGAAATTCTTTACTTGCGGTAAAATATATACATACAGAATGTCCTTATTCCTTTTAGAATGCAACTGGCAAACATGCACAATGAACTGCAACCAATTTATTCCATAATAAAATTAAGTTTCGCTTCAAATGCTAATGAAGTTGCGCCAACTAGTTGAAAAGTATTTCAAAACTTTTCCGCAAAGACAAAGTCAAAAGAATATAAGTAGAATGCATTTTAAATAATTAATTGTTATAGTGTGGAGAGGTTTTTTTTTTGTTAAGCACTGAACTCCATTTTATGTGATATGACTAAAAGTAATGCAAATGCGTACAGGTTCAACTTGTATGAAGTACGTTGACATTAATTTATTTACTGCATTTGCCAAGTTCTACGAAAAAATTCTTGGCACAAGCGAATATATTAAATTTGCGTACTCATTGTTGTATTTTATTTATTATACGATTCAACACGAAATTAAGTGAGAGGTAAAAAGTAGGCAGCGTTGCATAAAAATTATTCTTAGTGGCTTTGTTGCAGGATATCCTTACTTGAGTAGTTGTTCTTTTGCATTCATATTTTGCTTGCATTCAAAGTAAGCAACAAAGCCAAAAGCGGAAGTGAACAATAGAAACACGTACGCCTATTATTGTATTATTATGGCTGCCTGCCGTTTTTTTTTTATTAATGCCAGGAAATTTTATGACTTTTATTGCATTACGACTTGCTATACAACACTGGAGGGATTGTTGCACATTCAACTTTAATTGAAATTTACTCTTGAAGTGAATACATCAGGTAAATAATTGAGTTTTGTTTGTAAAATTCTTTAAAATGTAAAAAATAGTAAAAAAATATTTCTATGTCCGCTATTAACTTTGAAACCATTCAACCGATTAGTCCCAAACTTGTTTCATTTGAAAGGCAACAATGCAAGCATAGTTATAGACAAATCAAACAGTTCATTAGGCTATCGACTTTTGCCATGCAAAGTATTTTTTGCTCTTTTTATATGTTTACATACTAGCCCCAACATATTCTGCGGTTGCAGCAAAAAAAAAACAGGTATTTTTTAGTGTTTTTTGTGTGTTTTCATACTAACCACAACATATTTTGGTTTATGCTGCAATACAAATAATTCAAAAAGTACAAAAATGCCTCTGAAAAGGCATTCAAAATACATCTTTATTTTTTTTTTTAATATTTTCAAGAAAATTATTTGCATTAAAAAAACTGCAAAACTCCATAAACTATTTTTTTATTAAAATTCAAATTTATTTGCATAGCTAAACTCAATTGCAAATCTAATCTTCAAAATGTGCAAAAAGTCATCAGCAGCATCAAGAGCAACAGGAAGCATTTAGTTTTTATAAAGCTGCTGCAGTATAAAAACTATTAAGTAAAGGCAACAAAATCTAATATGGCAGACATTTTAGTAAATTGGCAGATACTATATGCATATATTCGGAATTAATATGACACATCAGTTTAAGCAAGGAAATGACTCAATTCAGAGAGCGGAAGTTGCCATAAAAAGGATTAAAAAAACTAATACAGAAAATAAATAAAGAAACAAGTAAATCGATATGCAATTTAGTTAAAAATATGTTGCTGCTGCTAATAATCTTTCTACTAGATTAAGGCAATTTTACATTTGGCATGCAAAGAGTAGTTCAGTTGAGTGTAACAAGCGTAAAAAAGACTAAGAAAAACATTTTTATACATTTCAAATGATTACTTTTTCGTATTGCAAAAATATACAATTCTGTATCGAATTGATTCAAGACGTTGTGTGCACTCAGGCGCAAAAAGGACATTGATACAAGCAAACTATAAGGATATATGTATGTAAGCTACGTGTAGTCAATAAATAAAAAAGTAACATTGAGAAAAAGCACTCAATACATGGTTGCATTCAGCTGTTGCTGCACAAGGACACGTTCGTTATAATATACAATATATCCTTTGGACAAGAGTTAAAAGCAGCAACAGAAACACAACTGCAACAGTTGCTACAACACAAGCCAAATGAAGCCATTGCAGTGTTTCATAGCAAAAACAAACATTTACCAAGCAAAAAGTTATAAAAATGATGACTTGATCAAGATAAGCAATAAACTTGAAGCAGAGAGAATATATTGGAGCAACTTGTTTAGAAATTAACTGCAGCAAAATGGAATTATATTGTTGGAATATATTGCAATAACTTCTATATTAAATTGTAGTGCAAAACAACTGGTAACATATTTTTATAAACTTTTTTTAAATGACGCAAATTGTTGTTTACGTAATAGTTTGAACGGAAGAGTAGCACAACACATTTTGCATAATTTGAAACATGTAAGAGATCTAAAGAAGGACATGTCAAGCAACTTAAAAAGTCTAGTGCAACTATGTCATGCTTGAAATCGTGCAAGACATGTCATGCATGAAGTCGTGAAAGGCATGTCATGAATCACATCCAAGACATGTCATGCATGATGTTCCAAAAGATATGTTCAATGTTTAATAGTTTCGCACAGTTTGAGTATATGCAAAGCCATCCGGAACAAACATCCCATTTCATTGTTCTTTTTAAGTCATGATCTAAATTGCAACGCACTTTCTTTCAGCAAAAATGTGTGGTTTGGTTGCCGAAATCACTAATGTAACTCACATATTTTATGTTTGCAGTACACATTACTGCATGACAACGCATAAATAGCTACTTACAAGGTGAAATTGGTACAAATTTACCGCAAAATACAAACAATTGCTTCAGCAGCATTTTCACTCGCGTTTAATTATTCAAAACAATCATAAGTACCAAGTACAAGTAGCATTTAAAGCACTGCAACACTTCTATTTACAGCCACAATTACAATAAAAAATGTCATGTAAAATGAAAGCAGCTTATTTTATAGATGGTTTTTCTTAACTTAAAGAGTATAATTTATTTAATTTAATTCAAACTTAAATTTTGTCAATTTAAAACTCTACGCTAATTTTGAGAATTTGCATAGTATCCATTCGCCAATTCATGCAGCATATTCTGAACTTTTTTATTTATTTTAGCTTAGTGCAGCTGCACTGCGCTAATCGTTGCCGGAATTTGAACAAACAAATAAAAGGATTTAAGCGCACATAAGTAGGCAGCATTAATGCTATTTTGTGCCACAAATTAAACATGGCCGCTACATTTTTGCACCAATTGTGAACACATTTTCAGCAGCTTTAAAAGAACTTTTACCAGCTTATGTCGCATAGTTGGCTACTATTGTGTGTTTCCTGTCGAAACATTTTCACATGTTGTGCTTCGTTTGTGTTTCGAACATCATTTTTTTTATTTTTTTTATTTTGGCCAACACTTTTCTAATAATTTTTTTTTCTTGCTGTGAGCTGCTCAAAACTGTCATCAAAAACAAATTTGTTTGTTTCTATTCTTGCCAAACATGCAAAAAAAAAAAAAATAATAATATTGCAAGCGGCAAGTGCCAGCCAAACATGGCATGTAGTCGTTGTTGTTGGGTTCCTTTATTCACTTTTGTCCTTTAAAATTTTTTTTTAAGGAGTTTCGCATGTTTACAATTTAATATTTTGCGCGTACATGTGTAAAAACAATTTTATACTTATTGGTAAAACGAAGAAAACAGCAGACACTAAGCGCCTGAATTAGACTTGATGAAAGACAGTAATGCTGAAGAGAACAATGCTAGGTTGAATAGACTTTTAGGGATAACAGATTCATTCTTTTTCATTTGTATATCGTTTTTTGAAGAAAAGTTGTTGCATACTTTCTAGCGCACTGTTAAAAAACGCTTGTAAAAAAAAAAATATTTATATAACAGACTTATTTTGAATATTTCAACACACATAAAGCTATTAGTTATCTCGTTTTAATTTTCATATTACGTGTTTTAATAAAATTTATCACAAAAACTGGCACACTAGACCGGCGAAAGACATTTGCTGCTAAATATGCTAAAGCTAAACTTAATAAATTGCATAATAAACAAAATAAATTGCATAAAATGCAAAAAAAAAAATCAACACAAATATTTTGCACAGCAATTGGCGTTGTGTATACAATTTGAATGTGGTAGCACATTTTGTATAGTCATGATGTGAACTGCTAACAAAATTCAACATTTACTAATTGCATATTTGATGTTCATTAGGTTTGTGTAATACAATTGGTAGCTTATGTTCCTTTTCATTGCATAAATTGTGAAAGGATTGCATCGAAAATTGCAAGCAAATTTAATCTTATATTATTATTTGTATATATTTTAGTTTGCTTTGTTTATGGATTTTTTAATTCAATTTTGCGCCTTAAATTTTTTTATATTAAATTACGACGTTTTTATAATCGTTGACACATTTTTATTCTACTTTTGATCCTTCATTGTTGCTTCAAAATCTTAGCATTCTGCTTCCGGCACTGTTTGGTCTTTGAATAATATTTTTCGTACATCCAATCTCATTGCTTTTGTGTATATTTCAGTTCAAACAGTAAAATATCTTGAGAACCATTCTCTTGCAAGTAACTCACACATGCAGACTCCACCGTCTTTGCCACAAAGTGACACACAAAGCACTGCATGCATCCTTTCATTTTGCCTTAACGTACTTGCATTCATTCGCTATTATTCGATTAATCGATTTGCGCATAATTTATTACCAAACCAAAGAAGGATATTTCGAAGTCAGAGTTTAAGTTTTAGCTTGAACTTCTCTGCGTGAAGTAAAATTCGATTATTATGAGCGCTGTTGAAATATGTTCATTTGAATGCTGAGCTGTCAGAATGCTTTTATTGTGCTGTTCCTGCATGGTTTGGGTGGCTTTTCAGTTGGTTTGGGTGGCTTTTCAGTTGTTAATGCGGTTTTTTACAGTCATTAAGGTTTTTTCCCCATAAATGCAAAATATAAACATGACAAGGATAATTCTAATCGAATATTTCAAGTAATCCATTAAAAACAAAAAAAAACATTTTATTTACCCCATCAAAACTCAATATTAAGAATAGATAGAAAACTGCAAATCTTGACAAAAATTATAGCTCAAAAAATAAAACTACATTTTTTTTTTCGATTATACAGAAAATGCTTCTTATAATCTTAGCCTTTTCAGCTAACTTGTCTTCAGTTAAAACTTCTAAAAATAATTTTGCATTGTTTTTCTTGTTTTAATTACTTTTTGTATGCTTACACCAGGCAATTTACAGCTTTATGAATTAATGATTAAGCTGTTACTCAGCACCTATGTGAAGCCTTCATTGTAATTTTTCATACAGGCAAACAGATTGGACTGTCCTCTTCTTCTTGTGTTTCTTGTTTACTTCATACAAAGGCTATTTTGTCCTGTGTGGCGTTTGTGCAGCAAACTTTATATTTTCACTGAACTATTGTCTTAATTTAACTTTTGTTTCTAGAAAATAAAAATGGGTGTTTTGTGGAAGAATTGTAGTTAAGAGTATAGCATTTTCCATTTTGTTACTTAAATTAGAAACAATTTAGCTAATTTTGCGGCTAACCAGTTGCTAATATGCAAAATCATTTACTGCCACAGCTGCTATTCTGTCTGCTTCGTTCAATTTTGGTTTAGTAAAAATTTAAATTACAAATAATATGCCATATGTCTATTGTAACTATTGTAATTTTGCTTTGTATTCTTGAACAATATTTACCAAAGCCACAAAGACATTGTACAACGCATACAAATACTCTTTTTGAGCTTGCTTTGGTCATTTGGTTTGCATTTTAGTACATTGAAAACGCATTTAAATTAATTGAAAATAATTACATATTGTTTGGTTTGATGGAATTTAATCCACTCAATGCATTGCGACCAGTGATGATAATTGCACACAAAAGATACAGATACAAAAGGAAAAATGAAACAAAATTTAAATTGCAAAAAAATCTTTTCTTTTACTTTTGATCTTTTATGAGAAGAGATAATAGCGATCAATTAGAAGTATCATGATGTCGTTAAGTCTGTCCGGCTGCCTATTCAAGTGTCTGACTGTCCTACGAATGTGATGTGTTATAAATTGTAGGCGTATTAAATATCTTTTGCCACCATAATTATATTGGCTGGTAACGCGTAATTGATTTCGATGTAAGAACAACGCGCTAAACAGGCTAATGTAGCAATTGATGCCTTAGTGCTCGTGGAATATAGAACAACTCCCATGTGTTACATTTCAACATGATTGCATTGCGCAAATTACGCGCGGACATAAGCGTGAACAAAAGCAACAAGAGCAGCAGTAAGCACAAAATGGTGTACTACATGCAACATATGGCGCCTAAGTAGATACATTATCTGATAGATACTTTTGCGTACAAATTGCATTGCGTACATTTTTAATGCAACTGATTGATTTTAGTGTTGTGGTAAATGTTTTACTTTAACTGCTATAAATTAAAAAAAAAAAAAAAAAGATTTATTTAATGCTTTGATAACCTTATTCAAGAAGAATACGGCAATCGGGTGAAGCAAGTAGGAGCGCGTTTAACATTTAATTTCCAAAAAAAAAAAATTGTTTTGAACTCAATGAAAAAATATTGAATTGAAGTTTATTTTCCTGTTCAATTCAAAAAACAAAAGCAAGGACGTTAACTTCAGAAGCACCGAAGCTCAAATACCCGCCACATGAGACTTTATTAATTTTCTTGAAAAAATAAAAAAATAGAAGGAGAGTTTGTATGGGACTATGTGTTATAGTGGCTCGATCCCTGTCATATCGATAGTATATTTATAGGATAACAGTATAAGTGATTTTACACAGATTGGAGTGAATATATCCAAAAATAAGAACTACTTTCATACAAAATATGAAAAATGGGCGCTAGGTTTGTATGGGGGCTATATCAAAAAATGGGCGTGGCACCTTTCTTTTGAAATTGGATGTCATTAGAAGTGCTTTTTACCTATATTTGTAGTAAATACATTTACAAATAATAACAATTTTCATACAAAAAATCGAAAAAAATGGTAAGTTTGCATGGGGGCTATATCTAAAAGTGGGCGTGGTACCTTTCTTTTGATATTGGATGGATGGATATTGGATTAAAAGTGTTTTTCTTGATTTGTAGTCAAAACATTCATAAATACTAACTATTTTCACACAAAAAAAAACGAAAAATATGTAAAGTTTGTATGGGGGCTATATCTAAAAGTGGGTGTGGCATCTTGGTTCTGCCATACAAACTGCCTAGGAACACAAAAGAGCTTAAGTTTAAAGTTTCAGGTCAATATCTTTAAAACTTTCCGAGAAAAACGCATTGCAACAGACAGACAGACAGATGGACGGACAGACAGACAGGCGGACATGGCTAGATCGACTCGTCTCGTCGTGCTGATCAATAATATATATACTTTCTGGGGTCTCCGATGCCTCCTTTAATGCGTTACAAACTTTCCGACAAACTGATAATACCCATCCACTATGTGTGGCGGGTATAAAAAAAATTATACAAATTGTATAAAAATATCCTTGGCATAGTTTGCGTGTTAGCGACTCTAATTGTTGTTTTGTCTTTATTTAAATACAAAAAAAACGTTTCAGTTTTGTTTAATTCTTTGTTTTCTAATTTAAAGTAAAATGTTTGTAAATGTTTTGTTAGTGCTCCTAACACGCAATGCAATTAATGAACAAAAACTTAAATAAAAATAAAATTAAATTTATGTTTTGTCACCATGAAACTTTTCATCAAAATTTATTCAAAATATTTGTTTCTCTTTATAAACTTAATTGCATTTTTTAAAAACCAAAACATAATCAATATGGCAATGTGTAAATAATGCTTCGAAAATGTTTAAAAAAGTATTTATTGCACAAAAAAATATAAAAATAAAATAATAAAAAGATAAGTTGCTCTTTACTATAATACTCAGCACAGTGTAGCCAAAGTTAGCGCAGAATTTACAATTTAGATACTCAAGTAGTTCAATTCCTACCAAACTGTCTCCAGTTAGGTGGACTAAAAGTTATTTTGGCTAACAAATGAATAAACGGATAGACTCTTTGACTCGTCTTACCATATTGATTAGGCCAATATATATTTCAATAACAATAATATTAGACTACTCCATTTACACTGTACAAATATTTTAGCATTTTATATTATTTTTTATGTGCTGTGTATAAAAAAAATATTGCATATGTTGCAGATTATTACTACACATTTTTTTGTTTCTTGTTGCTGTTGCCATTTGCAATGTAAAAAAAAAAAAATATTGCTGCTGTGTGTAGTCAACAACGCACTCGAACATTATTGTTACATAAATATGTGCAATATGTATAAAAATGTTGTTAATGAAAGTCAAGCACAACTGCTGCTGCTGCTGCTGCTGCAGTTGTAGTTGTCACAACCATAATAATGGCAAATGCAATGACAAGAATATTTAACCACAAAAAACACCACAACAACAACAGCAATAAAGATTATAAATGCTGATGTTGCACAATTGCTGTTGTTTTTTGATTTTTTTTTTTGTGGATAGAATTTATCGATGCCAGCAACATTTGTTGCTGTTGTAACTGTTGTTGAGAGTTTTGTAAATGATACAGAAATTACTTCTATAGAGTCAAGTGCAAAAAAAACAAACAGTAATAAAAATAATACCAATAATACCAATAATCACATACATAAATAATAAAAATAAATTATAATAATAGTAAAAAAATGAATCTATGTCCGCTATGGACTTCAAAACCATGCAACCGATGAGTCCCAAACCAGTATCATTTAAAAGGCAATAATGCAAGTAAAGTAATAGACCACTAAAAAATGCATTAGGCTTACAATTGTCTGGTTTTTTAAGTTTTTATGCTGAATGAACATATTGTACAATAAAAGAATCAACTATTTTTTAATGCTATTTTGAATGTTTTCATAGTATGTCTGCAATAAACAGAAAACGACTTGTGGAACCGAAAACCATGCACCCGATTTTGAGTCCCAATCCGGTTTCATATGAAATGTAACCACTTAGAAAAATGCATTAGGCACATTCGGTTCATTCATGAAGTTGATTTTCCACTTTTCTCAAAGTGTAAAAACATGGTTTTTTGTATGTTTTTATACTAGCCCCAACATAATATGGTCAATTATTTTTTTTCAATTCTATTTTATATGTTTTTCATACTCATTCCAACATATTTGGGTTTACCCTGCAATTCAAAAAATGAAAAAAACACTTTTTTACCAGAGGGAACAAAAAAAATTAAAACCATTAAAAACAAAATATAAAATTTTGTTTGAATTTAAAAACAAAAAGTACAAAAAAGCCATCGAAAAAAACTGAATATATAAAATCGAAATTAATAAAATTTATATTAAAAAAAAAATGTTCTAATATTTTCGACATTTTCTTAAAAAAAAGGACTCTCATTTTTTAGCATAAATTTTAAAGTACAAAGAAAAAAAATGTGCTGCTCTTTGGGTTTTTAGTTCAGTGTTACATGTAAACTCTTTTATTATTTTTTTTTATTTTGTTAAATCTAAACGCTAAAGCAGACAAGCAAAAATAGCGACAAAATAATGATAAACGTTATACACTGTCTGCAAACTTTGATACATCCACAAAACCAAAAAAAAAAAAAGACGACTTGCTTCTCATATATCAGATACTATGATTCCTGCTAAAGCCATATCCAAAAGGAAACGACAAGTAATGTCTTTTCATTTATATATTTACAAAATGGCGTCAGCGACATTTTTGCTTTTATTCTTTCTTCTATTCTCTTTTCTTTTTGCCGACACACGTTGTTACCCAACACGCAGACGGGAAGCGGCTAACGTGGCGTATGAGTAATGAAAAAAATTATTTAAATTTTAAGCATTTTTTTGAAATAGCAGCAGCAGCAGCGACAATGTTATTTACAACTCGCTTTGTTTTTTTCCTTTTAATCTTCTTCAACAAAAATTTAATTTTTATAAGCTTCTTTGTTTTTAATACCCTGCACCCGAAGAGTACAAGGGTATGTAAAGTTTGTGAAAATTTATGTAACATGCAGAAGGAGGCATGATAGACCCTATCAAGCATATATATTCTAGATCAGCGTTGATGGGAGAGGCGTTATAACTATGTCTGTCAGTCTGTCTGTCCTTCCTATTGTAAAACTGACTGTTTCGAATATATCTCGAAACTTAACTATTTCTTGTGTGCAGTGTATCTTATAGTTGAGCATACTCAACTGCAGCTTTTATTTATTTTTTTCACGCATATTGAGTCATTTGAAAATGAAAGTCTTTTCTTATGAAAATAAAATTTCATTTAAACGTTTGTGTAGATAAATTAAAACTGGCGCTAAACACATCCACTTCGCTCAAATTTTGGTAAACGGAAATTTAACATTTTATGTTTGTGTGTGTGTGTGTGTGTCGCTATGTTATCATGACATACAACGCTATGACAGGATGTAAGACACTTCTTTTGTTGTTGTTTGCGTTATCAGCAATGTCAGTTTCAGTGCAAATGTATACACATGTCAGTCTGTCCCAAAGTGCAAATGTGAGTTGCTTACTTGTGGCATGGTTTATACATTTACAACTTTAGTTCATAAGCTTCAAATATATAAATTTAATTTATACAAAACTTTCAAATAAACCCATACAAAAAAAAAATACGCACGTACGCATTCTACAAGATAATAATTTGCAAAGAGTTTTATACGAATAAAAAAAAAAACACTTTAAAACATGTTGAACTTTGTTTCGCTGTAAAGTTGTAAACTTGCTACTTGAGCTGCCTTGACATGACTCTCTGTTAAGTCCGTCCGTCCGTCTGCATATTGCTTATCATGCTACTTGCATGAAGTTTGTCTCTCTATCGTCGACTCACTTTGTTGCTTGCTTTTTAGCATTTTAAGTTATCCTTCATTTAGTGTTGCTCATTTTTTTGCATCAAACTTGTAGAAAAAGTTTCTGTAGCGTTTGCGAAAATGACACTGTAGGGCATGCATACTAATTTCTAATTTCACGCTGCAACACATTAACTTGTATAATTCGCTACTCTAAGTGTTGTGATATGCATAATTTGCAGCAAAAGTTTTGTACTGTTTGCTGCATGGTAGGAGTATTTCCGTTATGAACCTTAAATTTAAAATTGTACAAAATATTTTCAGAAGTATGTATCTACAGCTTCTAGCTCTTCATATTTTTTGCGGATACTCAGTAGTACTGATCAATACTCAGTTGTATTCACAGTAGTATTCATTAGTACTCGGTTGTATTCACAGTAGTGCTCAGTTATAATCACAGTAGTGCTCAGTTGTATTCATTCAAAATACTCAGTTTAACTCACAGTAGTACTCATAAATACTCAGTTGTATTCACAGTAGTACTCATTTGTACTCAACTGAGTTCACAGTAGTATTCATTAGTACTCAGTTGTATTCACAGTAGTTACTCATTTATACTCAGTTGAATTCACAGTAGTACTCATCAGTACTCAGTTGTATTCCACAGTAGTACTCAGTTGTATTTACAGTAGTACTCATTAATACTCAGTTGATTTCACAGTCAGTACTTATTAGTACCTCAGTTGTATTTACAGTTCTTTCAATTTTATCTATCTTTTCATGTGAGCAGCCTGTTTATAGTAAAATAACAGCAAACTAATCAGCAAACTTGTTCAAATAAAAGCATAAAAAATATTTGAAGCAAAGACTTTATTATTAAATAACTGAGAGACAGACAGACAGACCTGCCAAAAGAGATACACAAATTAAGATAGACAGACTTGCAGCTAAAAACACAAATTCAGACTGCTGCAGAGAAGCAACTTACGTGTGTGATAATTAAAGCTAATGAATAATTAAATAAAAAAAAAAAAATACGAAAGCAATTGAAGTAGACAGCTACGCTCACAGCAAAGGATGACATGCAAGATAAAAAGAATTAAGAGACATTTTATTTTAAATTCATTTTGGTTAATTATAAAGAATATCTGTAGACAGACTCTTTTACTGCTGAACACGTACATCAGTAGACAAGTTTATAGCAAAACATGCGTTTTTTAAAATTTGTTATATTTTTAGATCTAAACAAGTCAATTTTCAACTCAAATTCACTTCAAAATAAAGCATTTATACCCATGACAAGGTTTGACTGCAATCCAGAATAATATTTAAATGCCAAATGCCACAACGAATGACACTCACTGCAAACAGACAGACAGACAGACTGGCAGATAAATTCAGACAAGTGACAATGCTCTGATCCTGTCGTATTCACTTTAATTTTGTGCAGTCACGAAAGGCCTGAAACGCCCACAAACCGCATACAATGAGAAACGACGTTGCAAAATATTTTGTATTTTTTTTTTTTTTTTCTTCAGAAATTTTGCTGTTGGCCAAGTGCCAAGTTTGACACAACAGACAACAGCGCCACTGTAAAGCTGTATGGTAAAATTTTTAACCGGAAGCGTCATATTGGGCAAAGGAAGTTTGTTGAGTGTACACTCAATGTTAACTCAGTTGCACTCTCGACATCTTTTCTGCAGAAGCTTGCAACTCGTATGTAGCGAGTTTGATTTGCAATACCAAGCAACTTATTAAAGTTTACCTTAAACAAATGCAAATATGCTGTAGCTGTTTTTTTGCATCCTTGCTGTCATTGGTTTTATTTATTAAATTTTATGTAAAATGTGATCGATCATTTCTAAATTAATACAAATCCGTATATTCCTGCTCCTGTTTGTCACTTTCTAGCGTAAAGAACCCCAAGTTTTTTTACAAATATTATACTTTTCTCTACTCTAGCGAAAAAAAATCCGTTAATTCGAAGCTAACAAAATATGATTGTCCTCTGTTCAAGTTTCAGCAACAATTTTCACAGCCGTTACTATTATCCAGGCATGTTGCTAACCAAACTAAATCGTTAGGTAGGAAAGGCTTTTTATCGAGTTATATATGATCCCAATTGCAAACATCATAACGAGAAGAATGCCAATAAAAACAAGCAGGAATAAAATTTAAAATCCAAATTAAAAAAAAAAAAATTAAATCAAAAATATAAACTCAAGTTTATTTTATTCCAACAATGTAAAGCTACGTTTTAAAACTGTTTACGAATTATAAACATTTAAAAATATTTTTTATGAGTTTTTCATATTTAAATGTAATTGTGCTACTATAAAAATCTACTCAAAGTGAAAAAGTGCAATCAAACTTAATTAATTATTTTATTATTTTTATAATACAAGAATTTATCGGAAAATTGTTAATAAATTTTAAAATGGCTTCTTACTAAATAAATGGGTCATCTATAAAAATTTTAGAAAATCTGAGTGAAATTTTCAATAAAATTTTAATAAGCTTTATTTTCTTTGGCTTTGACACTTTTCATTTGGATACTCAATATTTTTGTAGTTATTCGTCCTTTTTATGTTTTCATACACACATAAAGCCTCCAAACCGAAGCACGTGTTACTTTGTTATATGCTTTTTTCGCGATTTATCTAAACACAAACACACACACACAAAAGTAATGCAGACACATATACACAACAAATTACTTTGCTTGTTGTTTTGCTTAACATTTCTCTTTGTTTCTTATTTTGTTCTGACTACTTCGCAACATCTTCGTAATGCAGTGCAGGAAACTGCTTCGTCATTTTCGTCCTTTACACATACATATACAAAGATAAAATATAATCGCTCGTTTTCTTGGCAACTGTTCAAGCATTTCCTATGAATTCGTTGCACTTTTGCAATTTTGCTTCAACTTGATTCGTTTAGGCCTAATCTTTAATTTTTAAGTTGACTGCTTTGCCGCCAATGTTTTTACATTTTTGTTTTTGTTGCAATTCGTTGTCTGTGTGTGTGTGTGTGTGAGTGTAAAAATGTCTTCAACATTTTGAGACGCATGCGTATGAGTAATATTTCGTTGCTTTTGCAATCTTTTATTTTTGTTTCATTCTCATTTCACATGTTTGCTTTATTACATTTCATTTTTGTTTACAACTTATCATATCCTTGGCAATTCAGTTGTGTAGCAATAGCCGCTTTGGAAACATAGCTCGTAAATTAGACAACGCGTTTTATTCTTTCTGTTTTGTTTTTGCTCGTCATCGAGTGTATCGACGTTCTCGTAATTATTGACGTAATTGTTTGCTTGTACTTAGCATTGTCCTTTGCATTAATATCCTTTAAAAAAACTTATTCTTGAATATTTATTAAATAAAATTGATCAGAAGAGCGAGTGCAACTGGCTGCATATTTCAAAAGTTCAACGAAAAAAACAAATTTCAAAATGCAAAATCAACAAAATCTCATAAATATTTACTTAACTGTTGCAAGCATATATAGCAGAGCCCCGAAAGTTATGCCTCTTTTTGCAGTAGTTCCTTAGTAACATTAGTAATTTACTTCAAGAATGAACGAAATAGACAATTTCAAATGAAAGTCAACAAAATCCATAAATGTTTGCTTAGCTGTTTTTCGCAGATGTGGCGACGCTCCCGGCAAGACAAACACCGTTGTTTTAATCTTTTTTTTTTGCAAATCTTGAAAGCCTCCTTCTGCAGGACGAACAAAGAAATTTAAATTGTCATCAATCCTTTTTTGACTTGGTTTTTTGGTAAAGAAAACTGCCCTCCGCGCTTAAAACTTGTTTTTTTGTGGCCTCTTTTTTTTTCCTCGGTGGGTTGGAAAATAAAAACAAATAAACCAAGCTGTTTACATGCTTAAAATTTTGTTTTTATTTCATCAAAAAATTGAACCAAGATTTGTTATTTTATTTTCTTGTATACTCCTTGTTGTTGTTTTGTTTCATTTTGTTGTTATTGTTTTTTATACCCTCGAGTATTATTGAAACGAATTTCCATCATTATTATTGTGTCTGCTTGTGGTCTGTCTGTGCGTTTATTTTTATATTTAAAAGCTTATGAAGTATTTTTTGTTATTGTCAGTTGTGCATTGTTGAATTAAAAGGTAAATATTTTTAAAAATTGATTGTGTATTGGAAACATAACAAAATCTCGTCATGCATAAGCCTTAATTGTAGGAGCGAGAGTTGTCTAATAGAAATAAAGTCTTCTTCAAGTCATTGAGTCATTGAGAACAAGATCAACGTAAACCACGCAGCGTAATAAGTGGCGTAGCTGTTAAAATCACTGTTACACCTAAAAGTATGCAATTTTTTTAAATGAATTTTTATATTCGCTCTCTTTTGAACTCGCATATTTTTTTTTTTTTTTTTTTTTTTTTTGGTTCTTATGTCACTTGCAAACCTGTTTGAATTAACTTCCCTACCAATGTTTTTGTGTTTAATCCTTTGCTACCTGTTTTGACGCAGCACAAAACAGAAAACACATTTAACAATCACTTTGCTTAACACTTTTATTTTTTTTGATAATTTTCATCACTTTAAATATTCATTGAGCAAATTTCAATTGCATTTCGCTTAAATTGGCAATACCAAACCGTAAACATTTAAATATGCAACGTGCCAGTGGATTCGAGACTTAAAACAGGTACAAAATAAAATAAAACGCTTTATGCATCCGACAGATACTTTGCAATTGATACTTTTTGCTGTGGTGTTGCTTTTAGTACGTTTTCTGCGCTCTGCGGGCCTTTTGGTCAGACTCAATTTTTTTCATAGCCACTTCGAAACCATTAAATGCTAAAAATTGCACTGAAGTGTTTTTAATTTTTATTTATTTTTTTATTTTGTGGTTTAATGTCTGTTGTTGTTGTTGTTGATCAAAGGCAACACCGTTTTCAATATTTGTATTTATTTTAAGAATATTCAATTATAAATAAAAAGCTTGCTGTGAGTAACAATTGAGACTTTATTAATTTAATTTTTTAAAGCATTTATTTGCCGAAAATTTTTTGGCTATCAGTCAAATTGTAATTTTCGCGACCAAACCTTTTTACTGTTCAAAATCATGATTGACGATTGGCATGACAGATGAAGTACAGCAAACTTGGTTACTGTACCAAAAAATTTACAATTTACAGAAGGCGTATACACAACGAATTTTATTCCACATATGAAATTTTAGCTTAGGTCTTCTGTAAAGCAACTCAAACAATTTTTTTGTTGTTTACTTTTAGGCATACAAGAGTTGGCATTGTTTATAAATAAATAATATACACATACAGGTACATAAAAAAAAAATTGAAATGTTATAAAAACAAGCTTGAAACTCGAGATACAAGAGAGCAGCCTTTTATTTATTTGTTTTTTTTTTTTGTTTAATAAAATTGTAACTCTTAACAATAGAGCTAACCCACTGCAGCACTGCAAAAGTGACTTTTGTTTAAAGTATCAAATTAAATAAGTGGCACCTTTTTTTGCCTTGGATGTGGTATAAAGTAGTCCATTAATTACACAGGCCAACAATTTTCAGAACCAAAGAGTGGCTATAGTGGATATGGAGGATTTTGGTGGGCTGATTATGAATTTGTGTTCAGAATTATTGCAATTCCAGGTTTGAAAGATAACCTTATTTTGTAGTCCTGTGTTATGTGAAAACCAAAACCACTTTAATTAAAGTTACAGATTTAAAATATGTAGCAGTACGTATTTGAATTTTATTCTATGGTATGGGTTGTTCTATTGTTTTACTTTATTTATTGTTGCAGTTTCATGTTTGAGTTTGACATTTTGATTTTATGTACAATGCTGTATGCAACAATTGAATATGAGTTGTCATAGCCTCTGGGCTTAAACGCAGACACAACAAACCTGAATTCAGTCATTCATTGAAAAACTCGATTACATTTTATTTTTGTTTTATTTTTATTTTATTTGTTTATATATTTTTATACCCGTTACACAAAGTGTAAACGGGTATATTCAGTTTGTCCGAAAGTTTGCAACGCATTGAAGGAGACATCGGAGACCCCATAAAGTATATATATTATTGATCAGCTCGATGAGACGAATCGATTTAGCCATGTCCGTCTGTCTGTCCGTCTGTCTGTCTGTCCGTCTGTCCGTCTGTCTGTCTGTTGCGATGGCTGTTACTGGGAAAGTTTTAAAGGTATTGACCTGAAATTTTAAACTTAAGCTTTTTGTGCTTCTAGTTACTTTGTATACCAGAACCAAGGTGCCACGCCCATTTTCAGATATAGCCCCCATACAAACTTACCACTTTTTCGACTTTTTGTATGAAAATACGTATTATTTATGAATGCTTTTAGTACAATGTAGTGTAAAAATACTTCTAATGGCATCCGTTATCAAAAAAATGTTGCCACGCCCATTTTAAGATATAGCCCCCATACAAACTTACCACTTTTTTCGACTTTTTGCATGAAAATACGTATTATTTATGAATGCTTTTAGTACAATGTAGTGTAAAAATACTTCTAATGGCATCCGTTATCAAAAAAATGTTGCCACGCCCATTTTAAGATATAGCCCCCATACAAACTTACCACTTTTTTTCGACTTTTTGTATGAAAATACGTATTATTTATGAATATATTTAATGCAAATAGGGTAAGAACACTTTTTATGTCATCCAATATCGAATCTAAGGCGCCACGCCCATTTTTATGTATAGCATCCATACAAACTTACCGTCCATTTTCGAGTTTTTATATGAAAACATTTATTATTTCTGAATGAATTCAATTAAATTTGGTAAAATCAATTCCAATGTCCACCTAAGTGAACACTTTCGATATGGTAAGGATCGGGCAAATATAACATAAAGCCTCCATACAAATTTGACCAAATTCATCGTGAAATTTAATCTAAGCACCTGGTGAACATATAAACTATTAAAAGTGTTGTGTAACGGGTATTTCAGCTTCGGTTCCACCGAAGTTAACGTTTTTTCCTTGTTTTATATGACTTGTTCTGTTCGTTTACTTTTTCAGTGAAGTTTTTGTAAAATTTACTCAGTATAATAATTAGAGGAAGTAAATCTCTCAAAATGAAAAAAAGTATCCGATCGGAATTTAGTAAAATTTTGCAAGTTTCTGAATTTTGTTTTTTCTGTCAGTTATTTTAAAACCATATTTTTCCAGTAAAAAATGTACTGAAAGAAAAGTTTGCAGTAAACTCCAGCAAAATTCAACCAAACTGCTTTATCGACACTCTCAATTTTCTCTCTCTTTACTAACATGGTGCAATAATACAAGGTGATGCTAAGCGCTCATTCATTCTCAATATATTTCGTACCAGCGTCAGTCATATTTGAAGACAAAAAAGAGAAAGCAAAACAAAGCAATTAAAATAAATAAATTTATATCTATCTCCTTTGCACTTGCAAAACTAAATAAAAAACCGAGTATTCTTTTTACTCACTCATTCTCATAAGTTTGCGCTGCAAGGTACCAATGTTTCGTTTGGCGCCACCTAAATAAAAAAAGTGTTGTTCGTTGCCGTAGCTGCAGTTGCTTTTTTTGTCAATTAACAATATTTTCGTTCATTTAAATTGTATCCGCCTATTTCAGTTTTTCGTATTTGTACAAAATTTGTCTCTGTGTAAAAATTTGCATTTCTCTTTATTTGATTTTATCTATTTTCTAGTTTTCTGTTACAATTGCTAACGAATTTGTACTCGCCTCCATATATGCAAATAGTAAATTCTTGGACTATTCTTGCTGATGTTCTGTCTATAGACTGCATGCATACCCATTTATAGGCTATACAAACAAACACATTCCGGATTTTGTTTCTATGCAATATTCAATCAATTTGCAATAGTTTTCATTGCAATTTGAACTACAAATTTGCAGAGTATTCCTGTTCTTTTTGGCTTTATTTTTGCTGTTCGTTTACATTTTCATTATTCTTTCTTTGTTTAAAAATCAACTTTTATTTTAATAAAATTAGTTACACAAACAATAAATGACTTGAAATGGCTTTTTTTTTTGATTAAAATTCAATTTAAATTGAATTTGTATAAGAAATAAAATTTTATATGGCTAAGAAATATTTTTTAGTAAACATTTTTGAACTTCATAAAGTTTTCGCATTTAAATAATTTCGCATTTCAATTATCTCATTTATTTAATTAAATTAAATATTTATAATCAAATTGCACAAATATTTGCATTAGAATTGTTTTATTAAAATTATTAAAATCCAACTCACTCAAATAAATATTTATAGTAAATTATCAAAAATATTTACACAATCAATATTAAATAATTATATACATAAAAAAAAAATTGACGCAAAAAAAAAATCACTGCAGCTGTTTTTTTATAATATTTTAAATCAATTTTCAACTTAATTTTCATTGTCATAATTGTTTTTCATGAAATTTGTCAAATGCAGCAACGAAAATTAATATTTTATAGCATATTTGTGGGCGCACAATATACTATAATGTTTATCAGGCAGAAGCGTGACTTATTTGAAATCTTTTAGCAAACATAAATAATTCTCTTTTAGTTATTTTTAACAGAATTTTTAATTTTGTATATTTTTAATAACAAAATATTGAAATTTTATTTTTGTGGTGAATTTATTTTAAATAAAAATTTTACATTTTTTAAAGAATTAAATTAAATTTTGTTTTATATTTTATACAAAAATTTTAAATTCTTTAAACAAAAAAATAAATAAATAAAATATTTTCATCGTTTCTAGTGCACTTTGAAAAACTGACGATAGCTTTCACTGTTCACTGCTTATTCCTTAACTCTGTTTTTTATTTATTTATTTATTTTAATTTTTTTCTTCTAACATTTTATTTTATTTCAGCTCGGAAATGTATTTCGAATGTTGCAATTTTCAATTATTGTTTTGAAATTGATGTGTGTGCTGCACAAGCAGTACTCTTGCTCGACAATAACAAGAACACATACAGAGTAAGATTGAGATTTAACTGGAAAAATAGTACAATTGTAGTCTGTTGTCCTTGTGCACACGAGTGCACAATTGAAGTCAGAGTGAAATGCGCCAAGTATATTTGTGCAACAATTGTAGTGCATGTTGAACGTGTTAAGAGTTGATGTGTGTTTCTTATGAAAAAACAAGAAAAAATTTAAGAAAAAAATTTCAGCAGTTAGAAGAGGTAGTACGGATAATATTTTTTCTTGCGTCTGTCGATAGAAAAGCGACTAATGCAATATATCTGAAAATTTTTACTTAGACAAAATGCTTACATACGAGTAAAAGCCGAAATAAATCTGTGGTCTTTTGAAATAGACAGACGGACATAGCAGAACTGATCAAAAACAACTCGTGATGGTATAAAATAGACTCTGAATTCGACTTCAGCAGCTTGTATGGTTTTGTTATGTCCGTCTGTCTTTCAGTTTTGTGCCTTAAGACTCATTTGGACTGATCATTTATAATAAAAAAATAAAAATATATTAAGTTATGTGGTATATTAGAGTTATTCAAACTACCGACAAAGGTGAATGCTGATTACGCCAAGAAGTATGCTATAAAAAATTATCGTAGAGAAAATTTAAAGTAAACTATCTCTTTTGCACTCAGTTCGCATGTTACCATTGCTTCGCTTGGCACCAACTTTATAATTCCACCATATTAGCTGCTTTGGGCAAAGTCGAGAACACAAGTAAATAAAAATTTTGAGTGTAGGTGAAACAGTCACAGTCATTGGCTTGACATACGCAACCAATAATTTGTTGCAATATTTATTATTTTCATTTTTATACCCGCCACACATAGTGTGAAGGGTATATTCAGTTTGTCTGAAAGTTTGTAACGCATTGAAGGAGACGTCGTAGACCCATAAAGTATAAATATTGTTGATCAGCTCGACGAGACGAATCGATCTAGCCATGTCCGTCTGTCCGTCCGTCTGTCTGTCTATATGTTTCTAGGCATCTTTTTGTTGAAGATATAAAGATATTAAGCTGAAATTTGGAACTTAAGCTTTTCTCGGCAACGAATAGGTTAAGTTCGAAAATGAGAGTGCCACGCCCATTTTTAGGTATAGCCCCCATACAAACTTACCGTTTTTTTTTCGATTTTTTGTATAAAAATAGTAAATATTTATGAATGTATTCGCTCCCAATTGTGTAAAAACATTTCTTTTGTCATCCAGTGTCAAAACCAAGATGCCACGACCTCTTTTAGGCATAGCCCCCATATAAACTTTCCGTTTTTTTCCAATTTTTCCGATTTTTTTTATAAAAATACTAATTATTCACGCATATATTCACTCCAATTTGGCTAAAAACACTTCTAATGTCATCCAATGTCAAATCAGGATGTGCCACGCCCATTTTTTGGTGTAGCCCCCATACAAACTTTTCGTCCATTTTCGAATTTTTGTATCAAAATGGTTATTATTTATTCATGAATTTACTCCATATTGAGTAAAAACTCTACCAATATCATGGTGCCACTCCCATTTTTAGGTGTTTCTTCCATACAAACTTACCGCCCATTTCCAGATATTTTCGAGAAATATGTTGTTATACATATCTGTATTTTAAGCTCAAAATTTTAAATTAATATTGTGTGTAAACTTTGGTGACCACTGATGATTACACATAAACTCTTTAAAAGATTCGTGTGACGGGTATTTAAGCTTCGGTTCTACCGAAGTTAACGTTTTTTCTTGTTTTTTTTGTACTTAATTTATTTACGCCATTTCAGACTCAAATGGTTCTTATAATATTGAAAAGATATAACTTCATTTTTCTTTACTAAAATTAAATATTTCACTGAAATATTTCTTTTAGCTTTCTTTCTTTAAAAATTTCGTATAAAAGATTTAAATCGGATTAAATTCCACATACTTATTTATATATTTTTTAAGGATTTATTCATTGAGCTGCTTTTTGTGTGTCAACTCTGTTTGCAGCAAACGGATGCATCTGTTCATATGCAGCTCAGTGACTCAGCACACTGAGTAAAAAAAAAAGTGAAGGAAACAAAAATTAAATTGATTTATTTTTATTTAAAATAACTTCAAATGAAGCGCACAAATATTAAATAAAAATAAATAAAAAAAATAATTTTCTTAAAGCATTTTTTCACATTTTTCAAAAATAATTTTCTTTTCCGCATAATAAAGTCTAAAAAGAACATCATATTCGCTGCCAGCATAAAGTAATAATTTTAAAAGCGTCTGGGATTTTTGCAGCAGATTTTTTTCACATTACAAACACTTGGGGCTCGGCAATTACACTTAAAAGGCAACTAGCGCCATTAAGCAATGCTCTCAGTGCACAGTTGTGCTACACAGAGCCCCTTTTTTTTCAAAATAATCACAACCACTTGGAAACGGCTTTAGTTTTTGCAACGTTTTGGCTTGACTCATATGAGACTTATTTTGCAAATGGTTAGTGAAATCGCTAAAAAAAAAAAAAAAAGAGAGAAGGCAACACTTGCAATCCATTAACTATAATGCATGCCATAATGTTATGATTTCAAAAAAATAATATAAAAAATAAAACAATTTAAGCTACAAAAGGTTCCAAGGCTACAGCAGCGCATTTTAGGTTTATAATGGCAAACAGCTGCAGAAGAGCACATTTTGATTGTATAGAAAAATGTTTTTTAGGTGAGTTGGTAAAAGTAGTACATGCAATATTTTTATTTTATTTCAACGAGTTGATGATTTAATTAGATAAAATTCAATATGAGCCAGAAAAGGAAGCAAATTATTTATTTCTGAAAAAAACATGGAAACAGAAGACATTTGAAAGGTATAAATGGAACAGTTCTCATATGCTTTGTATGGGACTGAGTTCTCAAAAATGTTTTCAGTTATGTAATCATTTTTTGAATGTTGTCATACCATAAAAAAGTTTATTTAATTTGAATCAGCTCGAACTGACGGGTCGATCCTTGAAATTTTAAATGTCAAATTTATCGGTATTGACTACTTCAATTTTGAAAATAAATATTCCAAGTTTAGTTTTAGGTATAGCTCCCATACGATTAAACCGTTCTGTTTAGAGTTTTTATATGAAATGACTCTTGGATAAGTTGCAGAGTATCACGAAAGCGTATCAGTTCAACTATGGCATGCTTTCGTGTAATTCTTTTTCCACACTTTTTAAAAAAGTTCACACTAAAGTTCATTGAATAAAATAGCATTTAGCCTGTAGACATGCAATATTTAAATATTTTTTTATTTTTTTGGCAAGTTTAGTGCCAAATAGCTAAGAAAATTAAAAAAACAAGGAAAATACGTTAACTTCGGTGGAACCAAAGCTGAAATACCCGTTACACAAATTTCACGATGAATTTGGTCAAATTTGTATGGAGGCTTTATGTTATATTTGCCCGATCCTTACCATATCGAAAGTGTTCACTTAGGTGGACATTGGAATTGATTTTACCAAATTTAATTGAATTCATTCAGAAATAATAAATGTTTTCATATAAAAACTCGAAAATGGGCGGTAAGTTTGTATGGAGCCTATACATAAAAATAGGCGTGGCGCCTTAGATTTGACATTGGATGACATAAAAAGTGTCCTTACCCTATTTGGATTAAATATATTCATAAATAATACGTATTTTCATACAAAAAATCGAAAAAAAGTGGTAAGTTTGTTTGGGGGCTATATCTAAAAATGGGCGTGGCAACATTCTTTTGATATTGGATGGCATTAGAAGTATTTTTACCCTACATTGTAGTAAAAGCATTCATGAATAATAACTATTTTCATACAAAAAGTCGAAAAAAAGTGGTAAGTTTGTATGGGGGCTATATCTAAAAACGGGCGTGGCACCTTGGTTCTGGTATACAAACTAACTAGGAGCACAAAAGCTTAAGTTTCGAATTTCAGGTCAATATCTTTAAAACTTTTCAAGTAACAGCCATCGCAACAGACAGACGGACAAAGGCTAAATCGATTCGTCTCATCGAGCTGATCAATAATATATATACTTTATGGGGTCTCCGATGTCTCCTTCAATGCGTTGCAAACTTTCGGACAAACTGAATATACCCGTTTACACTTTGTGTAACGGGTATAAAAACTTAAACATATTTAGTTTTTTTTTTCTTTCTTTCATTCATCCCTCAGTTGGTGGTTTCCGTGTCCTTGTTTTTGCATGTAATAAAGCAAAGTTGGCAAACCATAATCAGCGTAATCATTGCAATCAGTGAAATCAAGAATACAACAAGTGTAGGAACAACTGAAATAGACAAACCTAGACAGACAGACGGACAAATAGACATTACTCGTACATAAAAACCAAACAGTTGTACACATTTCTACTCACATTCAATCGTTTTCATTCCTCGTAACCTTTGCCAGTTTAACAACATTTGCCCTTACAACATTACAACATTTTTTTTGCAAGCCTGAGCACATGTTACGAGTTTGAGCCTGTAAGTATGCTACAATTGCTGTCGAAATTTTTGTTTTAGAGCTTTGCCTTGAATATTTTTTTTTTTTTTTTGGCAACTTATGAAATATTCAATTGAATTTAATGCGCTCTGATGGGTATAAGGTGAAACATGTGCCACTTCAATAAGTGTAGCAGCTGTGAGTTAAATTCGTGTATATTGTTATAATAATTTCTTTGTTTATTTCACTAACAAGTTTATTACAGCATAAGCATTGAAATAAATACTTAGTTTACACATAATTTTATGAAGATTCGGTTGATTTTTATTGTTTGTGGTTTATGTAAAGGAAGTGAATTGAACTGAATGCTTCGATCTGAAGCAAATTAGTCAGCCTCAAGCAATATAAATAAGAAACAAAAAAAAAGCAGCACTACCTTTAGGGCTTTTGTCTATATTTAGGTTCTATTAACGATTTATTAAAATTTGTTTGAGCCTTGTAATATTCATTTTTGTTCGTATTTGCGTTATAGTTGCATATCAATTTTATTCATATTATTTTCAGTAAAATGCAAATTTCAAACAAATATTTTTGTATAAAATTTCGCGCTTTTATTGTACAAAGGCAATGTAATTTTTTATGTATGCAGTGAATTTCAATGACTTTGATGGAAAACTATTGCTTCAAGTAGGCAGCAGCAGCAGTTTTAAGTGCGCTAAACAAACTTCATTGACTTTGAGAGCGTCTTTTAAGTTACTTTCTTGGAAAGAAGGCTTTGAGTAAATAAAGCAAATTGCTTGCAACTTTTAATAAAAGAAAACGCTGTATTGCCTCTTTTGGGTTTGGTTTTTATGTCTTTGATATTTTAATTTTTTTTTAGTTGCACTCAAAATTCAAACTTTTGCTAATTAAATTCAACAAGAATGAAAAGTGACTGTTTTGTTTTTGAAAGACTTTGTTTTCGCAGCTTTTTTTTGTCGAATTATAAATTTTCAAAAACTTTTCATTGAGTGCTTGTTTGATGTTTGATTTTGCTTTCATTAATTTACTTCAAGTGCGTCATTTGCTTAGTTTTTGTGCGGTTAGTATTGTGATTCATTAGCGTTTGACATTGTTGAAATCTGTTTTATTTGGTTTACCGCAGCACTAATTTATAAATAATTGTGGCAGCAAATCAGAAGCATTTCTGAGGTAAACCGAAATGAGATTTGAAACGAGAAAAATGATTTTCAAGGTATGCCTTTTTTAAATGAGTTCAATTGACTCTAAACTAAATAAATATATTAAAATGCCAATTTACACCTGCATTAATTAAAATCTTAATCTAGTAAATAACAGTCAAATGCTTAGCATAAAATGTTTTATGTTTTATTACTGCTAATCGTCTGCAATTATTAACAGCAAACATTTATGTTAAAATTTATTACTATTTTCACAGACGTTTGTATTTACTAAGCACTTCAACAACAATTTATTGTGTTGTGCTTATGAATTTATGTGCATTTTGTAATGATTAATTTGTATGTGTAGTAGAAGGATTTAGTGTAGGCTTAAAATTAATAGCATTTGTAGTAATGCAAATACATAAGTGTTTAAATATTAATTGAAAATTACTGTCAGCATTCAGATTACAAATGTTAGTGCGTAGTGGAGCGGTACTAATGAAAGCGGAGCAGCACATACGGAGATAGACTTGCTATGCAAAGAAATAAAGAAATAAGCTCTTCACTGTTATTAACAGTATAAAGATGCTGTTATGCATGCTGTTAACAGTGTAACGCTGGCTCATTACAATGTTAACGTAATTCGTGCATATAGTAATTGGAAAATAGCTAAACTAAGTGTATTGTACAAAGAAAAAACTAAAAAAAAAATATTCAAAAAGTTATGCAAATTTTGAATATGAAGTAAACGCAAATTTACTTTTTTTTCCTTGTATATCAAAAAATTATGCAGCCTTGTAAGCAAAAACTTTACAAAAGATTAAGAGTTCAATTTATATGTACGAAGTTAGTAAAAAAACATAAATATTCCATAAACAAAATACTCGACACACACACAACTTGTATCAAAAATTTATCAATTATTCGTGCAGAGAAAAACTTAAACTAGATCTTAACTAGTTGTTTATTTTGTAAACGTAATAGAATTTAAATAAAGCAAAAACTTGATAACAAAAAACAATAAAAATTAACTAAAAAATATAATAAAATTGAATGCAATAAACAAAACAATACATTTGGCCACAACAATACTAAATATTCAATAGACACGCCCACAAAACAACGCTTTCTCTCATAACTTTGCATAAAGTTTCATTGTTTTTAGTTATGAAACTCATCGTCGTCGTAGTACTCTGCTAAATATTTTCATATTTTCTTAAGCAAACATTTTGTGGGCTTTGTCTTTTGAATAGAAATTTATTACATTTTATAAGCAAATAGTAAAAGAGTTTTAAAGGTTGCAAGGATCTTAAGCAAAAAAACAGACAAATTTGTATAACACTTTTTGCCAATGTTGCTGTGGCTGCTTTTCTATTTATTCAAATTTTGCTTGAGACAAAAATCCAAAAAAAAAAAATAAAAGTGGAGAAGCGGCAGCAGCTGAAGTGTCTAACAAGAAATCAATACAAGACGACACAAATGAGAAAGTTAAGGCTTTTGTTGCAGTGAAAAAGGACGTTGTATGCGCTTCAAAGTATCCTTTTCAATTGTAACTTGTTCTCTGTGCTATCTTTTGTATTTGTTGTAATCAATTTTTTGCAGTTTATACCTCTGAGCGAATTTTTAATTAACATACTTTTTTACTCTCAACGTTTCAACAAAAATGCTTTTAAAAAATTTTAACATAATACAGAAAAGTTTATTGCAACTGCTTTCACCGCTTTACAAAACTCGTTCATATTTATTTCAAGTATTTTACTTTACTCCTTGAGCTGTTTTGAGTTGAAAAGTTAATCGAATTGCCACTTGAGTGCTACACATACGCTTCATTGCCAATATAAGCAGTCAATAAGCACAAAAGCAAACCGAAATCCTTGACCGGTAGCGTAGTTTAGCTTTTGGTGTTTTGTACGAGGCGGGTAAGAATAGTTATTGAAAAAATATCAAAGTTTTTTAGTAAAGTATCTCATAAAAGTATCTCAGATGAGTTTCTAAGATGAATATCTCAGATAAAAGTATCTCAGATATGAGTATCTCAGCTTATGCTTCTTCGATGAATTGGTAAAAATAGTACCACAGATAAATACTTCAGATAAGTGTTTTCAAAACTGAGTCTCTCACATAAATCGTGTAGGTTTTTGAAAACTGGTACTGTGCTTTTGTAGAAAGGCTTTCTTCTTAACAAAATCTATAATATTGCAAGCTTCAATGACTTATTATACCACTCTCTGCAACACGCTGCCCAGCATGATTTTTATTTTTTTTATTTTTGATAGACCCCAACTTATCAGCATATAACTTCCGTTTCCGCTTCAACATACTTTTGCATAAAACTTTTGCAAAATGCCTTATGAATTTTTTCAGCTTTTATATCTTTTCGCTTTTTTTTTTTTTTTTTTGTTCAAATCACAAATGAAATGCTGTCCGCAAAGGAAACAGTTTAGCATAAAAATGAAAAGTCAGAAAGGCGGGCAGCAGATTCGTGGCACTGACAAAACTAGACCGCATGTCAAGGCAAAAGAAGAAAAAAAAAACTTTAACTTGCAGCGCAAAAAAGAGAGCCAAACATTTTCTTTTTTATTTTGATTCGCTTAGAGTTTATCTTGATCTTTTCGGTTATGGTTTTGAAATGTGCAATGCAGAGAGATATTGTATATGCAGATTTTAGCTTTGTGTGTGGCATTGTCGGAATTTACTGTTTGTGTAAGTCATATGAGGCGCGTATTCAAATTTTATTTAAAGTACTCACAACTTTGTGGGTGGATACAAATTTTTTTACTAAAAAGCTACGCAGCAGAAAAACTTTTGCATGTCAAGTGAATTTTCTTGCTAAGCTAAAACGGCGTCAGCGTCAACTGCGACTGCTGTCTACAACGGAAAATGCAAAATTCGTGAAGGAAATCATAACGGAAATTTTTCAAAAATAAAGCAAAAAAAAAATGGCGTCATTGAAACTAAAGCAAGCAGCAGCAGAGCGTAGTAGGCGGTATACACTATTTCAAGTGGGCGTCTTACTTGCAGGAAACAGACTTTGGTTTCGAATTCCATTTAAAAAACAAGCGAGAGATTGGTATAAAATTTATTTACCCATTTAACTTTTAAGGAAATAAAAACATGCAACATGCTGCTTAATGACAGACAAAGTGGCTGCTTTTTCTTAAACTTTTTTCGCCTAACAAAGCAAAATTTTATTTTAACTGCGACAGCTTCTATACTGACCACTAAACTGAGCGAATTGAGTCAATAGTGGACCATGAGAAAAGTGGAAGGATATAAAAATGTGCAAATAAAAGCATCAAAAGAGTATTTTTGTCTATGTTGTCGAAAAAGTGTTGCATACAGCAAGGCGCAGACGTTTAAAATGCACATCAAAAGCAAGCCACACTAAGACAACTGAGTAGTTCTAGTAAAAATAAGACAAAATTTATCCGCAGTCTGCAATTAATCAAGCTATAGTACAACTGTGAGAGATAAGGCAAAAAATTCTTTGATCTTTACCTATACACTCACGCATAGAAATGCATACATGCTAAATGGCAGCAGCATGACTAAGGAATTCGATTATTTATAATTCCTTTACGCGATTTATCTCTAAATATGAACGCTATTATCCTTTTCTTTTTCATCTGAAATTGATTTAGTCTATTTCAATTAAATGGTGAGCTAGGGATGTGATTTGAACCAAAAATATATATAAACGCGATTCTCTACTTTTTGCTATATGCATCTAAGCTGTTATAAAAATGTAGTTCAATCCCACTAGCGACATATGTAACAGATGAGTACAAATAGTTTGTTCGAAAGCATAAACTACCTATTCCCTACATTTCAATGCTTAACTGCTCAAAAGTAAGTCTCAAAGTATGCAATTCGCGTTTTCAAATTCAAATTTCTTTGTAAAATGTTTGCCAGCGAATTTGTGGTTGTTTATACGCGAAACGCAGCAACTGTAATTAAAAAAAAAGGAACTCATTAGGTATTCCTTTTTTGTAAATGAGTGCGCATTATGGAAGGAAAAAAAGGACGTCTGTGTTCGATTTCACCCAAAAGCTTGCAGTATGCAGCACCAGAAGCGACTTAATGAAAATTGTACAGACTCTGAGCCAACGTCGCCGCTAAAAGTGCGCAGCAGTATCAAGTGAAGCAATTACACATGAAGCGCCTTTGTCAAAAGAGGCTATACACTCTGAAACATAAAAGTTGCAGTGAAGCATTTACCAAATAAAGGCAAAGCACTGCAAGATTAAAAATTTTGTAATTTGAATGCTTCAAACTGCATAAAATGAATCCGACAAAAAAATTTTGATTATTATGCTTATGCTTGGTAAATTTTTTGGTAGTATATAAACAATAATTCACAATAACAGCTGTCTGTGAACCACAGGAAAAAATATAAAATAAAAATAATAAATTTAAATTCGAATTTACAAAAGAATAATTCGCAGCCAAAGCGTTAAAAAATATTTAAAAATTCAATAAAATACACACTAAATAAAAATAAGCAGCTCAATGTTGTTGCCAACATCAGCAAAATGTATATTATATCACTATACTTTTTTCACACACTGTGTGCATTTGTATATGGTCAACTTTTAATTTTTTTTTTTTTTTTTAAATTTATTTTTGTAGACATTTTATTTTTTTTTTTTTTTGCATTCTCGTTAAAAAATAATAAAAATTTGTTGCATTGTAAATTTTAATTTTCCTAACCATTTTATGGCTTTGTCTGGTTGCAAAAAAAAAAAAAAAAAAAGTCATGCTATGCAATGTGCTGTCATTTTTCTGTGTTTCAACTGAAAATTTCTTTATAAAAAAAGCATTGAATGCAATATGCAATTTCATTTGAATTTGTGTGACACTATGAATGCTCTTTTATTAGCAAAAAAACTAAATTGCAATTCATTAGGCTTTGACAAATTTTATTAGAATTGATTAAAATGAAAATCTTTATAGTTTGCATTTGTGGCAGTGAATTGAGAGTTATTGTCGTGAATATATATTGAAATGCTCATCCACGTATTTGACACACTTTGTGTTTAAATTTGCTTTAGTGAACCATTTCGTAGGCACAAATTTTCAAATTTCATATTAAAAAAATTATTTATTTTAATTAGCAATTTTTGGTTGCATACTTTGTGGCGCACATATGAAAATTTGTCATTTTAAATGTTTAATTTTCTTGTGGCTAATTAAAATGCATTAATTATTGTATTTCTTTTCGAATAAAAAAGGTATCACCGTCAAAATTAACACAATTTTATTAATTTTTTTTTTACATTTTTACGCTTAAAATAATTTTTTTTAAATTTTTTTTGTTACATTTGCATACATAATTATTTTTAATTATTATTGTTAATATTGCTCTGTCATAAATGACAATTAATGTTTATATTGCCTGCGGATTTAATGATATTTTGTACAATTAAAAATATTTTATATATATAAAAAGTTGTCGTCGACAGAAGTTTGCATGCATTTAATGCCAATTGTCGCTGAATTGGTGTTGGTTTGAGTAGCTAACTTAATACAATAATTATTAATATATTATTGCTGACAATGCTTGTTAATTTTTTTTATTTTTAATAAAGTTACTAAAGCAATTGTCCTTGCTTCACCAATTACTTTGTAAACCCATAAAAGTATGCTTTAAACTTGCACGTCGCACTCAAACGTCGCAAACAGCAAAAGTTGCAGCATGTTGCATGTTTTTATTTCTTTGCATTTTTTTTCCAAGACTGCTTAAACAAGTTTTTTTGCTACCAAATTGTCTCAGCTGTTGTCAGTTGTTTTGCATTTTTTGTTTAGTAAAAAACAGAACTGTCAACTTGCTGCGTTGCATTTGAATTTTTGATACAATGTTGTTTCATTTGATTTCATTTATGACTTTTTTTCCTTTTTAGAGTCAGATTAACTCTTTTTAGTAGCATTCTGCATTTTATTATGCGTCTTGCATGCTTTATGTGATGTGAGTGTAACTCATTTTTAAAATACATTTTCATGTACTGCTGTCACTGAGCTTAAATGGAAAGCATTTATAAAAAAAATACATGCATTCATATAAATAGTCCCCCGGCCGGAATCCCCTGCCTCATTGCTTGAGTCCTTTTGTCGCGAAATGTTCAATTAATCCTTGCACGCCATCTAAATGAGCTCTTGATACGTATGCAACTTTGTTGTTGTGTTAATTCAGAACGTTGACTTCTAAGTTCATACAACTCTATAATTTGTAGGCGTTGCTAACATGGCTAATTAACATAGCTACACAATAAACTGATTGTGCTTGTAAAACAAATGTTGCAGAAAAATAGTAAGCCTTGTTTTTTTTTTTTTAATTTAAAATTAAACATAATTTCTAAGAAGCACTTTTATCGCGTTTGACTTCAGATATGTGTGCATAAATTTATTTTTAATGTGAAACAAAACTGCGTAATTTTTTTCAAAATGCTTTAAAATTATAGATTTAAATGATTTTTTATGTTTATGCTGCACGTTTTGCATGTAACGCCGCAAAGTATGCAACTAAAAAAGTGAAAAATACAACATTACCAATGCAGCTTTAGTATACCTAAATGACGCGTTATTTTTTTGCACTTTTTGTTGTTACGTGGCATACAATTTTTATGCACCCCAGGTGATCGATTGTTCAATATTTTTGCTAAAGTTTTGTGGCAGCATAAATCTGTGTGTGTGTGTGCCGCTATCGCAAACAAAGAAAAAAAAATCAAACTAAAAGTTTTTGAAACTCAGCATTTCCATGAGGGGAAATAAATTTTTTGAACTTTTGAGTGTAGCAAGAAAATGCACTTAGTTTATGATTCAAATGTCGCATGTTTTTTTTTTTTTTATTACAATTGGTGCGCCTATGTAATAAAATATTTTAATGTCAATATTTGAATATGGTCGACTATGAGATGCGCTATAACAAAATACAAATTTATATTGAAGCGTTAACAGCTGGTAGTCCTGGTTGGTAGTTCTTGTCTAACCAGTAACCTCGGCTTCAATACGTTACGTTTTCAATAACTGAGCACTTTATTGGAAGCTGTTAATTTATTTCAACTTTACTGCTTCATAAACTGTTTGTGAATTATAAAAACGATGGAAACTGTATTTTGCTTTCAAATTGAACCATGAAAGATTTTAATGCCAATCCTTTGCCTTTCTCAGCAAAGCAGTTCAGATGCTAAATGAAAGCCCAAAGCATACTTTAACACGTTGATGCATATTTTCTTTTTCTCTCTCTCTCTCACTCTCTCCTTTGCTTCTATCATCGATCTATCGTGTTTCTAACTGAGACATATATATGAATAAATACATGCTTTGTTGCATACTTTCAGGCGTAAGAGTGTACCATAAACTATTGCTGCTTGTAAAAAGGACTTGCTTTGCAAGTTAAAGTCATCCAAAGAAGAAGAAAAGAACGGTGCACTTTCTTTTTTTAGCGTAATAAAATATGTCAAACAAACCACTAAATTGAGCTTAGCCTTACTAAAAATGAATTAAAGACACCTTTTAAACTTTTTCAACTATTTCAGTTGCCAACAAACAACAAATGAAACCAATACAAAATAAGTCTTAGCTTGCCTTTTGTTTAGTTTTAGGTTTTGTTGCACTTTTTTTAAAACAAAAATATCCTTGTGAGCACAACATGCTGCTTTTACTGTTTCAATAGCAAAATATTTTTGTATTATCGATACTTACTCTAGTCTTATTGGATTTCGTTGTAGCATCGATTTGGCCTTGTGCCAGACCTGGTGTACTTTTTTAGGCAAATAATAATATCTTTTCTGGTTTAGGCTAGCAATATTGTAGGTTGGCAGCTCAGCTCTTTTGTATTGTAAATTTTTCTGAGTGTTCTGTGAAAAATGTGCCTCATGTGTTGTCAATTGTTGATGTTGATGTGGGAATTACACAACAAAAGGTCACAAGCACATTGGTTTGCAGGTGTTACTAACACAAACGCAAAAAAGGATAAAATAACACTTTATTATTTTTATAAATTTTTTTTTTAAGACTTAAATCTTTTTATTTCTAAAGTTTTTAACAATTTAATTTATTTTTTTTTTTTTTTTATGATTTATTTATTTAAAATAATTTTGTAGTTAAAGTAGGATAAAGTGGGGTGATGTGTGCCATTTAGCTTATCGCCATGTCGAATAAACATGAGATTATCTACGTTATGGCAAGTTATGTTACCAGAGCTACTCTTACTTTTCAGGAGCATTCGGCGATTGTTGCGATTACAGTCGCATTTTAGGGGAAATTGTGGTCCAAAATAAAAACTCGGTACATATCACCCCACTTTATTATAGTGAAAATATTTAAAAATATTTTTTATACAAACAATTTAAATTTTAAGTTAAAAGTTTACGTTTTTTTCTTGTTTTCTTTCATTTTTAAACACTACACCTATCCAGAAACCCAAATTAAAGGCCAAAATATCTGTAAGCAAGCAGTAGTCACGCTATAAATAAAGCAAAAGCAACTCAAAATGAACCAGAAGAACATAAAATTCCACTTCTTGTTGAATGTTGTTGTTGCAACGTTGGTCAAACGCTGCGTTTGAGCAATAATTAATTGGCGCTGATTTGTAAATGTCTGCGCGAAGAGGCACACAAGTCACTGCTGGTGTCTGTCATTGTAATTCTGGCGTGTATGTATGTGTGTGTCTTTGACAGTACACTTGCCATGCGCGTCATCAACGCTGTTGACATTGTACAATTTCATTTTACAACTTCATGCATAACTTCTGTCTTGAGTGCTAAAAGCAAAATGTGCCGAAGGACAATGACTACTTTCTACAAATCCTCTTGTGCCACATGCAAATGACTTCGCTGATTGTCTTTCTCTTTGTTGCACTCGCTGCCTTTTAGTATGTCTGTCCGTCTGTCGTTTGTCTTAATGTCTCACTGATTGATTTGTTGTGGATTAAGCTAAACTTGCGTGTAGCATTTACGATATTAATTAGTCATGGTGGCGCCGCCATTTTGCTTTAGTATGTGTTATATGTATGAGTGTGTGTTTACATATAAATAAATGACTGCAATCAAACCAAGAGCTGCCAACACTTTGTTTCGTTGACACTGGATTATTCAAATAAAGCAAATACATTGCCAGTTCAATCAATAAAATTTTATAATCCATCTTTTCTACTTAGTAAATTGCAGCCTTGGACTTTTAATCAATCCATACAAAGCACTCATTTACTCTCACTTCATCTTCATCTGACAGCAAAAGGTGAGCATCAGTGTCATTTGTTTGCAGTAGGCTAGCACAGATACTTGCCAACAACTGTCAGTGTCAGTCACTTCAGGGGAAAACTTAAGTTATCTTTTATGCTCTAGAAAGCCTACAGCACTGACTGAGTGTGATGAGTTGAGTGAGTGGAACAAAATAATTCAAGTGTTGTAGCTTTTTGATTCGCAGGAGATACTCTCTGCCTTACAACTCAAAAACGCTCTTGACATGAAAGTTATATGTTGAAATTTGGTATACAAAATATTTGCATGCCTATAAGTATGCAAGAAAAAAAGAGATAAGTTAAAAAATATATTAAGAAGAACACAAAACAATTAAAAATGAAGCTGCAGTGGTGAGTTGGAGTAATAAAGCTCAATGGTAAGCCATATTTAATAAAGTTGATGATACTTATAAAGGCTGCGGCAAGCATTTGCTTTATTTATTTCTTTCCTCAGGTTGATGCTTCTGGCTATTCTTCTGTTTATAATTGTATTTATTAAGTGCTTAAAAAAGCATAAAAGGAGCAGCAGCAGCAGTAGCTGCCATTGACAATTATGTCTTACTTAATAATGGCAATAAGCTGCCATTGTTTGGTATTTCTTTAAAAAATATATAAAAATTTATTAAGTCAATACCTAGTTTCTTGTGTAGTCTTTTGTTAATTTGAGCTAACAAACAGCTTATTTTTTGTTTTATCTTTCATTTAGAAACTTAAAATTTATTGAGTAAATGAATGAATGACATAAAGTATAATGAATGTCTGCAGCACACATAGCGTATACGCAATGTTTAAAATTTGTGTAATGAAAACATTACTTTTGTTTTCTAAATTTTTGGATTTCAACATAATTTTTTTACTTTTTAGTTAGCATATTTTCAAAAAGCTGTCATAAAATTATTTTAATGCTTCCAAATGCTGCTTATAAAAAATTTTTAAAAATAAGAAACAGCATACGAATTCGAAATAGTTGTACACAACTGTGCTGCACATTGTCGTTGATTTTTTAAATTTTTTTTTATTTTTATTTTTTAAATAAATGAAAATATATTTTCAAATGATTTTATAACACAGACACAGGCTGTTACTGACGCAAATCTATTTAAGCTTTGGGATTTGAACATCAAAATGGCAGCCAAATTTTAAAAAAAAAAAAACAAATAAAAAAAAAAAAAAAAAGGAAAAAAAAAAAACATTGATAAAAAGCTAGAAAATAGAACAATTTAAATATATATTTTTTTTCCATAGTATCTAAAAACCACAAATAAAATCTATTTGAGTTTTAATTTAGTCTATGCAAGCATTTATTTTATTATTGTTAGTTTAGTCCAGCTTTTGCATAGTCATGCGATACACGTTAAATATGTTTTTTTATTTATTTTTAATTTTTATCGATAGAATCCAATAAAAGCTTAGCTAAAACAAAATCTTGTTAGTAGATTTTGTTAGTGATGTACATATGCGCAAGTTTTACATACAAAAAGTCAAAAAAGAAAGATCAAATTTAGCATATATTTGGGTGTGTCACCAAAATCACTTTCGGTTGTTTTCAAATCACTCATATTTTTGCTAGAGATTTGGTGGAGAATTATGAAAGTGAAAAGGCGTTGCATTGTACACAAAAATTATAGACGACACATTTCATTAAGAGAACGCAACACAGTCTTTTTTTACGAGAGATTTAAAACCAACCGAAAGCGATTTTGGTGACACGCCTGATAAACATGATTTGTTATTTTGCATTGCGGAATTAGTGCTTTTTGCATTTGAAAAAAAAAAGATATTGTAGCGATGCACCTGCATATGTAATTGAATATACTCAGCCGTGATTGAGAATTGCCATGAGTTGAGCATTTTATCAACCAAATTCAATCAAATCGGTTTTCAAATTGTTCATTTTTTTTTCAATTTTATCGCGAAACTTAGAAATGGAAATTGTTAATTGAGGGCCTAAAAAATAATTTTTTTTGATAGTGGTCTTTGCA
Source organism: Leucophenga varia (assembly GCA_018903435.1). Lineage (NCBI taxonomy): Eukaryota > Metazoa > Arthropoda > Insecta > Diptera > Drosophilidae > Leucophenga > Leucophenga varia. The sequence goes on from JAEIFJ010002703.1 coordinate 47,242, forward strand.
AAAGTAATTTTTGATTTTATTTTTGTATTTTTCTTGAGTAAAAAAGCTTCAACTTTAATTAAACCGAAGCTTAAATTTCCTTTTACAATTTGGATTAATGGCATTTCTATTCTTTATCAACAACAGCGATCATCAACAACGACCACAGTTGACAATCAAGCCAAGTCACCAGTTGCCCATTAAATTGTGCAATGCTTTGCTGGCACGTTTGCATATTTCATTCATTTTGAAAATGGCGTCTATCTGGCCTTAAAGAAGCCATTTTGTATACGCGCAGTATTAGAACGATGACAATGTTGGCATTAGATGAAGACCAGATTTTGTTGCACAAAATGAGTGACGTTTTGTTGATATGTTTGTTTGCTTAGACTGACGTCTCTCTCCTGGCGACTTATATAAATTTGTTGTTGCCAAAAAGCCTGTCAAGTTGTGCTGCTACTGCGGCTGTGTTTCGGCAATGCAGCACTGTCAGCGTTTATTGCAATTGTTTGTACACATTTTACACACTTCATTTAGCAATGTAACGCATATGCAATGAGATTTTGCAGTGCGCTAACGTGAGTTTGAATCTTTGTTTCGAAAAAAAAAAAAAATCTTTTTTGTATCTTTTTTTCATTTGCCCACAAAACACGCACAGACAGCAAACAAATTGCGTATTTACTGTGGTAATCTAAAACAAAAAAAAAACACAACAACGATGTTGTCCGAATACTACGCCGCAAAAGTAATAAAAAAACATTTCAAGGACATGTGTGCGTCGTTCATTCGCCTTGTCTGTCTGTTATACCCACGATTCAATGCTGTTGTCCTTTTTGTATATGTTTACATATAAGTTACATACTCAAAGTTCCTTTGGGTATTGCACTGATTTCTCCACATTTTTTTTGGACATGGTTTTCTATTTTTTTTTTTTTTTTTATATTAAAATTGATTCACAGTCAAATTTGAAGTAGCAGCACATTATTTTTTTGTATTTTTTTTTTTATTTTTGCCTTAGTAAAATTAATTTATTTTATGCTATTTTATTCAAATGCTTAAAATTTATATTCGTATTCGTATTCCTTTTACTTAATAATGCCATAATTACAGACAAAATATGCAAATCGATTTATTTTATGTAGTCCAATTAAATCACCCAATGCAATGAAAACTAATGCGTATAATTTGAAATAATTAGAACCTTATTAAACTTATGCATTCAGCTGTGAAATCAATGAAATCAATGAAAACGAAACGCAAAATAATTCAAGCGTATAAAGCCACAAAGTTATTAATTTCCTAAATAAATAAAGCAAAATAAATAATTAATTAATTTAGTGTTGTTCCATATGCTTTTGTATGGGAAAATTTGTACCATTCAATTTGGTGCATAGTTTTTTAATAAATTTGAGTCTCTAATTATAGTTAAAACAATCAAATTTAATTTAAAATTTTGTATACGTTTTATAATTTATATTATTATATTCTCACCCATCATATTTTTTTGTTTTTGTATTCAAAAAAATTTTTAATTAAATCCTATGTCACGCATTCCTTTTAACAAGAAAAACAAAGCTATCAACCTCAGAAAAATAAAATAGAAAAAAAAATAAAAAAATAAAACAAAACAATTAAATTTAATTAAAAACTAAACGCAAACATTTAACACAAAACCACAAAAAGGCGGTACAACTTATTCAAAGCAGCAAAGCGAAAAAAATTAAAAACAAAAAGAAAAGAAAAAAACGTCATGTTTTCAAAATGGCGCGTGTCATTATTAAAAATAATTAAATATTATAAAAAAAATATTTAAAAAAAAACAGCTGCTGCCACATTGTTTACGCAACACTTTAAAGGGTATAGAAAGTTGCATACTGACTTATTTTAATGAGCTTATTTATTAAAAATCACTTTCATGTTGAGTTCTTATTATTTTATATAAAATAGCGGAAACCCAGTATGAAAACATACAAAAAAAGCACTAAAAATACCTTTTTTTTTTTTGCTAAAGTGGAAAATCGACTTTATGAATGAAACGAATGTGCCTTATGCATTTTTTATTGGTCTATAACTATACTCACATTGTTGCCTTTCAAATGAAACCGGTATGGAGCTCGTCGTTTGGAATGTTTCAACGTTTATAGCGGACATAGCAATATATTAAGTATTTTCTACATATATTATAGAATATTTTAATAAGGAAACACTCATATCCAAATGGTTGCACTACATTTAGTTGTAGGCGCTCATAATATATGATGGAACTAACTTTTTATGTTCATATTTTCAATTCATCAAATTACACAAAATGATACAATAGGCAATCATAACAATAGCGAACCCAAATCCATTAAGTATAAAAATTTTTCAAGCGCTTAGTTGAATGTGTTAACAAGAATAACAAAAGGTCGAAAATTTGTATGTAGCTGGAGTGAAGCTACAGCTTAGAAGGGTTAAACTGCTTGATTACTTAAGAGTTCGTTTAACAGAACAGTTAAAAAAATAGCTTATTGCATAAAAAATGTACATATATGCTTAATGCATTTACGCAAACGTTGATTACTCATGTTAAAGAGGCATAACTATTATTGCATTATTTATATAAAAGCATAACCTGTGGATATAAGCGGCTTACAAAACAGTTTAGTAACTTTATGCGAAAATTATTGAAATTTATAATTTCTAGTTCTATTTTGGCAGTGTTATGCTGTTTAAATTAGCAAATGTTGCTTGTGAAAAGAAGGAATGAATGAAGTTTATTTTCATATTAAATTTTATGCAGCCCAAAAGTATGCAATTTTTTAGATTAAATTTATAAACAAATTTTTTTGCATAATTATTATTTATTTTTTTTTTTAGAACCTTCTGTACTCTTTATATATGTCACTACCACATCTCAAGCTACCCATTTTACGGATTTTTTGCGAACAGTTGAGGTTGAGCCTATGAATGCCTAAACTATTTCAGTTTATAAATGTTTAATAAATGCAGTTAATTTCATAAAGCCTTGGTTCCAATTGCAGCTAACTAAAACCATTTCACATTATCCAATTCACAACAAAATAATTGAAAATCTCTTCGACCTACACAAATGCATTTAGTAAATTTCATTTTGTTTTAATTTAAAACATTTTGCCTTGATATTTATGATTGCAATTTAACTCAATTCACAGCAAGACAGTCTTATACAGAGTACCTAAGTTGGTCTCTATTACTTGAACCAGTTTGAAGACACACAGCTTACGTTGATTATTTTGCCAACAGCAAATTATAAATTGTTAAACTATTTTAACTTTAGACTTCTTCTTGAACTAAACGTACGCTGACCTTTTGCCCCTGAAAAGTTATTTAAATTAAAATTTAAGTTAAATTACATAAAAGGTAAATGAAATATTTCTTTTTTTTTTTTTTTTTTGTTCTGAAGTTTTTTATAATTAATTTTCTTTCTTTTAAAATCATTTCATTTCTTAGTTTCACTTCATTTATTAACTTCGTTTCCTTCAGCTGTTTGCAGGAAACGGAAGTACATAGTCAGACATAATCAGCAATTGTTGATGGCATCACTTTGCTTTAGTTTTCTAGAAAATAGTTTTTTAATTTTTTTTTTTTTTTTTTTGTTATTATTGCTGTGACACTTTATACGCTACAACTACTACATTGTGAGCAAATTGTATTGTCCGTCTGTCTTGTTGCTTTTGTGGTTAATTTAATGAAAATTTAATCCGAAAAATAAAAAAATATATAAAATAAAACAAAAATAGTTCCATTTTAACGAAACTAATAAAATCAGTTTTTAAAAAACTTAACTCTAGTGCTACACGTGCCAAAATTTGTATGTTATATGAATATTAATGCATAATAAATATTTTAATTTAAATTTAAAACTTTTTGGCTAAAAAATGAAAAACAAAAACAATTTTTTTTGAGACTGCATAAAATATTTTTTTATAAATTGAAAAAAACAGCTTTTAATTCCACTCTAAATGGTTTGTATTATTTACTTACACACATACATATGCATATGATAGAAAAAATCTGCATAAGTTTCGAATATACGCTCATGAATATTAATCAATTTAAAAATTGTGATTCAGTGGCTCATCACACAACACTTTGAATTCAATAATTTTTATACGCAGTGTGGCACAGACTAGAGTCAAGAGCTGAGTAGTATTTTAAATATGCGCTGCAAAGATTTTAAAATAAAATTAAATTAAACAATGAATGCATGCGCAACTTAAATTTGCTGTGCCTAATATAAAAACATACTAAAAAATACCAGAAATTTAAAAAAAACACAAAATTAAAATATGTACTTTATGAATGACCCAAATTTGGCTAATGCATTGTTTTCGTGGCATTATAATTTACTTGCATTGTTGCCTTTCAAATGAAACCGGTTTGGAACTCATCGGTTGGATGGTTTCAAAGTCTATAGCGGACATAGAAACATTTTTACTGTTTCATATAAAAAGATATATATTTTTGTTCTTGTTTAAGATTCATATAAATTGCCAATGAAAGCAGATAGTTTCGCATTAACTTCTAAATAAATTGCATTGCTTGCGAAATAAAAAAATTGTATAGAATCAATTTACTATTAAATCGATGCCAAGAATCTCATTTCAAAAACGAAAAAAAAACTAGTGGCACAAACTCGCGGCCAAATGCCATATAAGTCACTAACTATGGTACTCTATGGTACACTTGAAAAGCATATAGAACAGTCACACTTGGCATTGTAATGGAAAATAGATGAAAAAAAAAACCGGAAACATAGCCCAATTCAATGGTAGCATTTTAAATGTTTAAGCAACTAAAGCTGTGCTGAAACATGCGACTTCTACGAGTTCATGTCGTCGTACGCTGACAATACTTTTGTCGCCTGTGGATTTCGCTTTTCATGAAAATTGGAAAAATGTGCTAATAACTTTCAAATAAATTTCGTGTTGGAAAGACAGAAGTAGCTTTCGTAAATGGCTTAAAATAGTAACGCGACACACGACTTTTAAAGCTACTTTTCATTTGGTTTAGCAGATTTAACTTGTCTGGCAGTAAATTCATTTTTGGAGCGGATTAGCTACTAAATTGCTAAGATGTGAAAAAATTGGATTAAATAAAAAGAAATTTTAAATGAGATTTTTTCTTAAAGTCTGCAAGAATCATGTTCATTTACTAAAATGCAACTAGACACTGTCTGGCTTTAAGTGTTGATTATATTGTAGCTCTTTAAAGCTTTAAAAATACTTCGCTTCACATTTTCTATATTCAAGCACAGAAATCGTATAGCAACAGCATTCCGCTCAAACAAATTTAAATTTTATCTAAACTTTGAACATAATTTGGTCATTTCCCTTACAAATTAATTAAATTCAAAAAAAATTACTTTTCCTCTGGGCGCTGACTATAAATTGGCTGCGTTCTCTTCTTTTTTTGCTTGTGCACTCACAGCACGTTTCTCTTTTTTAGTCTTTGCACAGATTTCTATCGAAACAACAAACATTTTCATTAAAATTTCAACCAGTTTCACTGCTGTAAAAACGCTTTATTGAACCTGAGGCGTATTAGTTGAAGACAAGCAATTCTCGTTCAACGATGTGCGTTGCATTTTATCTAAAACTAGATTTAAATGTAACAGAAAATAGATTCTTTTAAATTAATTTCAGTCTTATTTAGGCTATTTTTAGAGTAAATATGTTTCTATGTCCGCTATGGACGTTGAAACCATCTAACCGATGAGTTCCAAAACGGTTTCATTTGAAAGGTAACAACGCAAGTAAAGTAAAATTCTACTGAAACAATACATAAGGCACATTGGGTGCATTTATGAAGTCTATTTTCTAATTTTTCCAATACAAAAATGGTTTTGTTTTTTTTTTAAATGTTTCTATTATAGTCACCCCAACATTTTAAGGGACTCGCTGCAATCAAACAAAGAACAGTTGATTGCAGCGTAACCCAAAACATTTTAGGATGCTGCAAATAAATGGAAACTGGTATTTTTTAGTATATTTTTATATTAGCCCACCCCATTTGCTCATTTGTAATTACATAGAAATAATTAAAAAAATAATAATAATAAAAATAATAATGTCCCGCAAGCTTTGCATGAAAATGCAATTAACATTGCTGTTCGCCAAAAAACAAATGGATTAAATAAAATCAAACCCAAACCGAATGTGAATGTGAATATTTTCAATTAATTTTAATGCGTTTTCAATGTACTCGAAACAAACACAAACCAAAGGACACTTAAAGTGCTCCTCTTATGTGGAATAGACAATATCTTTGTGGCTTCTATAGTGCAGCATATTGTATAGATTTGTGTGTAAATATTGACCAAGCATACAAGCACATTTACAATAGTTCGTAGCAGGCAATACAAAAGATATTGTTGCAGACATTTGGCATTATTATTATTTGTAGTTTAAATTTTGTAATGTAAACCAAAATTGAAATGATTATAACAATGGAAAACAAAAAGCAGACAGTATGCTGCTGCTGCTGTGTCAGTAAATGATTTTACCAATTAACAACTTGGTTAGCCGCAATCTAAGTAAAATTGCTTCTAATTCAAGTAACAGACTGCAAAACGTGCTACTTAGAGCTAAAATAAATTGTTACAGGAAATAACAAAGACACACATGAAAGCTACACAAGTGAAATGCTCAAAATTTTGAAGTAGGACAAAATTGCTTGGAAAACAAAGCAACAAATGCTGTCAGACTGTACAATTTTAAACAGAAAATTTTAAAAAATTTAATTGTGCTGAGATATTAAAAAAAGACACAGCTGAAATGAGTTAAGGATCTTCAATTGTATTGAGAACAAATGCATAGACACTCGCACAACATTCAAAGGACTCAATTGTTGTCATATAAAAAAAATAAAAAACAAACATGTAAATGATTTTGACATAATGACAACAACAAAAAAACTAAACAAAGACTGAGGCTAGTCAACAGCAGTAATTGTAAAATGTCAATTTCGAGAACATAAATGTAAATGCAAAAGAGTAAAGAGTCAATACAATTTAGTGTAAGGATAATTGCTAAGCATAAAAGACAGGAAATTAGAAATCAAAATGTTAACTTCTGCAATTGTCAAGAGGCCAAAGGCATTGTTGTGCAAATATAGACAATACGAGTAAACCAATGATGACATGTAACATTTGTAATTAGATTTTTTTTTTTTTTTTTGATGTACAGATTGGAGAAGTATTGAATAGTTTGGGTTATAATTATATTTTGCTACACATCGACGATGAATAAAATAATATTATATGTAATATATGCTGCACCCAATCCGTATGTAGCTTAGTTTCAAATATAGTGGCTATATCTCTTATAGTCTTCGAGATAATCTCTTCAAATACGACAGATAGCAGAAAAGACAGACGGACAGATGGACAGACAGACAGGCGAACGGACGGAAGGACAGGTTCAGCAGACACCTTCGGGTACATGGCATAAAAAATATTAAAAGACAAAGACAATCTACCATATAAATTAATAGCAGACTGAGCTCCATTTAAATCAGGTTTCGTTCTAAATTATGAGAGATACACAATTTTATTTTTATGTTTGTAATGGAATATTTTGCTCCAAGTGTATGAATAAATTTTTACCAATAAAAAGTGCTTTATTTATTTTAAATCATAAATTAGATGTAGCAGCATTTTGTGCTGTATTGTGCTAATCCATGCCGCAATGTAAATAAAATAATTACTTTATTTAGGCGCACATAAGTAGGCAACACTTTTTTTCATTTGTAACATTTTGTGTGTTTCGTCGTGGCAAAAAGTACATAAAGCGTCAAATAAACATGACCGCTACATTTTTGCGCCTGTTTGAACCTTTCAGCAGCTTAAGATGGACTTTTGGCAGCTTAAGTCGTATGGTTGCCTGCTGCGTGTTGTGTGTTTCCTGTCGAAATATATTCACGTGTTTTGCATCCTTTTCCGGTTTTCGGTAACATTTAGCAACACTTGCTGTAATTTAAGCTTTACAGCGTTCGAATTTTTGTATAATATTTAAGATATTATTGCATTTCGATTTACAATACTTTGCTATAAAGCAAAAACTTTAATAATACCAACCGCAAATGCATTCAAATAGCATTTCTGTGTGCAAACGTGCATTTATAATGGAACTATCTATGAAATTGCTTTTTCTTGCCAACACTAAAATGTGTTTCTCCTGTTGCTGCAGCCTATTTCCCACTTGGCTCGATTTCTTTACAAAAGTTTAAGTTGGTTGCGTGTTTTGCACAACTAAATGCAACGATTTGGTTCTTGCTTTCAAATAAATGCATCCTTTTTCATTTATTTTTTTTTTTTTACAATAAAACTTGATTTGCATTTGAATGGAATTTTAAACTATTGATTGAATATCGAAAAAAAATTATAATAATACACTTTCTTGCAAACTTAAAAAAGGCGCTTAGAAATTCTAAGAAATTCTAAATTTGTATTTAAAGGAATTATAGAAATTATTATTCCTTTCCAACACTTTCGCAGTTTATGGCTTAACTAAATATTTGCCAAATTTAAATCAACAACCTAAACATGACTTATGACATTTAACCACATCGATACACCAGGTGCACCAAAAGCTTATTTAGTTTGTCGAATAATTCAAAAGCGGTAATCTAAAATCAGAAGACGAGGGAAACCATTTCGCTTAACTAAGCTGCTGGTAAATAATTTAGAAATTTTCGCTTATGTTTGTAATCCGTCTTGTCCGAAAGTCCTTTTACTATTTGCAAAACTTTAGTCAAAGTCAGTGAGACAAGCAACAAACAAAAACCATGGCCAGCAGCAGCTACTCAGGATAAAAGCAAAAACTCTAAATAAACAATGTAAAATTTCGTTTGGTATTTGTTTTAGTGAAAGTTTTGTTGAAAGAACACAAAGGCACAACCCGACTCCTTTAAAGCTAATCAAAAGATTGTAAATGGTTCATAAACTCACTATTTAGTTTCGTTTAAAATACCAAAATGTATTTGTATAAAGTTGCACCTCTGCAGTATCTCTCTGCGATTTTTTATATATCAGTGTCTGTGTTGACTTTTCAAGGTCAGTGTACAAAAAGTGTTTGTGTAGTTCGTTTTTTTATGCCAACTAAGCTTTCAGAAGTATTTTTTTATGCTGGCTCAGTTTTGTGCGCTCAGCTTTTAAGCCTAAAAACGTTAAGCAGAAATACAGATACATGTGTTGTCAAAAATAAAATAAGATAGAATATGTGAATTTGAGATACTTTTCTGTTTTTTATAACTTGTATCTTTTTATACGTTTTCGAATCTGTAATCTTTCTTTTTTTTTTTACATCTTAACTAAGTCTTGAATCTTTAATTCATTTTCTGCAGCTGCTTTTTGTTTAAACGCCGACATCGAGCGACAATTGACTTAGCCTTCTATGTGTGACATATCACACTTTTGCTTGTTCAAAGTGTTTGCCACAAAAGGTTGCATTTACACATTTTTTTTTTTCATTTTTCCAAAACGTTGGTGTTGCTTTGGCACTTGGCCAACTGAGTTCGAGTTGGCGTTAAGTACAAAATGGCCTATGTCTGCGCTTCTCATTGACGTTATTTGAGTTTGTGTAGGCATTGTTGTGCATATGAAATGTGTGTGTGTGTGAAGTTTATTGCCAGAACTGAATTTATTTTAAGTGCAAATTGCATTGGCTTTTGCGTTTATAAATATTATTTTGAAAAAGATGGTAACTTCAGTTTGTAGTAGAGATGCCACAATCTTCTTCTATAAATATAAAATAGTAAAAATGTTTCTATGTCCGCTATGCACTCTGAAACTATTCAAACGATGAGTTCCAAACCGCTTTCATTTGAAAGGCAACAATGGAAGCATAGTTATAGACCACTAAATAATGCATTCGGTTCATTCATGTAGTCGACTTTCGACTTTTTCAAGAAGCAGGTATTTTTTAGTGTCTTTTTTTTTTTTTTTTTGTATGTTTTCATACTTACCTTAACATATTTTTGTCTCGCTGCACATCAAGAGCTGCAGAAAGTTCGCTAGTTTGAAATATATTTGAAAAGTTCTGACAACACTTTTCAAAATTTCAAACTGTTTTCACGACTTCAAAGTTTTTAACTCATTTGACTTGCTTTTCACGAATGTCTGCTTGATTCTTAACAGCCTCACGCCTTGGGCACTCAATCGTCGCTTCATAATCAGTTCTAAGCACTCTGCTGCATAATTTTAGAAGAGTTCTTGTACTTCATTTAAATTTACTAAATCTCCTGCTGCTGCATGCATCAAACTTGCCTAAAAAGTTTGTCAACATTCACTTCTCATTTACATTCATGCATTTCGAATTTAATATCAAACAGACACTCTCACTCTTAAAGGAAAACAATCGTTGTAATTTATTCTAAGATCTGAAAAGTTTCACCAAAATATAACAGAAATATGTTGCAAGTTGCTTTGAAATACACAATTTAATATAGAACATTTTGCAATTTACTTCCAATTTTGTTGCAGTTAATTTCTAAACAAGTTGCTTCAATAGTTTCACTCTGCTACGTGTTTATTGCTTATCTTGATCAAGTAAATTTTTTCGTAAATGTTTATTTTTCCAACAAAACACTGCAATAGTTCCATTTGGCTTGTGTTGTAGCAGCTGTTGCAGTGGCTATTCCATTTTATTACAGTCCAAAGGATATTGTGCATTAAATCGAACGTGTCCTTGTACAAGCAACACTTAAATGCAATTGCGTATTTCTTGTAGTTGTATTTTGTTTTTTTATACCCGCCACACATAGTGTGAAGGGTATTATCAGTTTGTCGTAAAGTTTGTAACGCATTAAAGGAGGCATCGGAGACCCCATAAAGTATATATATTATTAATCAGCTCGACGAGACGAGTCGATCTAGCCATGTCCATCTGTCTGTCTGTCCGTCCGTCTGTCCGTCTGTCTGTTGCAATGCGTTTTTCTCGGAAAGTTTTAAAGATATTGACCTGAAACTTTAAACTTAAGCTTTTTGTGTTAATAGGCAGTTTGTATACCAGAACCAAGGTGCCACGCCCACTTTTAGATATAGCCCCCATACAAACTTACCATTTTTTTCGATTTTTTTGTATGAAAATAGTTATTATTTGTAAATGTATTTACTACAAATATGGATAAAAGCACTTTATTGACATCCAATTTCAAAAGAAAGGTGACACGCCCATTTTTTGATATGGCCCCCATACATACCAAGCGCCCATTTTTCAGATTTTGTATGAAAATAGTTCTTATTTATGGATATATTCACTTCAATCTGTGTAAAATCACTTCTATTGTTATCCTACGAATATGCTTCCGATATGACAAGGATCGGGCCACTATAACATATAGTCCCATACAAACTCACCTTCAATTTTTTTATTTTTTCAAGAAAATTAATAAAGTTTCGTGTGGCGGGTATTTGAGCTTCGGTGCTTCCGAAGTTAACTTTCTTGCTTGTTTTTTTTTTAATTTTTGCTGCTTTATTTACTGACTGCGCGTAGCTTATATCCTTATAATGTCCTTTTTGTACCAGAGTGCATATAGCGTCTTGAATTGAACTGCATCAAATTGATATTGAGTTGCATATTTGCCTTAAATTAATCTGTTGAAATGGAAAACTGAAGAAAATGCTCGTCTCTGCTTTTTTTTTCATTTAGCATTTCATATACCAAATTACCTAAGTCAGTTATAAGCAGAAATCGCTTATCCTCACAGCACACATATCCTTTTACTTACCAGTTTCTGTATTTATTTTCTGAGTTAGTTATTAAACATTTTACACAATGACTTCCGCTCTCTGAATTGCCTCATTTCCTTGCACAAACTTAAACGAGATTTTCCCTATTTTCGCAGCTATTAGTGCGGAAATTATGTAATAATTTTCTAAAATGGCTGTCATAGCCTTAATTTTTTTTAATTTTTATTTTAAAGTGAATTAATTCTTTTTCTCAACACAAATTGTCACGACTTGACCAGACAACATTCTCAAATGTCAACGTCAGCAACAGCAGCAGCAGCAGTCGACAACATGTCAGCAGTTAGTCGTTCGTTGTCGTCAGTCAACTGTTTCTATGTCTATGAGTACTGTAAACGCCATTTTGTTAAGCTGTTGCTTTTGCTATTTACTGCCATTTTGCATACTGGACAGACTATCCAACTTAGACGATTACATTGAGTTGTACTCTTTAATGTTTGTTGACATGGCTTGCCTAGAATTTATATCTGGACTAAAAATATATATAAAAATGTTTGTTATGCTTTACGACTTTGTGTTGCCAAATTGCCTGTCAACTTGTTTTACTTTTGTTGTTGTTGTTTATTTTTCAGCACTTGATTGTAGTCATTTTCACACTTAATTTGGCAATGTGGCATTTATGTAGCATCACAGTTTATTGCTTAAATCAACCAAACTCAATTAACTTTTTTTCTAAAGGGAATTCTTTTCATTTAAACCAACAACAAAAAGCACTTACATAAAAATGGCTTATCCAGAAACGTTTACAACACAAGCCTACCAATTTTTGCAACTACAAAAACTTATAAAAGCTACAAGAAATTGCCTTCAATTCATATCTTAGAATCCTTTGAGAATTGCGCTGATTTCTCTAAGCATTTATTTTGAACTATGTGCTCAATTATGCCTTTCTTGAGTCCTTTTTTTTGTGTGGCTTACTAAATCTAATTTATTTTTAGATCAATTTACAGCAAAGCCTTTTCACTTTAGTTTCAGCACAGTTCGCTTGTACTTTTGCCAATGAATTCGATTTATTCATGATTGCTTTCTCATTTATGTAGATTTGCTTAAATTTTCTTTTAGATTTATTTAAGTTTTTATATAAAATTAGGCTTATGTAGCCGTATCTGACTGGTCACCCCAATGTCTCATCTCAACTTCTAATCACAAATTATCTGCTGAATTTTATTTTTTGTTTAGCTAAGTGCAGCTGCATTGTTATAAACCTTAACGCATTTTAAATAAAATAATTACAAAATTTTAGGCGCACAAAAGTAGGCAACACTATTTTCAGTTGCAGCATTTAGTGTGTTTCGCCACAAATAAATATGGCCGCTACATTTTCATGCCTGTTGTGAATGCATTTTCAGCAGCTTATGATAGACTTTTGGCAGCTTTAGTCATATAGTTGCCTGCTGCTGTGTTTTTCCGCTTCGAACTTTATATTCTGTTTATTTTTTGGCAAACTTTCATAATAATTTTTGTTGCATAATATTCTCTGACAGAACACATTTTTGAGCTGCTTAAAACTGTCATCAAATATAATGTTTTGTGCAATTTGTTTGTTTCTAAGCTTGCCAAACAAACCAAAAAATAAAAAATATTCCAAGCGACAAGGACCAAAGCCAAACATGTTGTGTGTTCGTTTTTATTCTTTTAAACAAAGTTTCTTATAAAGAGTAAAGGATGTTTACAATGTAATGTGTTGTGCGTACATGTGTAAGTTTTTTTGTTATTGAAAGGACGAAGAAATCAGTGGAAGCCGCCTGAAGACAACAATTGTATCGGGATAGGCGTACTTACAGGGATAATAAGTTTCTGTGACTGTTAAAATTTTTAGTTAAGTATATATTTGCTTGGATGAAAGTTTTGCTTTTAAGTTTTAAATTAATACACACTCAGATAAAGCTTAACTTTAAAGTGAAATAGAGAAATATAACAATTTGAAATGGTTTTAGTAAACTTATTTGAGTTAAGTCCCGCTGTCAGTTTTGTAAAATATTTGCATGACTTTCTATATTAGAGTCTATGTTGACTTTTCAAGGTCAGTGTACGTTTCGGTGTTGTAATCCTGCAGGATTTTCTAGAACAAGCAAAAAGTGTTTGTGTAGTTCGTTTTTTTTATGCCAACTAAGCTTTTCAGAAGTATTTTTTTATGCTGGTACAATTTTGTGCGCTCGGCTTTTAAGCCTGAAAACTTTAAGCAGAAATACAAATATGTGAAAAAAAATAGAAGTGAGGAGAATATGTATTGCTCGCAGATTAAACTATTTTTTTTATCTTTTCGACTCTGCATAAAAACACTGTCGGAATACTGACAACATTTTCGCTTTAATTTACTTATTTGCATACGCATCATCTGAATTTCCTTAAAATGTTTTACTTTTCGCTTGATTGAATCGCTTGCTTGTTGCTCGATAAATTATTTTTAATTAAGATTCATATACATTTCATGCAGCTACTGATTCGCTTTATTTATTTTACAACTGTGCGCATACTTATTGATGTGTGATACCGAACCATATTAAGAATAAGCATGCACTTGAGTCTGAGTAGTGCAATAAGTCTTCACACATCAGCATCATCGTCATCAATTGCAGTTAACAAGGCATCTTTTATTCATGCTGCTTCATTGATATTTAAAAAGAAATTAAAGATATTAATTAAAATTACGGCTGAGCGCGTAAAGTGTTTAATATTTACGAAACTTTTCAGAATTTAACCTATCTGAGCATTCGATCTGCTTTCTTCATCTTTTTTATATTCTTTGTTTAACTCTTTTCGCTCCTCATTCCTGCATCTTTCTCATCAAATTAATGAACAAATTAAATTCCCTTTGCTTAACACAATTTCTCTGTGACTTATTTTGTTTATATGTTGTGCAGCGTTGTAAGGACATTTGACTGCACTTCCACATTCTTTTCCGACATTTTATTTTAAAGTCTACTTAGCCACAGCAAACATTGTCTGTGTCCTATGCATCTCTTACTCTCTTGACACTTTCATTCATGCACTTCAAATGCACTCATTGCATTTCCAGCAGTTATCCTTTGGCTTTCTTTTTTGTTTTCCATTTTCCTTTTGGTTTTGTTGTTGACATTTGAACACTGTCTGCCACTCAGTTGTGCAATCATTTGTGGCATTGTTTGCCAACAGTTTATATGCTAAAAAAAGGCAATAAAAGTTAAGCAGGACGAAAAGGAGTAGTAGCAATTTGTATAGGCAACTGATATAATATTGTACTATGCGTGCAATCTAAAATTTTTAAATAAATAAATAAATTATTTCTTCGTTCGCCATAGCAATCCTTTGAAATCCTTTATTAACTGTTCGATTTGTCTGGTTTAGATTCATATAATTAAATTCCTTTTCTTTCTTCTTTTCTTCAAGTAATTTATTTCCATATGCCCTATTTATTCTGTAGCTTAAACTCTTACTATACTCAAACACACCCAAATACTTACCTTTACACTACCAAGCAAATTGATTACAGCTAACATTTTGTGTTAATTCAAATTGGTTTTCTAAATTAGCATATTTTCAAACACTTTGTATTTCTCAATTGTCTTCAGCTTCATTATTGAATGCACAGCACTAATTGTTGTAATCGATTTAAGCCAGATTAGCTGCATATTTTACGCTCTAATTACAATCAAATCCGAAGTCCTTAATTTAAACAAGGTCTACGTTTAAATTCGCAGCGAATTATTTATGTCCTTTAACTTTCTAAGCATCTTATTTACTATTTTTATTGAAAATAATTTATGGCTGCAATTTATTGTGTCTACAACAAGCAGCCACATTTAATGCTTTTAACCAAAATCCCATAGTTGCGATTTGAGGTTCTTTTAGTGCAGCTGCTGCGGCCATGCTGAGTCGACAATTCAATTCGACAAGTGCATCATGCTGAATTGCATTGCTTGCAGCGAATAAAAGAAAATTCCAAAAATTTTGCTCATTGCTAATTCCACGAAATCGAAGCAATACAAAATTTTTATGGATACTAAAATCAAGCGTAAATTCATTCTCGAATAAATTGCATACTTTTTGGGGCAGGTTTTTGAAATAGTTGAAGTTACAATTTTTATTGCTTAAGAACCAAATTCGGAGATTGTTTATTTTATCAAATTTCATAGAACATTTATATATCGATGCTTTCAGTTAATTGGCTTTTCCTTTCTGTTATATTTTTTAAAGAACACAAAAACTATAACTCAAACGATTTCTTGCTGCCATAAAAAAAATAGTTTCATAATACAAATATGCTGCAACACTTTGTAAAATATAGCGCAACTTATTTAGGCATATTTACCTTTTACCATAATTTAGACATCATTTTTAACCGTAATAAAATTTAGTTGCTTGACTTTATCCTTGATGCAAACACTGCCACTGACCACAACAAACGGCCGCCTTAATAAGTTTGTCAAAAATATTTTACATATAAACAGCTTTGCAGGACTCAGCCTAACATGCAATTTGAAGCTAGTTAAGCATCCTTTTTTGTCTGAACACTTTGTCCCTTTCATTGTCTGTTAGCAATATTTAGTCAATTTAAATGCAAAAGCGTTCACACAAATCATAAATAATTGAAAACTGCAAAGACGTGCAAAAACGATTCAACGTGTCGTGTAAAAATATTGAAGCATGCAAGTGTACCATTAAGGCTAATAGGCTCGAAGCATCAAAGGCAACTCTTAGCTATTTGCATTACATGAGTATGAGTGTCTGTAGGTCCTTATGTGTGTCTGTGTCTGCCTTGCCCTTCTCGGTATTTAAATACTTTACTATGCTGCTCATGTTGCTGCAGTTTTGTTTGAGTTTTGTCCTTGCTATTTTTTTTTTTGCTTTTGCTTTGTGTTTTGTTTTTTTTTAAGCTCTTTTTTTGTAGTGCCAAAATTTTTTGTCAGTATTATTTATTTTTTTTTTTTTATTTTTCTTTAGTTTTTCTAATTTCTATTACAAATTTTTGGCTTGAAGCTTTTAAGCGTCGCTTATGTTAAATGTGATTAGTTTGTTGTGTCCTTCTAGCGCTTCATACATGAACCATTTAATTTTCGAGCATAGTTTTTGGAAAAAAATTTTTATCTTCAATTTAAATTTTAATTTTTCAAATTAAAAGCTTTATGCAAATACAAAAAATATGTATTTTAAAAATATCCTTTTAAGTCAAATCCGTACAGCAGTCTGCATATGAAGTCAAATTGTGATCAGAAATGTCTTCGACTGACTTCCAGACTTGTGACAAATAAAATTAAATATGAAGAAACGGAAATGAATTTCATTTCACTTTTTCTTTAAATATTTCAACATTTTTTTACGCTGTTGCTTTTATTTGTGCTATTTTTAGTTAGAATGTACTTATAGGACTCTTAACATTTCTAATTAGTTGCTCATTTTCAACTTGAGACATGAAGCATAGGAAGTAAAGTACAAAGCAAAATGTCACATCCGTTATATGTATAATTTTCCATATTTTTAAAAAAATATATAACTTGAGTTAGACTCTATAGTTTCTAGTACCTAATTAATTCTTGTTTGCTCGTATTACTTGTATCACTCTTTTTATTTTATTTCTTTTCAGTTTCAGTTAGACTTTTTCATTTCCGTAGCATTTCCTCTTTTTGCCTTCAAAAGAAAAATTTGTTGCATACTTTGTGCTGCACCTATAAAATTTTAATTCTTAAAAAAAAAAGTAATTAACTTAGTCAGTTTTTTTTTTTTTTATATACATGCAACTATGTATTAGTTATCTTGATTTCAGTTGCCTATTACGTGTTTTCATAAAATTTATCATAGAAAGCACTCACTTGGCTTGTTTATTTCATTTGAGAAGGCTAAACTAAATAAATTGCATAACAAAATTCAATGCGAATACAAAAGTTGCTTTTGTTCTGACAAGATTTTTAGTTTCGATTTGATAATGTTTGTGGTTTTTAGTTGTTTATTTTGCAGCAAAGAACAGAAGAACAAGAAACATGTTGCATACTTTTTGGCTGCTTTATACAAAATATAAACATGTTCGTCAGCATTTTAATAAATAATTCATAAATCTTGCAGCTGTCACTCAATTTTATAATTTGTTCTATCAATTTCATAGCCTTTTGATGTACATATTCAGTTCTACAGCATTAAGCCGTTTACTTGCTTTTGTCTTCAATGTTCACGCAAGCACTGCATATATCCTTTTTAACATGTTCATTGTTCTTAATGCACATTCACTCATTCGCAATTATTCGATTATTCGATTTGCGCATAATTTATGACCAAACCATAAAGGATATGTTTTTTGTTTCGTAGTCAAAGTTTGCTTCAATTTCTCTGCATGTGCTGTCTGCAACAAGTATAAAAGCGGCATACAAAAGCGATTATTATGAGCCTAGTTCAAACATGTTCATTACTGCTACTGCTGCTACTGACTTGGAATTCCGACAAAAGCCAAAATGCTTTTGAGTTATGAGTTATGTGCTTATAGAGTTGCTGTTGTTGCGGCTTGTTTTTACAGCCATTAATGTTGTTACTGGCTGAAATCAGTATTCTAAACATGGATCATATTACTCAGATAAAAAAATTTAAATTTTATTATTTTTTGAATTAGTTTTGATTTGTTTGAATCTAATTTTGGTGTGCATAGCAACATGATTGACATCAAACATCCTTCTTGCAGCATGCTTGACACTCATTTTTTAGTCCATAACACCATATTTGATATCAAACATGATTGTAAGCATGCTTGACATTTACCCAAATTTTGGTGTACATAACATCATGTTTGATATCAAACATGCTTGGTGTGCATAACATATATGCATGTTTGATGTCAAACATGATTGCAAGCATGCTTGATACTAAATTTTGATGCGTATATTGACATGTTTGATATCAAGCATGCTATTAAGCATGTTTGACACAAATTTTGGTGTTCTTAACATCATGTTTGATATCAAACATGCTTGGTTGTATGCATAATTTCATGTATAAAGTTTGTATGGCATAAAACATGCTTGCAAACTTATTAGACACTAGTTTCGATGTGCACAACAGCATGTTTGACCACTCACTTTTAGACCCATCACTCATTGAAACTTTAGCTTTACCAAACTTAAAGTATTTTGTTTTTTTTTTTTTTTTTTCTGTTAATTTTGCTAAAAAGTTACATTCTCATGTTTCGCTAGTACAACAAATGCCACAATTGTGTCTGTCTGAATTGTTTAATGCTCGCAACTTGCTTGCCTGTGGCTGTTAATACAATTGAATCATGCATTCAAACAAAAGCCAATCCTTTTCCTGTTTATATGTGTGTGTGTGAGTGAGCATGTATATCCTGTTTTGTGGCTTTTTTTCAGCTATTGTATAAACTTAACTTTTATTTCATCATTACAACATTAGTTTGTGTTGCTCTAAAATTTGTTTTTTATTTTATTATTTTCCCCAGCAACTCTGTATTGCGCCATCAGAAATAATACATGGTTATATGCTGCTACATTTGCAACTACCCTGAAGGCTTTTAACTTTAAAGTATAAAAATATGAATAACATTCGTTAACTCATTGTGTGTTTATAATTGTGTAATTGATACTTACGTGACGAAAGAAACTTTCCTCTTAAGAAAATTAGACACATTATTACTCATACGCTCTGTGTGGCATTGGTACAGTCACCTGCTATCACGTTGCGGTAACATACAAGGTTTTTTTGAATGCACAATTAAAAACTCCTGTCGCCATTAAAGACTCCAGTCGCCATTAAAGACTCCTCTCGCCATTAAAGACTCCTATCGCCATTAAAGACTCCTATCGCCATTTTTAATTTTAAAAATTTTTTAATGTGTTCTTTCACTGAAAAATTTCTTTAATTTTACTTTTTGAACTTAATAAATAAAATATTTTTCTTCATTCCTTCTAAACCAAATTTCACAGCTTAGCATCTTCAAACAAGAATTTACTGCTTGGCAAACTAAATATAAAGTAGCTAAAAAAGTCAAATGCTACGCTACCATTTCAAGCCAAGCAAGAGTCACATTTCTGTCTTTTTATAAAAGTTATTAGCACATTTATCCAATTTTCATGAAAAACAAAAATCTACAGCGAACTACGACATGAAAACATGGAAGAGCTTTAGTCGCTTAAACATTTCAAATGTTAACGAAATGTGCAGCCATTTAATTGAGCTATGTTTCCGGTATTTGCGTTGCCCATGTGTTGGAATGCCATCGTAAGTGACTTATGTGGCATTTGGTCGCGAGTTGGTGTCTCTAGATTCTTTTTTTTTTAAATTTGAAAATAAAATGTTTGGCATCAATTCAATACAAAATTGATTTTATGCAACAAAATGGTTTGCTTCAATTTTAATTTCGCGTGCATTGCAATTTTTGCGCCAACTAACTCGAATTTGGCTGCTATCTTTGGCAATTTATCTAAGCCACTAAGCAACTTTTTTTAGATACTTTTTGTCTTTCATTAAACTTTGCCCTCATTTCATAGTGTAAGTCTGCCATGTACGTTTATAGAATTGAGTAATTCGCATATATAACTTTTATAATTCACAAACAGTTTATAATTTAATTCAGTAATAATTTTGTAGGTGAATAATTACTCGAAACGTTTTTGTTTTTAAAAATTATTTATTTTTATTATTTTTCTTTTTTTTAGTCTTTTTCAATCAGACTAAAGTTTAACAAATTATTTTTCATATAAATCTTGTTTATTTGCTTGCTTTTTATTCACACAATTATTTTGGTCTGGTGTTGTTGAGATAATTCCATCGTTTACTTAGCCAACGCAAGCCTTATGTCCGCATCAATTCTATAAAAATTAAAAAGAAAATCTTTTATTAATATTGCAATTCTTAACACAAACAAAAAAAAAGTTTAAAAAAAAATATAATAAAAACATTTTTTTCAAAATATGTTAATATCTGTAAATGCTAACACAGTGCAGCTAACAGCGAAAGTGTTGCTGTTGTTGAAAGCTTAGCTCTGTTAATAATAGCTTAAGACTGTTAATTGACAGCATTGAGTTTAGCAGTAAAAGCAAACAAAGCATTTGCGTGATGGCGTACCTGTAACACAATGTAAGAATACTATAGAGTCTTTACAGTATTAAAGTCTGTTTAAAAACATAGGGGGCTATGATACTATATAACTGTCTCAAAACAAGTAGGACTGTGGCATAATTTTTGAGATAATTTTAGAAAAAAAAAAAAAAAAATAAAAAAAAAAAAAAAAAAAAAAAAATACAACAATTAATTACAAAATTTTATAAAATTACCCATTTAGCCAATTGATACTGATAAACAAAAAAAAAATACTACACAAATAAGCAGCTTAGAAATTGCAAACAAAATGAGGCAATAGTAAAAACCACCAAAAAGAAAAAAATAAATATAAATAAAAAAAGGCTCATTAAGCGTTTTTTTTTGTAGGCAACGCCTAGCATAATAAATCGAAATAAATTGCCTAAAAATATGCAAAAGCAAATTTCACTTGAATCGAAAAATATTTTTGCTACTCTAGCATTATTTCGAATTGCATATTTAAAAAAAAAAAAAAAAACTGTCAGAACTGTAAAATGACCACGATTTAACAGCTAAACAGACAGAAAGACAGACATCATCGTTTTGTGTAGGCGATTGCGGTTTTCATTACATTTTCGACTTTGGCTAAATTTTGTAGCAGCAAAAAAAGTTGAAGGAATTTTGAAAATAAACACATTGAGCACGTTTTAAGAGGCTTTTTTGCATATGCTCCTCAATTTAGCTTAAGAGAGCTACGCCTACCTATGCCGTTTAAAATGCATTGCATGATGTTCTTTCATATATTTTGATCTAACGTAAATGGTATTTGAAATGTATTGGTTAGATGTTCTGGTTTCTGTTTGTCTGTGTATGCGTATCTTTTCGGAAAAATCGTTTATTTGGCGTAAAGGAATTATTATATAGTTAGATACTTTCGAATGTGCATGCAATTCTGTTCTAAAAAAAATTTTATGTAGCTGGAGGCTGGATAGTAGCATAAATTGGGCCCAAATAACTTCAAAAATCTAGTTCTGCAGGTTAAAAAAAATATTTTTAATAAAAATTTGCGTACGTCACCACTACTGAGAAAGCAGTGTATAAAAACAATTTTGGTTCATCCATGCTAACTATTTCGTAGCAAAAGACTAATCTTATATTTCGCAATTTCCAACGTCGAATAAATTCGTTTAAATTTTTAACAAAATTGCAACAGCTTTCATTTTCCATTTTTTGTTCTAAATTTTTTACGCGCTACAAATGAAAAAAAAAAAACATATCAAATCAATCTCAAAACAATCTATTTGCTTGATGAAAATATTTTTTTTCCAATTCATGGCAATAGTCAATCAATGCCGAGAATATTCAATTGCATCACTACAATTTTCGTGTAGTATTTTATTTCTTTTTTTTATTTTAACAAAACAATGCAGCACAGTTTGGCTACAAAATAAAAAATTAAATGTATCTTTCTCTCTTTTAACGTTTTTTTTTTATTTTAGAACGAAATATTTATGTCTTTCGCATATGTGCATCACTAATAAAATTCCCAGTAGAATTTGGATAAAGCTTAGCTTTTATTGGATTTTGTAAATAAAATTTGCATAAAAATAAATTTTAAAAAAATAGAAATTGTATCGCTTGACTATGCAAAGCTAAACTAAACTAAAAATAGTAAAATAAAATAGTTCGCTAGACTAAATTAAAACTCAAATAGATTTTAACAGCGGTGTTTGTGGTTTTAGCTATTTTTCCAAAAATATAATTTTTTTTATATTTGCTGCTCATATCGCATAGCCAAAATATTACAAATATTTTTTTCTGTTATTCCTTAATACAAAAAAGATATAAATAACAGCTTAAAAACTATATTCATTTGGTTTGGCACTCCTTGTATATATTTTTTTATTAGCAGCATTTGAAAGTTAAATGGATTTATGTCAGATTGAGTTAAAAGCAAAAGTTTTGAAATTTAAAATCAGTATTTCATTGAATAAGTTTATTTTTTTTATTTATTTTTTTTTTTGGTGCATATTACGTATACGCCCTGTTGTGCAGCAAACAGCTTTTATATTTTATGGCAATACTTCAGCTTTACTTAGCAGAAACTAAAAGCAACTTGAGCAATTACTCATTCATTTGAAATGCTTTAAAAAGATTTAAAACTGTTCAAGAAACTTTTAAATAAATAAATATAGTTGTCCGTCTGTCCGGTATTTATTATTATTATTTATGCTGTCACTTAAGTTCTCACACGTCGAAGTCTTACGTCTTAAATAAATGGCAAATATGCGCAAAACTGCTAAAAAATCAATGTATACCAAGAGAGACTAGTTTCTTCAAAAATAAAACAAATTGTCTGTCTGTCTGTCACAATATAATCCTATAAATCCATTCACTCCGTTCTCTGTTATAAACCTAATTTTGCTAAGTGTTCAGCAAAGCCTATGGCTAGCTCTAAACTGAGCATTTGTCGAAAGCTATACACAACACATGACTGCATAACACCTTCAGTAAGAGTAGGCCTTGGTTCAATGCAAAGGCAAATATTGCTGCTTTTGTGCTTGTTGAATTGTCATACGTCAACAGCATTTGTGCTTTAGCAGTAGAAGTATTATTAGATGGCTAGAACGTCAACCTCTGTGATGCTCTACTCAAAAACTGTCTAGATGCATCGTGGACATTGCATTGTGTGCAGCTGATCAATTTGGGATTAAACTTGCAGAAGTTGCAAGCTTAGCAAAAGTTGTCAGCTGCAAAAATGCTTTTAATTAATCAAAAAGGTTGGTGTTTCGGAGGAGAGAGAGAGGCAGAGAAAAGAGCGACAGAGTGATGTAGACAGAGAGAATTATAAGTTCTTTAGTACGACTCAAACCTAATCAGCCTACAAGCACAGCTTGATGAGCATTGTCTCTCGATTGGTTGCAATTATACAAGGTGTTGCTAAGCGCTCTTTCTCTCTCAATATATTTTGTACCAACTTCAGTTTTGTTTAAAGAAAAAAGGGAAAGTAAAGCGAAGCAAATAAATTAATATATATCTATCTCATTCACACTCGCAAAATTAAATTTAAAAAAAAAAAAAAAGATAAAAGGCTTTTAAGTCATTTATTCTCTTGGGCTAGCTTTATAACGTACCAATGATTCGCTTGACACCACCTTATTAACAGCTTCTATGTTTTTTACTATCTCGGTTAACATTAACATTTCCCTACAAAAGTTTTAAGCTGGGAGCATCAACTTTTATACAATATTTGCAGTCTCAGTTATACCTTTGATGCATTTATTTCTTATAGTGTCCGACATAAACTATTTGGCAGCTAATTTCGTAAAAGAAACATTTTAAGATTTATTTGAATTGCACAGCGAACCAATTAACTCAAAATTGTTAACTCAAAATAACAAAGAAACCAGGTAAGCAAGATAATAAATTATTTAATTCATCTTTAAGATTACGTACTCTTAAAAAATGGTTTCCCAATGGAAGTAATGCAATAAAAAAGGAAAAACAAATGTAATTTTACTTTTACGCTTTTCTGGTTCTTTTAAAAATAAATTCATTAACAGAGCAAAACGTTAAACAAATAAAAAAAAGGCTTGATTGCAAACCATTTTTTATATCATTTTCGTTTGAGTTACGTACTTCAATTATTTCTGTTTTTTTTTCTTTCTTGCATACTTATAGGCATGCAAATCATTTTTATATCTTTTGAAAAATATTAAGCACAAAAGTATCTCAGAAAAAACAAAAAGAAAAAGGATAAAAAGCCCTGCGGAGCATAATGCTTCAACACTCGATTCTTTTGTACAAGTAAACTTGCTGGTTAGTTGTGTAGGCTTTCTGAAGCATAAAGATAACTTAAGTTTTCCCCTGAAGTGGGACAGCACAAACAGTAAATGCTGCACTCTGACAGTTGTAGAAATGTATTGGCTGAAGAGCATTTGATGCTGCCTGACAGCCAGTCTGCCTGCCTGCTGACACTGATGTTCACCTTTTGCTGCCGGATGAAGATGATGATGATGTTGATAATAATAAAGTGCCTAAAGGTGAGAGTGAATGAGTGCGTTTTTTATGGAATGATTTAAAGTCCAAGGCTGCAATTTACTTAGTAGAAAAGATTTTGAGCAGAGTAGACAGCAGAAAAATTAAAAATTCCAATTGCTGTGTGAGTTTGGAGTACTTATTTAATAAATATAGATTTAAAGAAGACAAACGGCATTGCATATTATATGAGCAAAAGAAGCATTATGCAACTTGAATTAATAGAATTATTTAATGCAAATTCTTACATACAAAGTGTTGGCAGCTCTTACCTTGAGTGCACTCATTTATTTATTTGTAATCAACAACATACATACACATATGCCACATATAAAGCAAATGGCGGCGCCACCATGACTAATTAATTTTGCACCGTTTTATCGTGCAGGGCTACACGCGAGTATAGCTTAATCCACAACAAATCAATCACAGAGACATTAAGAGACAGACAGACAGACGGACAGGCAGACATGCTAAAAAGGCAAGAAGAAGTTTCTAAACATGCAAACAGATAGTAAATATTTTGCTTCAAGCAATCAAGACAGTTGCATGATGTCAGCAATGACGACGCATAGCAAGTGTCCTGTAAAAAAACATACAAAATGGATTACAAATACAAAGACAGACACCAGCAGTGATTTTGTAATTATTTGCGTTTTGCCAACTGTGCGCTGCGCTGACATTTGCAAATCAACGCCATTATTTCTCATACGCCACGTTTGACCAACGCTTCAAAACCGTCATCAATCAGCGGACTCATGTTGAGTTGCTTTCCTTTTATTTAAGAAGCCTTGTTCCTCACAGATATTTTTTTTTTTTTGCCTTTCGTTAATTTGTTTCTTAATTAATTTTGGTCACTTCGCTTAAGATTTATAGATTTTGTATATCTTTGATTCTTTTATTTTCCTTGTTTTGTAAGTTTTTAATTGATTCCAAGATCAGCAAAAAAAAATATAAAATGATAACACAAATGAAGTCTTGAACGAGACAAATTTATTAAACACTTGGGAGCTATAAACAAGAAGCTTAAAGCAAAATATAAAATAGAAAAGTAGCAATATACAAGAGAAGCAAAGAAAGTAGGAGACTTATATTTGAAACTTTTTGTATTCTTAAGGACGCTTTCAAACGCCCTTTTGGTTGGAGACCACCAATTTAATTCAAACAAAAAAGTATATTGGCGTATAGAGACAAGTAAATACCTTTCAAACAAAATACAGCTTAAGTTGTTTCAGTTATTCAATGTAGTGATTTTGGTTAGTTTTCTTTAAAACGTCCTTTTAATTTCGTTCACAGAATACAAATCACTGGAAGGGCGCCTTCGTGCTTTGGCCTGAAAGGCTTCCGTTCAAGCAGAACTGGAAATGATTTTAATATAAATGGAAGTTCACTGAAGCAAGAAAGATAGAACGATTATTTTAGAAAATGTTTTACTGCATGCAAATAGTAAAACATGCGTTTCAAAAGCAAGAAAGACTACACCGAAATATTTAGAAAAGAGCCACTAAAGCTTTTGGGAAAACCAAGTCTTACAACAACAATATATGTATTTAACCAGCCGAAGCCGAAACTGTGATCAGTAGTAGTCGGTAATATTTATTTTTAAATATTTTTGTGACACCAACTATCAGTGGCAAGCATACTTTTAACGCTCCTTTATACCAGTTTTCTGTATATTTATACACTCTACCCAAGGGGTGAAAGGTATACGAGTAATAAGTTTGTGCGAATGTAGGTAACAGACAGAAGGCTAGATAGACCCTATAAAGTATATACATTCTTGATCAGCATTATAAGGGAAGTCAAACTTAGCTATGTCTATCTGTCCGTCTGTCCTGCTGTCTGCCGTATGAGAGATTATCTCGCAGACTATAAGTGTTGAAACCTAGACTCTTCTGAGCCGTCTAGTATGCACTTACAAACGGTTTTTCTCCAGACCCATTATAAGGGGTACCCCCCCATATAAATCTAACCCAACATTTTGGGTTTTTGCATAAAAAAGCCGTTGTTTCATTTTCTAGAAACTCTAAATTAATTGTAAAATATATTTATGAGAGTCCCAATAAATTATACCAAAATTGGTTAGGTTAAATAAAATTTTAGTTATAGCCCCCATACAAATTTATGCCATTTTTTAATTTTTTTTGAAAATCCAATACAATAAGGAATGGTAGTACCTTTACTTAATTTAATATAAATAAAGATTGGATACAGGGTATTTTGCAGTCAAGCATACTCAATACTCCAGCGTTTTTTTTTTT
Organism: Leucophenga varia; assembly: GCA_018903435.1. Lineage (NCBI taxonomy): Eukaryota > Metazoa > Arthropoda > Insecta > Diptera > Drosophilidae > Leucophenga > Leucophenga varia. Next base: position 74,284 of record JAEIFJ010002703.1, read on the forward strand.
TTATATTCTTTTTAGGACGCAGCATTTTTTTTAGGACGACATTTTTTGAAATTTTCTCAGCAATTTAATTATTTTTTTATTCCGTAACAGTCTTCTACAAATTATTAGAAAAATTTCCCACGTTTATTAAACCGCCCTAAAACGTATCTAACACTTAATTTGAAGTATATATAAAATATCATTAGTAAACAATTGCTAGGCTCTCTTCAAAACAAATCCTTAGC
>JAEIFJ010000268.1:0-24789 GCA_018903435.1 Leucophenga varia
AAAAATTGAATTTTGTGTTGGTTTTCATTTATGTTCGCCTGGTATCCCGTTTTAATAAAACGCTAAATTCTTGGTCCATTTCATTATATGTAATATGAAACATAGCCTATGTCACTCGGGAATAGTTGTAGCTTGCCAACGGTGAAAGAATTTTCTAAATCGGTCCAGTCATAAAGTTTCGCTCATGTCGTTTAATAAATATTTAAAAATATATGGCTGTACAGTAAGTAAACTGCACACCAAAACATTGTACAGTGAATCAACTGCACCCAAATTTATTGTACTCATCATATGCTGGTCAACATCAGAGTGAGTGAGAACACTATCTGTCAATACAGGCAATATTAGTACCATTCACTTGCACTGTATTTTATCTGTGCAGTAAAAATATGTACACCTTTTAGAATGAATCATTCATTTGCCCTTCTGAATGCATTCATGCAGATGTCTATTATAGAGCAAAACATTTTTGTATTGATAAATTAGAAAATTGACTTCTTAAATGAACCGAGAATGAATTAGGTATTATTTTAGTGAAATTTCAATTTACTTGCATTGTTTACTTTTAAATGTCACCGGTTTGGGGCTCATCGGTTGGACGGTTTCAACGTAAATAGTGGGTGTGGCGACACAGGGTGGTCTGTGTAGTGTTGTAGAGGCATTGATGCGCATGGTTAGCAGTAGCGACACCAAGTTGTAAGCCTTTTTTTTCGTTTTGATAGATAAGCATTATTGGTGTCCGCTTTCGGGAAATCGCGTGAGAATAAACCAACATATTTTGTTTCTGTTATTAAATTGGCTTAAATTGTTAATGGATTTGCAAATTAAATGCACCAAATAAAAACAAAGAAAACAAGAAAAAGTTAACTTCGGTTAGACCGAAGTTTATACTATATACCTGTTACACATCATTTGACGTTGATAGACCTTCGTGTGCAGCATTTGTATTAAATTTTATTTCAAAATACTAAACAAATTAAATATATTCTTAAAAATTTAGGAATTCGCGGTGCCATTTGGACAAAATTTAAACTGAAGATTTGGCATGGTATAAGAAACATTTTAACCATATTTGAAGCCATTCGCTTTATAAATACATTTTTATACCCTGTACCCAAAGGGTAAAAGGGTATATTAAGTTTGTGCGAATGTATGTAACAGACAGAAGGAGGCAAGATAGACCCTATAAAGTATATATATTCTTGATCAGCATTGGAAGGGGAGTCGAACTAGCTTTGTCTGTCCGTCCGTCCGTCCGTCCGTCCGTCTGTCCGTCTGTCATGCTGTCTGCCGTATGAAAACGATTATTTCGGAGACTATAAGAGGTAGAGCTTTCAAAATTGAAACTTAGACTCTCCTAGGCCGCCAAGTGTGCACTTACAAACGGTTTTTCTCTAGACCCATTTTAAGGGGTACCCCCCATACAAATGTACCCCCAAAATTTTGAGTTTTTGCATAAAAACGTCATTGTTTTTTGTTCTAGGAAGTTCAAATTTAGTATAAATTATGTCTATGATAGTCCCAATAAAATATCCCAATATGGATAGGACCAACAAAATTTTAGGTATAGCCCCCATACAAATTTACCCAAAAATTTTGGGTTTTTATATAAAAACGTCATTGCTTTTTATTCTAGAAAATTTAAATTTAGTATAAATTATGTCTATGACAGTCCCAATAAAATATCTAAACATGGGTAGGACCAACAAAATTTTAGGTATAGCCCCCATACAAATTTACCCCAAAGTATTGGGTTTTTACATAAAAACGTCATTGCTTTTTATTCTAGAAAATTTAAATTTAGTATAAATTATGTCTATGAAAGTCCCAATGAAATAGACTAATATGGGTAGGCCCAACAAAATTTTAGGTATAAACCCAATCAAAGATATACCCGTTTTTCTATGAAAATCCAATTCAATGATGTATGGTAGTCAAATAGAACCTAACGTTAAGGTACATATAGATTGGGTACAGGGTATCTTACAGTCGAGCATGCTCGACTTTAGCGTTCTGTCTTGTTTTCATATAAGAACTTGAAAAAATGTTGAACTTTTGTATGTAGGGAGCTGTACCTAAAAGTGGGCGTGGCACATTGATTTTAACATAGAAACTACACAGGACCTAGAAAAGCTTAAGTTTAAAATTTCAGCCCAATATCTTTAAAACTGAGCGAATAAATCTCGCAGCAACACACAGACAGACGGACGGACAGACGGACAGACAGACGGACATGGCTAAATCGATTCGTCTCGTCGAGGTCGAGGATCAAGAATATATACACTATATAGGGTCTACGATGCCTCCTTTAATGCGTTACAAACTTTCCGACAAACTGAATATACCTGTTTACACTAGTGTAACAGGTATAAAAATAGAGAATTGTCGAAAACATTTGCCTAAATTCTCCGATTTGTTCGCTTGCTCATTTTTTGTTTTGTCAGCTAATCGGAGTTGTCATTGTCGTCGTCGTATTGGTTGTTTCGTGCTGCTGCTGCTACTGTGTGCAACTGCAGGGCTGTTGTTAAACGCAGCTTTTTGGAAGCAACGCACTTTGGAAAGCTGCGTACTGGTGCCACTTCCCGACGGCATTTTCCCTTATACCAAAAACAAAACCACTCGGCCAAGCATATACAAAATTTTTCGCTTCACTATTATTTTAAATGAAAATATTAATTATTAAATATTTTGAAGTAAGTTGTAAGATATGGAATTTCTCTGAATAAGAACAAAAAGTTATTTATAAGAAAATTTATAATTTTAGTCAAACGAAGTTGCGCGTCAAAAATTTATTGTATTTAATTCGTTTTGTTATTTTTCGTCATTATTTAGTTCCGTTTTGGCTGTTTTGTATAATAATTTATCGCGCTTTTTGATAGTCATTCTTGTTGTTGATGTATTTATGTTAATTTAATTTTCATTTTGTTCCCGCAACATTGTTTGTAATTAGCATAAGCATAGGCTAGAAAACATATATGAGTTTGGAATAAAGTCAGTTGTTGAAAACAATTGAAAGCGATAGTTCGTAATTTCTGACATGTGTTTAGCAGTGAAATTTAGTGAAGTGAATCTTAAGTGTTCATATAGATTTTTTTTAAAAAGTTTACAATCGGTCCAATGTAAAATAAATATCTTTAAAACTGAGCGAATAAATCGCGCAGCAACACACAGACAGACGGACGGACGGACGGACAGACGGACAGACAGACGGACATGGCTAAATCGATTCGTCTCGTCGAGGTGATCAAGAATATATACACTATATAGGGTCTACGATGCCTCCTTTAATGCGTTACAAACTTTCCGACAAACTGAATATACCTGTTTACACTAGTGTAACAGGTATAAAAATAGAGAATTGTCGAAAACATTTGCCTAAATTCTCCGATTTGTTCGCTTGCTCATTTTTTGTTTTGTCAGCTAATCGGAGTTGTCATTGTCGTCGTCGTATTGGTTGTTCGTGCTGCTGCTGCTACTGTTGCAACTGCAGGGCTGTTGTTAAACGCAGCTTTTTGGAAGCAACGCACTTTGGAAAGCTGCGTACTGGTGCCACTTCCCGACGGCATTTTCCCTTATACCAAAAAACAAAACCACTCGGCCAAGCATATACAAAATTTTTCAGCTTCACTATTATTTTAAATGAAAATATTAATTATTAAATATTTTGAAGTAAGTTGTAAGATATGGAATTTCTCTGAATAAGAACAAAAAGTTATTTATAATAAAATTTATAATTTTAGTCAAACGAAGTTGCGCGTCAAAAATTTATTGTATTTAATTCGTTTTGTTATTTTTCGTCATTATTTAGTTCCGTTTTGGCTGTTTTGTATAATAATTTATCGCGCTTTTGATAGTCATTCTTGTTGTTGATGTATTTATGTTAATTTAATTTTCATTTTGTTCCCGCAACATTGTTTGTAATTAGCATAAGCATAGGCTAGAAAACATATATGAGTTTGGAATAAAGTCAGTTGTTGAAAACAATTGAAAGCGATAGTTCGTAATTTCTGACATGTGTTTAGCAGTGAAATTTAGTGAAGTGAATCTTAAGTGTTCATATAGATTTTTTTTAAAAAGTTTACAATCGGTCCAATGTAAAATAAATTACAATTAGATTTCGTTGTGGGTCATAAAAAATATTGTAATTATAATAATTATTATTATATAAGTATTCTAGCTGAGCTGCACGGCCTTGCTCGGGTCAAGTACATGCACCAAATCTCAATTGTCTAGTTTAATAACATGAAAAGATTTGATGATTTTTATACCCGTTACACATAGTGTAAACGGGTATATTCAGTTTGTCAAAAAGTTTGTAACGCTTTGAAGGAGGCATCGGAGACCCCACAAAGTATATATATTCTTGATCAGCTCGATGAGACGGATCGATCTAGCCATGTCCGTCTGTCTGTCTGTCCGTCTGTCAGTCTGTCCGTCTGTTTGTTGCTAGGCGATTTATTCAATGAAGATATAAAGATATTTGACTGAAATTTTAAACTTAAGCTTTATCTCGGCAACGACTATGTTAAGTTCGGAAAATGAGAGTGCCACGCCCATTTTAGGTATAGCCCCCATACAAACTTACCGATTTTTTTCGATTTTTTTGTTTAAAAATAGTAATTATTTATGAATGTACTCGCTCCCAATTAGGAAAAAAAATTCTTTTTGTCACCGGGGGAAACCAAGACGCCAAGGCCTGTGAATTAGGGAAAAAAATTTTTTTTGTGGGGGAAAAAAAAAAGGCCCCGCGCCCTGTAACGGGTATTTTAGCTTCGGTTCCACCGGAGTTAACGTTTTTCCTTGTTTCTTTTCGTTTATGTGGTACAATGCCCTCTTCCCATTTTTTCCAGTGGATTACTACTGTGGGCAAAAAGTAAGGAGAATTTTCAATTTTAACTTCGAGGGCTTAACATATTGGGCTAGTTCTTTTTTTTTTGAGTTGGTAGGGCTGTTAATAATATCTGGGCCAAATTTCATGTCAATGTCATTATCAGTAATATATTTAAGCTTGTGTTTGCCAAACTACCTAGAGTGCATTATTTACAATGTCTGATTTAATTGAGCAGAGAAGTGTCATCCAATTTTGTTTTCTGAATGGAATGACTGAAATAAAAATGTTGAAGGGACCGAGCTCTACCAAAATCAACAACATGTGATTGGTATAAATTGTTCAAAGAAGGTTGAGAACGTGTTGAAGACGAGGAGCGCCCTGCTCGACATTCGACCTCGACGGACAATGCTCACATCCAACAAGTAAAACAATAAGTGCTTGCCCACCGTCGATTACCTGTAAGAGACATTGCTGATGAAATTGGCGTATCGAATGGATCAATTAATACCATTTTGAAAGATGTTTTGGGCCTCAGACGTGTCAAGTCTCGATTGGTACCAAAGATGGTGAATTTTCTTGAAAAACAGCGTCGATTCTTCGAGACCGTATTCGCCTGAATTGGCTTCGTGTGACTTCTGGCTATTCCTAAAACTCAAGAGACCACTCCGGGGAACGCGTTTCGAGTCGATTGAGGAGATTACAGCTGAATCGAAAAAGGCGCTAATGCCTATACCGGAATGGGACTATTTGGCATGTTTCGAGGATTGGAAAAAACGTTGTCATACGTGTTTTTTATCGGGAGGGGATTACTTTGAAGGGGATGAGATTGATTTACAAGATTAAATAAAGATTTTTCATTTTACAAACAAATTCACTTTGTAAAGTGCCCACAGTAGTATACTTTTCCCGGTTTAGTAACATGTGTACCGAATTCCATTTCTCTTGTTCAATTATTTGCAAATGTAGTATGAATTTCTTTTTGGATGGCTTTTACGTGGCAACGACCACTTCAACTGTACAGGTCCTAGTAACATGTATACCGTATCATTTCCCTCTCTATACTTGTAAAAGTAGTTGATGTATGTATGTATTTTAATAGAAGCACGCCCACCGTCCAGTTTTATAATCCACATATGTTCTATCTTTTAGTAGGACCAAGATATGCACTTTTACAAAATTTTATTGAAATTTGTTGAGTTGTTTCGGGAAAATACAATGAATTAATGATTGATTTTATGGGGGACACGCCCACCTCCCTACTTTGGGTTACAAAAATTCGTTTACATCCTATTCTCAGACGTACCGAATAAACGCACAAAATTTAATAAGAACCCATCAAGCCGTTTAGGAGGATTATTGGTACAATCACTGTGACACGAAAATTTTATACATTAGGTTTATGTTAATATATATGTATATATATATATATATATATATATCTTTGGTGGATTTGACGTGTAATGTCCACATAAAAAAATTATGTCCAATTAATTTGAAACTTTTGTTATCACTTGTCCTATATGTTAGTAATTTATCATAATTTATCATAAATATTTTGAGATTTTATAAAGTAGGAGGGGGTTAAAGTTGGGAGATTTTTAGTGACATGCTTCTCTTTTCTTATTTATTCTGTTTTATTATAATTTTTTTTTAATAAGCTTTCGATTAGTGAGGTCCATTTAACTTATTTCTTGAATTTGACCTTGACTTTTTTAAATTTAGAATAAATTTGAGTTTTCTCCAAGTTGAGCCTTATCGGGCTTAATTTTTAAAAAAATATATTTTTGAATGAATCTGAGATTTTTTCCTATGAGTAAGGTTTCAAAGCATCGTTTTTTGTTTTTCTCAAGAAGTTAAATAGTGAAGAGCACACAACGTGCGTACGCAACTCGTGTCGCGGCAACGCTAGCTTTTACCGGTTTTGTGTACAGAAACTAATATTTCGCATTGTGTGTGGTAAGCGGGCGGTTACGAATACTACCACAGCAAGCTCAAGTTGATGTAAGAGCCGTCTAAGGAGAGACTCCTTGATGTCAGGTTGGTCGGTGGAGTGGTTACCAACGACATAAAACAAAAATAACCCGTGAAACACATACTTGATAAAATTGTACCAAGTGCAATGATGGCTAGTCTAAACAAAATTACTCCAGGTGGCAGACACAGAGGTGTTATTCCACCCGTGGATAGCTCCGCGGCAGGGGCAAGGATTCTGGAGGCCCCAACTACAGTTAGAGCAAAAAAAAACATGAAGAACTCCGAAAACGATATACGGATGTGCACCTGGAACGCTCAAACCCTAAACAGGGATGGTGCAATAGAAGAACTCATTAAAACTCTTGACAACTTCAAAGCAGACATTTCTGCTATCCAGGAAAAGCGAGGGACTGATCACGGTTGCATAAATCTAGCAACCTGTGACATTGGCCATGAGAGGCAACACACATTTGAATATGGCTTCGTGGTTAGTAATAAACTACGCGTACTCGTCTCCATGTTTGCAGGTGTAGATGAACGTCTCACCGCGATACGCGTCAGACCTAAACTTTCCAACATTAGCTTTTATGTGTTCACGCCCCTGTACTGAGCATCTTATAAACATACTTACATTGTAACATATATATAAATAAACATACCAAGCGACCACTTATAGAGTAAACAAATTACATAAACAACCCAGCGTATTGAAATACGATCGGCCACTTATGTGCAGACCGATCGCGACGCGTGGGAACGCTGAGCATGCACTTTGCGGCCAGCGCAGTGGTCATAATGTAAACAACAATATATATGTATATGCCTTTAGCATATCTATTTACTCATTATGTATTAAATAAGAATCTCTATATATTTAGGCTAAGAAACATTCTGTAGAAATAACTAAAAATCAGTAATAAAGAGTTCACCAACAAAAGCAGTTCTGATTATTTTCTTGTCTTGAAATTACTTCTTTACACCACGGCAAATGCGATGGAAAAATATGACTTATATGAGCGATTAGAAAGCATGACATCAAAACTGTCATCGGTGATTTCAACGCGCAAACTGGGAGAGAAGAATTCTTTCGCCCAACCATCGGTAAATTTAGCTTACATAGCACCACCAACAGTATTGGAGAAAGGCTAATCGGCTTTGCTGCGGGCAGAAACATGATCATAAGTAGTACCAGATTCCCACATCTTGAGATTCACAAGGCAACATGGCGCAGTGGCAACCTAAGTATCCGCACCCGAATAGATCATGTGGTGATTGATGCTAAGCACTCTACTAGCGTGCTTAATGAACGAGCGTACAGAGGTCATAACATCGACTCGGACCTTGTTCTACCATACAACGAAAGCTAGGTGTTGGTAGGTTAAAGTCACAGCAGATTGCCGCTGCCTTCGCACCAAGGGTCTCCCATTTACTCCAAGACGATTCTCCGGCCTCCGATTGTACAAACGATCAGTGGAAGCGTATCTTAAATTCATTAGCTACGGTGGCCAAAGAGGTTATTGGCTTTACTAATCCTCGAAGACAGACATGGTACAATGAGGAATGTCGCGTCGCTACTGCTGAAAAGAATTTGGCACGACAAAGAACTCGGCAGGCGGGAGCAGCACGAGCTGTTGTTGAGCGATATAGGGAGAAACGGAGAGAGGAGAAACGCCTGATCATACGGAAGAAACGAGAACTAGAAAGGCGTGAAGTGGAGGAGATTGAGATGATGGATAGCAGAAACGAGGCCAGTGGTTTTTATCGAAAAATCAAACGTATGACCGATGGTTATAAGTAAGGAGCTTCGTTCTGCAAGGATGAAAAAGGAAACATAGTAACAGATGTCCAGGAATCACTAAGGCTATGGAGGAGCCACTTCTCTACCTATGGCTAAATCGATTCGTCTCATCGAGCTGATCATTAATATATATACTTTATGGGGTCTACGACGTCTCCTTCAACTCGTTACAAACTTTTTGACAAACTGAATATGCCGTTCACCCTTTTTTCATCTTTTTTAAGTTTTACTAAGATTATGAAATATAATAAAATCAAAAAATTGTATCAAAAAATATTTTTTTGATAATCATAACTAATCAGCAACAACCGATTTATTTTTATAATCATCAACAATCGATTATTTCTAGCAATCACACGGCCTTAGTATATAGCTCGTACAGCTCAAATACGGACGATATTTCTTATCTAACTGGACCAAAGATTCTCCGAAGTATCTTCCTCTCAAATACCTCCAACGCCGAATTGTCCGATTCTGTCATGACCCATGCTTCTGAGCAATACATTAGGACAGGCATTATCAGCGTCTTCTAGAGTTTAATTTTTGGTTTCTGGACAGAACTGTACTTCGCATTTGCTTACCGAGACCAAAATAGCAACGGTTAGAAAGAGTGATTCCTCGTTTATTTTCCTAACTGATGTTGTTATCGTTGGCTACATCTGAGCCCAGGTACTGAAAGACCGTACACGTCGTGTATATTGTCTGCGGGTGGATACCAAGTACCTTGGGTTGCTCTCGTTCATCGTCAGTCCCATTGGACGACATTTATTTCAATGCACGATTTGTTTTGCCGATTATGTCAATGTCGTCGGCAGATGCGAGCAGCATAGTTTCTTTGTAGAAAATATTAACCTTGAGGTCAACGTTTGGGCATTATTTCAGTAAGTATTCTATCAGGAGATTAAATAAGTCGCACAACAACGCATGGCCGTCTTTGAAGCCTCTCTTGGTGTCAAAGGATTCAGTGAGATTTTTACCGACCCTGACAACGCTTTGGGAGTTTTTTCAGCGTCATAATACTACATATAAAGGGACTATTTGGCATGTTTAGAGGATTGGAAAAACGTTGGCATAGGTGTATTTTATCGGGAGGGGATTACTTTAAAGGGGACAAAATAGATATTCATGAATAAATAAATAATTTAAAAAAAACACAAAATATGCAATACTTTTTGAACACACCTCGGATTGTCTGCCTTCGAGGTATAGTAAATCAAATAACCTCTTTGGTTGCCGTAGCTAATGAGTTTTTAAAACGCTTCCACTGATCGTTTATACAATCGGAGGCCAGAGTATCCTCTTGGAGTAAATGGGAGACCCTTGTTGCGAAGGCAGCGGCAATCTGCCGTGACTTAAACCTACCAACACCTAGCTTTCGTTGTAAGGTATCTCGCTTAGCGTGTGCTCTGCTGAGTTTAGTACGTACCTTGACTAGAACAAGGTCCGATTCGATGTTATGACCTCTGTGCGCTCGTACATTAAGCACGCTAGTAGAGTGCTTAGCATCAATCACCACATGATCTCTTTGTTTGCGGATACTTAGGTTGCCACTGCGCCATGTTGCCTTGTGAATCACAAGATATGGGAATCTGGTACTACTTATGATCATGTTTCTGTCCGCAGCAAAGTCTATAAGCCTTTCTTCAATACTGTTGGTGGTATCATTTAGGATTAATTTACCGATGCACAGTGAGGGCAAAAAAAATATCCGTGGACAAATTGATTTTGGGGGCGCAATTCTTAACCGATCTTTGATTTTTTTTAATTAAAGCTAATAAAATTTCGGTTTTAATAGCTATAGGGGTTTTTTAAATAAAAGCTCCATTTTTTTTTAACCTTGGGAAATGAAAAAAAAATTTTTTTGTGTTTCAATGCTTACAGTTTTTGAGATAACACTTAAAATTAATCCAAAATACCTGGAAGTTGTTCATTTACTATCCCTTAAAAATTGGTCATGGGATAGGCCTAATTAAAAACTTAATATTATTTTTTAATAAAAAATTATTATTATTATTAGTTTAGGGGATGATTGTACTGCTACCTAAAGAGGTATATTGTACACCCTTACTGGCTAAATTCCAGGTTCTAGCCCTATTCTTTGTATGAATCTTATCATTTTTATAGGTTCGGTTTTCCTAACCTGCTCTAAGGAAAGTGTATGATTTCCTAACAATAACATTCTACTTCTGGACGTAGCTACACATTCTGATAGAATATGGATAGGTGTTTCTTCCATACTGCCACAGAACCTGCACTCGGGAGAGCTCGCCACACCCATTACATGTAGGTGTCTTCTAAGTCCGCAGTGACCTGTTAAGAGCCCTATCATGATCTTTAGCTGAGTTCTATCCAGCTTAACCAATGCTTTGGTAACCTTAGAGTTGAATCCCTCTATTAGCAATTTGGCCTGTCGCATGCCTTGCCTTGAACTCCAGTGTTCATCCCTGGCACGTTTTATATCATTACGTATTGTCTCATTAAGTGTATGATTTCCAATGGGACAATACGGTTCTGGACCTATTAGAGGAGTTGCCGCCCCCTTCCTGGCTAGAGCGTCTGCTAGCTCATTGCCTGGGATGTTTTTATGTCCTGGCACCCACAATAGTTGCACCTTATTATTTTTCCCTAGTACATTTAAGGTGGTTATAGCCTCTTGTACTAGTTTAGATTTTACTATGTCTGACTGTATCGCCTTAAGGGCTGCCTGACTGTCTGACAGTATTGCTATATCGCAGTTGTTATAGCTCCTGCTAATATTGATCTGCGCGCAACGGATTATCGCGCATATCTCTGCCTGGAAGATGCTAGTGTATCTGCCCAGGGATTCCCATAGTTTAGTTCTTGGGCCAGCTACACCCAAACCGGCTCCTTCGTCGGTGAGTGACCCGTCTGTATACCACTTGATAGTGTGTGGTTTTATTTCGTAAGCATTTTCAGATGTCCAAGACTTCTTACTTGACCATCTGATGGTGAAGTCTTTGTCAATGTTGTACCTTTTGGTTATAATGTCCATAGGCATTGACAGAAGTTGTGACCCTTCCATCCACGTTGACAGGTATTTCTTGCAGAAGGTAGATGCAGTTTTATCTCCATCTACCAATATGCGGATGAGCGTGCTTCTCATTCTTAGGTTCACTTCTATATCTAGTGGTGTCAGGTCTAGAAGTGCTTCAAGTGCTGCTGTAGGACAGGTACGTATTGCCCCCGTGATGCCTATGCATGCTAGTCGTTGTAATGACTCAAGTTTTCTTTTGGTCGTAAGTTGGTTCGACCTATCTCCCCACGCAATCACCCCATATAGGAGTATGGGTTTGACTACCATGCTGTATAGCCATAGCATGGTACTGGGTTTGCATCCCCAGGATTTGCCTGCTAATTTCCTGCATACGAACAGGGCCTTAGTGCATCTTAGAATTACATCATCTGTGTGGCTTTTCCAGAGAAGTTTACTATCCATAGTTAAGCCCAAGTATTTTGCCGCTGTACTAAAAGGTATTTCTACACCTCTCAGTACAACTGCCTTGAGTCTTGGTAGCTTGTACTTCCTAGTGAATGGTACAACGACGGATTTGGCCGGATTTATATTTAGTCCGACCTCCCTGCACCATTCCTGGGTTATACTTAGACCCCTGTTAATTATGTCACATAGGGTTTCTTCGTATTTTCCTTTTGCAATGATTACAATGTCATCTGCATAGCCTTGACATTGTATTCCATTGTTGCTTAGTCTAGTCAGTAGGCCATCTACCACCAGACTCCATAGCAGAGGTGACAGCACGCCCCCCTGCGGACATCCTTTGACGGTTTGTACCCTAATGCTCGTGCCATTTAGGTCTGTTTCCGCCGTTCTAGTGTTTAGTAGTGAGTGTATCCAGTCGACCACCAACGGTTCGACCCCTCTTTCTACTAGGACCTTGCGTATTATATCGTGGTTCGTGTTGTCAAACGCCCCTTCGATGTCTAAGAAGGCACAAATAGTGATTTCTTTGTATTCAAACGAGTTTTTAATTACTCCAGTCAAGTTCAAAAGGGCAGTGTCAGTTGATCTTCCTGCTCTATATGCATGCTGGTCCTTATGTAGAGGTTTTCTCGTAAGGACCGTCTGTCTAATATGCCTATCTACTACCTTTTCCATTGTTTTTAATAAAAACGATGTCAGGCTGATAGGCCTAAAAGATTTGGGGAGAGTGGGATCCTTTTTCCCTGCCTTGGGGATAAAGACCACCCTGGCCCTTCTCCACTGGGTTGGGACATGGCATGTTGCCAAGCTACTGGTCATAAGCCTTTGAATTCTAGGGATTAATTCCCTACCCCCATATTGTAGTAGAGCAGGAAAGATTCCGTCTACTCCAGGAGATTTAAAAGGGTGAAAGGTGGATATTGCCCACTTTATCTTGTCCTCCGTTATTATTCTCTTTGCAAGCAACAGGGTTTCCCGACTTGCTCGCCTGTACTCCACCTCGGGCTGAGACTCATCGTCTCTGGCTCCTGGGAAGTGTGTTTCTAGTAGGAGCCTAATTTTTTGCTCCTCGTTTTCCGTATAGGAATTGTCTGGCCTGCGAAGTGCTATATTCGCTTCGGCCTGGACTCCTGCCATAGCTCTGTAGATACGGGCAGCTGTGGCAGTGGAGGAAATACTCTCGCAGAAAGATCTGTAGTTCCTGCGTTTCGCTTTTCTTAGTTCTCTGTTATAGAGCGTGAGCTCCAGTGAGTACTCCTCCCACCGGTCTGTGCTTTTCGCTCTATTAAACAGTTTCCTTACTTTTTTCCTTTGCATCTCTAGGCGTTCATTCCACCATGGGGCGTCATTTTCGCGCCTAGAACTAGCAAATGGGCAGGCATCTTCATAAGCCCGGGTTATATTTTCGTTGAGCTCGAATACCTTCTGTTCTAACTCAAGGGGATGTCTGGAGTAATTAAGCTCCCCTCTGGGTGTTATGCTAGACAGATTATTTCTATAAAGATCCCAATTTGTTTTCTTGGGATTTCTTTTTTGGTAAGCGGTGGGTCGTACCCCCCTTATGTTGAAACGTATAATCCTATGGTCTGACATGGAGGGTTCTTGAGATACATGCCAGTTGCTAATTTTATCTTCTAGCGCTAGACTACTAAAAGTTATGTCTAACACCTCCTCCCTTACTCTATTGACAAAGGTTGGTGTACACCCCTGGTTGTTAGTTGTAAGGTTATTTCTAATTAAAAATTCAAGCAAACACTTACCCCTTGAATTTGTGTCAGTGCTGCCCCATACCTCATTATGGGCGTTGGCGTCGCAGCCCACAACAATCTGGATACCTCGCTGGTTACACAGTTCCACCAGGCCTTCCAGTTCCTCTGGTGGTGATGGATTCTCGGCCGCACAGTAGGCTGAGGCAATAACCACCTGTCTTCTGCATCCATCAATTTCTAGCTCGGTGGTAATTGGAACGCAGTCCCGAGTCAGGTATTCTGAAATTACAGTATAATTAATGTTATTTCGAATCAATATGCACGCTCTAGGCTTTTCTTGCCTGTTGTCGCATATTACCTTTGTATTCCTGGTGTATAGACCTTTTACTCGGCCTTCATGGCACCAGGGCTCCTGGATAAGCGCCAACCCAAGGTGTTGTTTGTGAACGTCCTTGCTATGACGGCTGATGCCGCCTTAGCGTGGTGGACGTTCACCTGGGCTACGCTTATCTCGATGGCGGGGCTATTGAGCCCGCTCATCTTCGAGTGATGCTTCCATCTCCTCTGCGACGAGGGTGGTGTCCTCATCACGTAGGAGCTCCTCCGCCTCCCGTAGCTCTTGTGGGGAAAGCTCTGATCCCTCGTCCTCAACCAGTATGACGTCCGAGTTCACGGACATCGGTGTGCCTGGTCGTTCCGACTTGCATTCTGCGGTTGCAGGTGTAGGTTCTGGCATCTCCGGGGAGATGCCTTCCACTACCTCATCTTCGGCCGCTGCCTCTGATGATGTTTCTACCGGCGTTGCTTCCTCTTCCGCCTCCTGTCGCTTGCGCTTCAGATGGACGGGGACGAAGCCGTAGCGGAATCGGATTTTTAATCCGTTTTCTACAAGGGTTTGCTTGCTTTCGTCATCAACTCCTATTACTAGGAGTTGGCCATTACCCCTCCTTCCGTGCGGAAATTACCTTCCACGACTGGGTGTTGAGGTCATTCATTGCTTCTATTAAATTCAGAAGCATTTCTGTTTTCCAGCTTGCGCACCTTGGAAGGAACAAGTGGATAATCTCCGTCGAGGGAATGTCCTCGCCGGTAAGTGTGGTGAGGATTGGGCCTTTCCAGTCCTTCAACGTCGGAACGTGATTCTGCAGCCATTCTGTAGTGATGTCATCGGCGCAGTCGATGATCAACATTCCTGGTCTGAAGTGCACGGCATCGAACCTAATCTTATGGTTCCAGCCCTGGGCAACTTCAAACAGGATGAGATCCTCTAGTTCCGTCAGGTCTTCCGGTGATAGTGACACCTGCTGGTAGTCACTCGGAAGGACTGCCACCTTTGTGGTTTTCACAGCTGCGGCAAAACTCACATCTTTCGATACACTAGATGTGGTAGGTGCGGGTGCTCCCTGAGCCCTCCTCCTCTCCAGGGCCGCTGCCGACGTGGATGGTCTTTCGTCCAACCTGTCCTGCACCCTCGGAGTAGTCCTGCTCCTTTTCCCCTTGTGCTCAGGGGGTGTGAGCGTCTTGTTGGCTCTTTTAGCGGCCGGCCTTGGCTCCTGCACAGTCTTATGGCTCAAGGCTTTTGCCTTGGCCTCCTGCTGCGGTAAGCCTTGCTCAATGTACCTTAGGTACCATTTCACTCCCGCCCCACTTAGTCCTCGGCGGTGTGGATCATCCAGACCTCCTGGTGCTCCAAGTGGTGGGAGAACGGGCCTCTTTGACGAGGCAGTATTTCCCTCTCGTGCCGGTGGAGGGGATACCTGGCTGCCGCCTGTGCAGGGGATCTTTGCTCCGCCTGCCGTTGCACGCCTCGTTGGACACGTGTGTCCTTGGTACTCGGCCTTGGAGTAGGCCTTGGACGTACCGTTGGCGTTGTGGTTGCTCGTGCTTGCGTACGAGCTTGATGCGGACGGACATCGTCCAGTCGCGCTTGCTCAAGCTGACTAGCAGCTTGTGTCGCGGTGCAGTCCCGCGGTAGTTTTATGTTTTTGTTTTTATTTCTTTTATCCATATTAGTTTCTTTTTGCGGAGAATAACGGTCCGCCTGCACAGAGATCCGCTATATGCAGGTAAGGTCTATATACTCCTCGAGGCGACCCGGTGTCGAGGAGGTACCGTTAGCGACTGGGCTATTTGGAGGCCCCCAGCCTGGTTGATCATCGACACGGTTCACATCACATCTTGATCCGGCCCCATGGAGGGAAGGACATGCGTTGTCATCAGGATGACCATGACCATCTCAATGTGCATTGAAGTGGTCATGGTCCTCCAAACAACACCACATGTCCCCGCACGACTATTTTAGCCAGGCTGTCAGTAGATTCTAGATCTTTCTGAAAATAGTAGTCGCACTTCTCTTACAGGGAACCGTTACGGCATGTGCAGCAATACCTGCGACATGTTAGTCCCCCGGTTATGTAGGAGCTGGCTCCCAACAAATATATAAAAAAAAGTGATTTTTAATTTGACATTGATAAGATACTCAATGCCGTTTAATTTGAAAAATTTATATCCAATGAACGTTTGTTGATGAGATTTTTTTAAGTTAACAAATTGTTTATAATTAAAAAAAAAATTTTTTAATCAAATATTTTCGTTGCAAAATTGTTGGTATATAAATTATTTTATTAAAATTTTTTAATTATCCCATGACAAATTTTTAAGGGATAGTAAATGAACAACTTCCAGGTGTTTTGGATTAATTTAAAGTGTTATCTCATAAACTGGATGCATTTAAACACAAATTTTTTTTTTTCATTTTTCAAGGTTAAAAAAAAATGAAACTTTTATTTAAAAAACCCCGATTGCTATTAAAACCGAAATTTTATAATCGGTTGAAAATTGCGCTCTCAAAATCGATTTGTCCACGCCTAATTTTTTTGCCCCACTGTGCGATGGTAGGGCGAAAGATTTTTTCTCTCCCAGTTTGTGCGTTGAAATCACCGATGACAATTTTGATGTCATGCTTTTTCCATTTCATCTTGAATATTTGTCGTGGGTGTACACATAAAAGCTAATGTTGGAAATTTAGATCTGACGCGTATCGCGGTGAGACGTTCATCTACACCTGCAAACATGGAGACGAGTACGCGTAGTTTATTACTAACCACGAAGCCATATTCAAATGTGTGTTGCCTCTCATAGCCAATGATACAGGTTGCTAAATTTATGCAACCGTGATCAGTCCATATCATTTCCTGGATAGCAGAAATGTCTGCTTTGTAGTTTTCAAGAGTTTTAATGAGTTCTTCTATTGCACCATCCCTGTTGAGGGTTAAGACGTTCCAGGTGCACATCCGTATATCGTTTTCGGAGTTCGTCATGGGCCTCCAGAAGCCTTGCCCATGCCGCGGAGTTATCCACGGGTGTAATAACACCTCTGTGTCTGCCACCTGGAGTAATTTTGTTTAGACTAGCCATCATTGCACTTGGTACAATTTTATCAAGTATGTGTTTCACGGGTTATTTTTGTTTTATGTCGTTGGTAACCACTCCACCGACCAACCTGACATCAAGGAGTCTCTCTTTAGACGGCTCTTACATCAACTTGAGCTTGCTGAGGTAGTATTCGTAACCGCCCGCTTACCACACACAATGTGAAATAATAGTTTCTGTACACAAAACCGGAAAGAGCTAACGTTGCCGCTACACGAGATGCGTACGCACGTCGTGTGCTCTTCACTATTTAACTTCTTGAGAACAACAAAAAACGATGCTTTGAGACCTTACTTATAGAAAAAAATCTCAGATTCATTTAAAAACATTTTTTTAAAAATAAAAGAGAACTTTGAGAAAACTCAAATTTATTCTTAATTTAAAAAAATCAAAGTCAAATTACAGAAAAAGTTCAATGGACCTCACTTATCAAAACCTTATAAAAAAAAAAGATCTACAAAAATTATGTCCGATAAATAAAACAGAATGTATAAAAAAAAGAACGTGTCACTAAAAATCTCCCAACTTTGACCCCCTACTACTTGCACAATTACAATCATATAAATTTTAAATCTCAATATATTTATATAATAACGAAATATGAAACGTTGCACGCGCGGAGTAAGCAACGACGTCGACGGCGTTTCGGCGATCATAGCTTAAGTAAATTAGAATTAAGTTCTTTTAATTCAGTTTTAAATTAGATTCAATTCTTTATTGTTCAGTTTTAGCTTAACTTTTATAAAATAACAAGTTGCTTGCACAAGTGCAGCAACTATTGAAACTAATATTTTTTTTTAGTTTTTAGATCATAACAACATAATTTTATGCTACTTGCACCAGTGCAGTAGTAAATAAATAATTATAATAATAAAGCTACAAAGTGATTTTATTAATTGGCGCCCAACGTGGGGCTGCGATCGATTTAAAAAGTTTAAATGTTTCGCGGTAAATCATACAAAATGAAAATCAAAACAACCACAAAATTCGACTTATCGATCTTAAAATAAAAAGCAATAAAATAAAGTTTTACAAAAATATTAAATTAAAACAAGGAAAAACTTTAAGTTCGGTGGAACCGAAGCTGAAATACCCGTTAGATGGGCGTGGCGTCTTGGTTTTGACCCTGGATGACAAAAGAAATATTTTTACCCAGTTGGGAGCGAGTACATTCATAAATAATTACTATTTTTAAAGAAAAAAATCGAAAAAAATCGATAAGTTTGTATGGCGGCTATACCTAAAAACTCTTATTTTCGAACTTAACCTAGTCGATGCCAAGAAAAGCTTAAGTTTAAAATTTCAGCCCAATATCTTTATATCTTCATCAAATAAATCGCATAGTAACAAACAGACGGACAGAAGGACAGACGGACAGACAGACAGACGGACATGGCTAGATCGATCCGTCTCATCGAGCTGATCAACAATATATATACTCCGATGCCTCCTTCAAAGCGTTACAAACTTTTTTTACAAACTGAATATACCCGTTTACACTATGTGTAACGGGTATAAAAAAAATAAAAATCAAAACAACTACAAAATTGGATTTATTTAATTAAAAAAAAAAGAAATGTGAATGTGCAGCAAGAACTTATTAACAATTTTCAAAGAAATTTGATCGTTATATAAATACTGAACAATCCCATTAACAATTACAAAAATTAATTAACTGAGGCAGCCCAAAAAAATTATAAAAGTTCAAAGATTGAAAAACTTTTTCTACGAAGAAAAATTGAACAACAAGCGATAGCAGCAACTATCACACTACAACTGTATGAGCCTTTGACAAGAAGAACCAGCAATTTAAACACCAGCCGTTACCATCACACCACAACTGTATGTGAATAACCATAGCATCAGCAGCAGCCGAAATTGTAATATAATTATACTAAAATGATTAAAATGTTCATGTAAGTGAAGCGTTTATTTTCATTTTTTTTCATAATTGAAAATATTTTTTTGACATAAAAAATCTTTTTTTTTTTTAAGGTTGAGAAAAATTTATTTGTCTAAAACGTATTTAAAGAAAGTAAAATTTTTTTATCTTCTCATAATATTTTCAAATTTATTTGCACTTGCTATATTGCTTAGAGTGGCATTGAAGTAGAATTAGGAATCTTGTTTAACAATTTGACCCTAATAGAAGAAACAATGAACGAGGTTCAGGTTAAAGCCATGATCGACTACGCAGGGGGGTCGCGTTATTGAAGAAAAATCGTGAGTTGGAGGTGCAAATCTTCGAACTACAAGATAAATTGACTACTTTGACAGTTGGTACAACAATCGTAAAATACAATAGAATTAAAATTGAACCAGGGAAGCGGTATGACGAGCCTTTGGACGTCATAAAATCGCTCCCTGAATTTAAGGGTGAATCGGGGTCGTACGTAGCATGGCGTGAGGCTGCTCACAATGCGTATGAACCCTTATAATGGATCGTCGCGGCACTTTAAAGCCGTCACGATATTAAGAAACAAAGTTATGGGGGCTGCAAATTCTATTTTGTCCGCTTTTAATACAGTTTTGAACTTCCACGCTCTCATTTCTAGATTGGACGAAACATACTTGGACAAACGTCCAATCTATCTTAAAGAACAAGAATTGTCTGTTCTACGACAGGGTTCAATGTCTGTCCTTGAATTTTATGATGAGGTGGATAAAAAACTGGCCACCCTTACTAACAAAACTAAAATGGATTGGGGGGGATTGTGTAGACGGCATTGCAGACGCAATGAACGGCAAGTATAGGGTAGACGCACTAAGAGTATTCATTTCGGGCTTAAGGAAGTCTTTGTGTGATATTTTGCCGATAAGCCCATCCGAAGCCTCCATGAGGAACTGGCTACTCAGTCGGCCGAGGAACTGGAAACTGAGGAACTTAATTTTTTGGGGTAAATCGCACCTACCCTGGATTTCCAGGACAATAGGAGCAAAAGATTTAAAAATCCTGGTGGACACAGGGGCATCTAAAAACTACATCAGGCCCTTAACGGAACTCAAAGGAATAAAGCCGGTTAACCAAGTTTTCGCAGTTAAGTCCATCCATGGTCTATCCAATATAACCCAGAAATGTGAAGTAAATTTATTTGGAGTAAATTCCGACTTTTTCATTTTGCCAGACTTAACAACTTTTGATGGCATTAAAGGACTCGACCTACCCAATCGGGTCAATGCCAATATTAACCTTAAGAATAAATGCATTGAGCATGATTCCGGTTCGGATGACTTATACTTCCTTACTAGTAAGGATGTCAGTCATCTGCAGCTGCAAGACCAATCTGTCCCAGGTTGTGTAAGAGAAGAGTTTAATGAGATAATAAGTAACCTGTCAGCAGTTTTCGGACCCAGATGAGGCCTAGCCATACAGCACAAATATAATGGCGACAATTAGAATTAAGGATGAATATCCTACATATGCCAAATTCTATCCTTACACACTCGGAGTTGCCGACTTTGTGAAGGCTGAAGTAAACAATTTACTTAAGAATGGGATAATACGACCGTCTAGGTCACCTTATAATAATCCTATCTGGGTGGTCGATAAAAAGGGAACGGACGAAAACGGAATCAGAAAAAAACGAATAGTAATCGATTTCAGAAAACAACCTTGGACCTAAAATCGGGGTGTATCCAGATAGAACTATCCGAAAGAGATCGCGAAAAAACTGCATTCTCTGTTTGCGGCGGCAAATATGAATTTTGTCGGCTACCCTTTGGGCCCCTTGTATTTTCCAGCGGGCCATTGACGATGTCCTCAAGGAGCATGTGGAAAAATACTGCAATGTAATTTTAAAGCATGTGGTAAAAATCTGGTGGAAGTAGTTTTTTTTAATTTATACAAGAGACCAATGTGCCACCTTGTCGAAAGCTTTTTCAACATCAAGAAATACTCCTATACAATACTTTTTATCTTCTAGATCTCTAGAAATTTTGTTAACTACTCTATGAATTTGTTCAATAGTTGAGTGATGTTTCCGAAACCCAAACTGATGGTCAGGTATGATGTAGCTATTATCAAGAATGGGTTGAAGTCTGTTAAGGAATAATTTTTCAAAAACTTTTGATAGTATTGGAAGAAGGCTTATTCTGCAGATAATAAATAGTATTTATAGGAAGTTCTTTTAAGTAACTTTCCAGTTATCATGTGATAGCCAGGTGACTTGTTAGCCATGTTATTGTCGATCATATTTTAAACTTCCTTAGTACTTACATATCTAATGTTGATATTTTGTGAGTTGCTAGAGGTTTCTGAATTATTATATATTATAAGGTTTGTGTGTCATTTGTAAAGGCATTTTCATAAAAGTCAGCTAGTAGGGTCAATTTATCGCGTTCTGTTTTAGCCCAATTACCATCTGGTTTCCTTAATGGTGCGGTAAAGGTTGTCAATTTTCTCAGTTTTTTTGTGGCTTTCCATAGGGAAAAATTTGTGTCTCTGGTTGGGCTTAAATTAGTCAGTTAATTTTCTATATTTTTATTTTGTATTCTGATTAAGCTTTAATTTTAGATCCCTTATTGCCCGATTAAGTCTCTTTTTTATCTTCGGGACATCCAGTAGTTTGCCAGATTTTCCTAAATCTTCTTTATTCTCTATTTGGTTTCGAATTGAAGCAGGTGTAATTAAGGTTTTAGTATCCCTTTGAATTAAATGCGGAGTTGAGTTAATTGCCGCTCAGCTACGGCTGAAGGATGCATTATTTTGCAAAATGACTTCTGAAGTTTCTATCTTCCTAAGCTTTATACGTAAAGTTTTTGGTTCCTTTATATTGCAACATATTTATAATATTTTATAGCGTTAGAATCTTTGGCCCCGCCCCTTCCTTCGTTGTTAGCTGTGCTTTTTACCTCCAAATAGAATCTTTGGCCCCCCCCTTCCTTCTTTTAGCCCCTTTACCTATTTTTGGAGCCACTTTGGGCATCAAAATAAGACTTTAATCTGGCCGACACCTTGAATATAAATGGGTGGTGGTTTATTCACTCTTTTTTCCAGATAATTGAGCGAAGGTTGCATAGAGTTTGTTCGTCACACTTGTCATCTGCTAAACAGTTCGAATCGATTTGTTGTGTTTGGTTCGCTGAGCCAATAATTATGTAATGTTGTTTGTATTTTCTTCGTGGTTTTTTGTTATTGTTTTGCTTTTGTTGTGTTTCTGCTTACTTGGGGATTTGTTTCTCTGTTCCTTTTCAACTTTAACGGCAGTTGTTCTTATTTGGTGTGTGCTTCTTCTTTTTTTTTTGTGAAGTTGTTTTCTTGGTGAAGCAATCGTTTGAATGAAGAAGTCGAAGGTACATCGTTGTTGTTGTTATTGTTGTTGACGTACCGTACATTTATATGAGGTGATTTTGTTGAATTGGCGTGACCAATGAGGATGAAGATGACGTGACTATAAATTGATGAAAATACTGTTGTTGCCGTTAGCGCAGAAGCTGTCGATGTTGTATATCCACTTTGTGTTGTAATTGTTGTTGTATAGTTTTCATTATTGGTTCGATAGAGGCAGTGGGAAATGGCGTGATGCTGATCGAGGCATTGATGAAAATACTGTTGTTGTTGTTGGCGCGAAGCTGTCGATGTTGTATATCCACTTTGTGTTGTAATTGTTGTTGTAGAAGCTTTATTGGTTCGATAGAGGGGTGGAGTATCGGGTGATTTGAGCACTCCATGAGATGTTACTTTGACGTGAAGGAGAACAAGAATTAGCTGACGGCTCTGGTGTAACAGACAAGTTGGAGTTTGATGAATGGTTTTTGTTGTTGCATGGCGATACAAACGAAAAATATGCATTTCTCGCAGCCACTGATTTTTTTTGGTTTTGTTCATCATTTTTAATAAATTGTTTTTGTTTTTATTATATTTTTTTGTTTTGTTTTAGTTTTGCAGAAAAAGGCAATGTTTTAAATTATGCACTTTAACCTTTAAGTTTTTTTATTTTTGTAAGTTTATTTACTGATTAGCGAATGCACGGAGCGATTGGAAAACACGTCTGTGTCGCATGACAGTTCAAACCTGAATGATGCCAATTTGTAATGTGATTTTCTAGGTTAGGCAAGGCCCCTCATTTCATTGTGGCCAGTAAGTGCGAAGTGAGTTCCTGTTGAAGATGTTTGAACCATTTATCGATATGTTGAATGGAAAGGCAATCAGGTAGGTTCCTTGCTTAAGGTTCACCGTTTTGTTCGGTTAGTTTACTTCGGCCGATCGATCGTTGATTATAATCAACCCGTCATCTACCTCGTGACGAGCATGTTGGAAGCTGATTTGCAGTGTGCGACGGAGTTCGATGTTAATTGTTGCGCGCAGCTGGATTCAGTGGATATTTTACAGAACAGCACACCGGATTCCATGCAATCATTAACAGAATACGAAGTGCCGTCACAGATTGCGGCATTATTTTTCTGAAGGTTGATAACCCTGTCGTCACGAGCCACCGGGAAGATCTCCAATCGCTTACATGCTAGCTTATGTTTTGGAACCTTGTCATTTCTAATAACTTAAACTTACTAACTAACAACAGGTCTGTTACAGAAATATTGCAATGATGTTTATTTTCATTCATTAAATTTACTTCCGAATTTTCCAAAAGGGTTGAGTTTAATAATCCAAGGTGTGCTTAAGTTAAAGATAAATTTATATTGTAAAAATCCTAAGTTACTGCTCTTATTCTAGCGAGTAGCGCCTCAAAAAGGCGACCCGTATCAATTTCATTTGCTTGTTGAACTTTGATAATATTATTGATTGCATTTGTTATATTATTTATCCGCTCATGAAACCGGTAATTTAATTTCACCTGCTGGTTATTACTATCGCTAAGATCGCTAACTTTATCTTTACCTGTAAAAGTCGTCAAAGTCCGGAGTGCCGGCAAAAACCTTGAATGCCGTTAATAAGACATTAAGACTACGCGTCCACCTTTGTCGTCCATTTAGTGTCCGGATTAATTAGTGAGTCCGCTCTAAGCCGGCCCTCATGAGCTTTGTCATGTGGCTATGTGGTAAGTGTCCGAGTGCGTCGTACGTTTCGTCCACTATCATTTCGTATTGAGTCAAATTTAAAATAACTATATGAGTCATACAACACTAGGTCTCCGTTCGTAACTGGTATGTAGTCCGCGTGGGAATAGTTAATTATTTTCATTTGGGTCCGTACCTTTGTCCAAAGTATTTTCACTGTCATCTTCCTCAATGGAGTAAGTTTGTTCCCAAGTCGGCGGTTAGACTTTATGAGGACTCTATCGCCCTTGTGTAAATTATAGCTGCCCTGTCGATATTACGGTTCTTATGGGACAGACTACTGAGCGCTCTTAAGACGATCAGTTATTTCGTTTGTGGTAGTTTTATTAAAAGCGGAATATATCGGACGGTTTCGCACACGGGTTGCGCCCGGGGCGAGTGGATAGTTTTGTTGTACTTCACTGTAGCCAACAGCATCAAATCCTATGTTTCATTAATACCCCGGTCGATTTTTAAACATCTTGGCCATCTCACCCAAAGTACTGTGGAATCTTTCTACCTGTCCATTTGAAGTACATGCAGTGGTGGGGCATTTACAATTTCTATATCAATATTATCTTTCAAACAA
>JAEIFJ010002704.1:0-51715 GCA_018903435.1 Leucophenga varia
AGTGTTTAATAGATGGCGTTACGTCTTCCATGATTTAAACAAAAGTCCCTTATTCATTGAACCTACTGTGTACACTACACTTCTAAATGACTCCAGAAAATATAACGTCATTTCTTTAAAAGGGATATGTAGTAAGTATACCCAAATATATGTAGAGTATATAAGTAAAAGACACATTGTGACACTTTGTCGCAATATATACAAACTGACACTGGAAGTGACCAAATACAAATACATAAACATTCCAGGGAACCCGATCGGCCGCTTGTGTGCAGAGGCGAGTGCGAGTACTGAGCATGCACTTTGCAGCTCATGTGGATCACCATAAATATATGACATATATATATGTCATCTGCATAAACCCATATACATAATACATAATGTAAGAAAAGCTTAGGCCAAAATATATTTGAAATAAAGAATCAGAAAGAAACTGACTACAGAGAAAAGAAGAAGCTTTTACGCTAAAAAGACTTAAGAATTTTTTATAAAGGTCTTTATTTTACAGTACCGAATTGTAAGGGATTCAAGAGAACGATTAATATTACGGATATAGTCCACATGTCTTACTTATAATAATTATTTAATTTTGCTCTAGTTTAATTGATATTTTAAACAAATAAATCATATTTTTTAGAGCGCTCTAGTAAGCAGGAAATTTGAGAAATCATTAATTTCACAAATTTCTCTCAATGACTCCAATAACTTGTTTGTAAATGTAAGTAAGTTTATACATATGAAAATAGAAGGTGGTCAAAATATTACCACAGCATGCTCAGCTTTACGTACAAGCCATATGAAGAGACTCCTCGAGGTATGGTTGGTGACAAACGACGTAAAACAAAAATAAACACGTGAAACACACACAAGAAAAGTTAACCAAATGCAATGGTGGCTAGGCTAAACAGAAGTACTCAAGGTTAGAGACAGAGGTGCAAAACGAACCGTGAATAATTTCACGGCAGGGGCAAGATTCTGGAGGCCCAGGGATAGTGCAAAAAAGAGCTTCGTGGCTTGAAAGAAAGTACGCGGGCTCGTCTCCAGGTTTACCGTTGTAGATGAAAGTCCTGCTTGGATACGCATCAGAGCTAAATTCGTCAACATTAGCCTTATATGTGTATACGCCCCGACAAATGTTATAGATAAGATGGAGAAAGTTAAATTCTATGAGCGATTGGAAAGCCTCTACAACCGCTGCCCTAAGCATGATATCAAAATTGTCATTGGTGATTTCAACGCACAAATTGGAAAAGAAGAAATCTTTCGCCCAACCATCGGGTAATGAAGCCTACATGGCACCACCAACAGCAATGGAGAAAGGCTAATCGACTTTGCTGCGGGCAGATACATTATCATAAGTAGTACCAGATTACCACATCTCGAGATTAACAAGGCAACATGGCAAAGTGGCGACCTAAGTATCTGCACCCAAATAGTACATATGGCCTTCTCAACAAAGGTCTTCCATCTACTCCGAAAACATCCTCCGGCGTTCGACTGTATAAACAATCAGTGGAAGCGTATCTCAAACTTATTAGTTACGGCAGACAAAGGGTTTATTGGCTATACTAAGCCTCGAAGGCAGTCATGGTACGATGAGGAATGTCGCTTTGCTACTGCAGTGAAGAATATAGCACGACAACGAACTCTGCGGGCGGAATCTGTTGTTGAGCGATAGAGGAAGAAACGGAGAGAGGAGAAACGCCTGATAAGGAGAGGAGATTGAGATGATGGGCAATAGAAACGAGGCCCGAGGATTCTATCAAAAAATCAAGCGTGTGACCGAAGGGTATAAACAAGAAGCTGCGTTCTGCAGGGATGAACAAGGAAACATGTCACCCTATTTGGAGGCGATGACGGGAACAATACCGCCAGCCGAGATAATGAATATCTGGGACCCCCGACCGATGATGGTATCCCTGCGACGAGGTCTTAGAAAGCTTAAAAATAACAAAGCACCAGGCGCAGACGAACTGCACCAAGAGATATTTAAGACCGCCGGCGAAGATTTTATTTGATGTATACATCAACTCTTGTGTAAAATATGGTACGCTTAATGACTGGAAACTTAGTCTCCTGTGCCCAGGTTTTAAGAAAGAAGACCCCACAGTCGCCAACTATCGCGGCATAAGTCTCTTTCCAATCGCTTTTAAAATCCTATCTCGAATAGTGTGTAATAGACTGAAACCATACGTAGGAATCAGGCCGAGTCATATTTACACTACGAAAAACCACTGGAGAAGACCAAGGAAAAAGACACCGGCAGCCATTGGCGGTTCGAGACTTATATTGAGTACTCAGGAACATCCAACACAAAACCTGGTCTGGTCACCTGTGTCGGATGGACACAGAGGCTCCGGCAAGAAAGGTTTATAAGCAAGTCGTCAATCAAATCTGCGTTGGGAGGACCAAACTGGTATATTGTAGCAATAGATTACAACCGCTGGTGCGAGACCTCACGTGCTGCCAAGGTCAACAGTCGGCTGTAGTGCAATTTATATACTATATAAATACAATATATATAAAATTTTATAAAATTAGGTTAAGATTTTTCGAATATTACAACTGTAAATTGTAAATGAGGGTTGATCACTCAAATATGATGAACATGATATGCAGCAATGCTAACAAACTAGTTTGATGCGCTAGGGCATGTATAGGGGACTTGTTTTAAAATAATGTGAACAAATCCAGGCAGATTGGGGCACGAGAGATCATTACCATTGACGATCTCACCTGGTCCATTAATATTAGATTTCATATTCTTATTTTCAGCATTGGTCAGGAAAATTGCACAAAGTAGGTTTATTAGAAAAAAAGAAAGACTGAGCGTAAAGACGAAAGATCAATAATGAAAAGCTGGCTGAACTGTACCTAGTAGGAGGCAACAAATGGCGCCCAATTAAATTTTAGCCCCCAACCACCGTTTTAATAAACGGCATCTTCTGAGATATACTCATTGCTGTCCTCGGAGGATACAGTACTTGACTGAACACTATATAAGTAAATATTTTGACTAATCTGCTAGTTAGTATATTTTGTATATTGACCGAATGCAGAATGTGAGTTTCAATAGTGAACCGTATCGCTGATCCATGGAAATGATTTTATTCCGTAGTGGTCGCGATAAAGTGTATTTAGGTAAGGTGTATCGAACTTTGGTCAATAGAATATAAAAGTCAAATGAAAAAGCATTGGAAAAGTTGACTGGTTGTTTTTGAGAGTTGCGTTTCTGATGTTTACCTAGTTGTCACTTCGATTTGGAGTATTTGGCTAGTTTTCGACAAATATTTATTCATACATAAATTTAAAGGTAAAACTTGGAAGTAACCGGAGCACGCCCATATACAAGATCGGAAGCCCGCAAAGAAAATAAAAGGAGGCAACACTAGCTCAACAGCAGCTAGTGTTGCCTCCGCTTGCAGGGGGTTCGCTTATAGGCAATGTTCTTGCCGTACTAATGCGACATTCCTCATCGTACCAAGTTTGTCTCCGAGGTTTAACATTACCAATAACCACTTTGGCTGCATTACTTAATGAGTTGGAGATATGCTTCCACTGATAGTTTATACAGTCGGACGCCGGAGTGGTTTTTCTAAGCAATTAAGAGACCCTTGTTTATAAAGCAGTATCGTTCTGCTTCGAGCTTAGCTTGCGTTGTTTGGTAGTTAACTTTGCGTTTATTGTACTAAGTCTGGTACGTACCTTGGCTAGAACAAGATAGTGGTCCTAGTCAATGTTAGGACCTCTGTTTTTTCGTACATTAATCACACTCGATGCATGTCTGGCATCGATTAGAACTTGGTGTATTTGGATGCATGTTACACCACTGATCCAAGTTGCCTTGTGACTGTCGAGGTGTTGGAATCTGGTGCTACTTATGACCATGTTACGGCCCGCGGCAAAGTCGTTTTCCTCTCTCCATCGCTATTGGTGGTGTCATGTAGGCTAAATTTTCCGATGGTTGGACGAAAGATTTCTGTTCTCCCAATTTGGGCGTTGATCTCACCGATGACAATTTTGATGTTATGCTTGGGGCAGCGTTAGCAGGCATTAGGTACAACGTGTTGAATCCATATTCATTACTTCAGACTCCTCACCTTCAATTTGAATTTATAAAATAATATTAGCTGCGGCTAAATCGAAACAGTATTTTTGGCTTAGACCCTTTACTTGTTTCTTCTTTTTGCTGAATTTTGGTATTTTTTTAAACACAACTGATAATTTCAAAGATTATTTTGTTTTTGTTTTTATTTTTTGACACTACATTCCATGATCAGCCAATTAATATAGCAACTATGACAAATAGGTGCGTTCACAGTAAAATTGTCATAGTTAAGAAGCACAATAGCACAATATGACAACTATCACCTCACTGTGAACTCCCTAAATATATAAAATTTTCGTGTCACATTGATTGTAAAAATACTCCTCCGAAACGGCTTGACCTATTTTTATGTACCTCTGATAATAGCATGTAAACTATTTTCATACCCGTTACATATAGTGTAAACGGGTATATTCAATTTGTCGGAAAGTTTTTAACGCATTAAAGAAGGCATCGGAGAATCCATAAAGTATATATATTATTGATCAGCTCGATGGGACGAATCGATGTAGCCATGTCCGTCTGTCTGTCCTATGCGATGCGTTTTACTCGAAAAGTTTTAAGGATATTGACCTGAAGTTTGAAACTTAAGCTTTTTGAGCTCCTAGTTAGTTTGTATTTCAGAACCAAGGTGCCACGCCTATTTTTAGATATAGCCCCCATACAATCTTACCACTTTTTTCGATTTTTTGTATAAATATATTTACTTCAAATTGGGTAAAAACACTTTTTATGTCATCCAATGTCAAAGCCAAGGTGTCACCCCTATTTTCTGCTATAACCCCATACAAACTTACCAACTTACCCATTCAATTGAATTTGGTAAAATCAATTCCAATGTCCACCTAAGTGAATACTATCGCTATGGTAAGGATCGGGCTAATATAACATAAAGCCTCCATACAAATTTGACCAAATTCATCGTGAAATTAAATCTAAGCACCTGGTGAACATATAAACAATTAAAGGTGTTCTGTAACGGGTATTTCATCTTCAGTTCCACCAAAGATAACGTTTTTCCTTTTTATATTCTTAACTTGAGCGGTGGGCGTGGCCCCCAAAAAACAAACAAAAATTCATTTTATCTTCCCAAACCACCCAAACAATTTTCAAAGAAGTAGTGAAAAAAAAAATTTCTTGGCCCAACTAAAAAAAGGAGACAACTATGTTTATAAAAAAAGGGGGGGGGGGGGTTACAAGTTTTGGAGGCAAATAATACGGTACACATGTAACTAGGACCTGCAAAATTAAAAAAAAATGGGAAGTGGGCGTGGCCCCGTAAAAGCTATCAAAAAAATTCCATCCTACCTATGCAAATAATTGAAGAAGAGAAATGTAATTCGGTAAACATGATACTACACGGGGAAAAGTATAATGCATTGGAAAAATTGGCGGTGGGCGTTGCACCATAAAAACGAAAAAAAAATTCATAAAATATAAGCAAATAATTAAACTAGACAATTGAAATTTGGTATAAGTACATGACCTAAGCAAGGCCGGTCAGCACAGCTGGTATATTTATATAATAAATATTAAAATTATAATCATTTTATATACGTACGGACATATATTCCCAGTGAACCAAAAGCTCGTAAAAGAAATCGCAAACGATACTTAAGCGAAAAGAAAAGCGAAAGAAACTATCGAAAAACACACGCAAACGATTCGAAAACGATTCACCCGTCGCTCAGTTTGTGGCAGTGAAAGTTTCGTTTTCGAACTACCGCGCAAGATTCGTTTTCGAGACTTTAACGATATCATTTGCGACTCACTTAAGAAGTCGTATGCGAGACTCTTACGATGTCGTCTGCGAATCTAATTAGAAGTTGAATACGAGACTTTTACGATATCGTTTGCGAGCCTTTTACGACACAAAAAAAATGTAAAAAAAACAAAAATATACTTTTGACTATGAATTTTATTCATGTTTTTTTCGCGGCAAGCAACCATCCTAGGGGCTCTTCTCTCTATCTTTTTAGTTATTATTATTATTTTATTATATTGGTTGTATAATTTTTTGTTAGAACCATTAGTTATTATTTGTTTCAATTATAGTCAAGATTTTATTATTTTTGTAATATTTTTGTTCCATATAATTTCTAAATACATTTTATTTTATTAATAAACTTATTAAAATTTCAACTTACTGCCTCGCTCGGGGTTCGAGCTCGAAGCCTTCTCTGACAGAAAATAAGCGAGAGAGACATATGCTACAAGAATACTCTTTTTTCTCTTTTCATTGAATTTTAATTTTGAATTTTATTACTATCGCTCAACGCTCGCTTCATGTATCATATTCGAGCTCGAGTGCGATAGTTTTGCGATACTCTCACTTGACGCTCGCTTCATATATCATATTCGAGCTCGAGTGCGATAGTTTTGCGATACTCTCGCTTGACTCTCGCTTCATATATCATATTCGAGCTCGAGTGCGATAGTTTTTCGATACTATTGCTCAACGCTCGCTTTATATATCATATTCGAGCTCGAGCGCGATAGTTTTGCGAAAGTTTTACGATACTCTCGCTCAACGCTCGCTTCATGTATTATATTCGAGCTAGAGTGCGATAGTTTTGATAGTATCGCTTGATGCTCGCTTTATTTATCATATTCGAGCTCGAGCGCGATAGTTTTGCGACACCTTCGCTTTTTTTATCGCTTTCGAGCTCGAGTGCGATAGTTTTGCGATACTCTCGCCAGATGCTCACTTTTTGGTTCAGTGGGTTATTACACAAATGTTTTCATAAACATGCATACATATAGACATATGAACAAGCCATTTCCATCTGACTGTTTATTTCTACGCATTTTATTCGGTAAAGATATGAGGACATTAAGATGAAATGTGAAACTTAGCTTCACTTAGCTACTTTTTATGTTAAAACCAGGTTGCCACGCCCATTTTTAGATGTATCTCCCATACAAACTTACCGCCCATTTACGATTTTTTGTATGAAACTAGTTATTATTTAGGAATGTATTTTCTTCAAAATGGGTGAAATCAAATCTAAAGTCATCCAATATCCAAATTAAGTTGCCACGACCAATTTAAAATACAGCCTCCATACAAACTTACCACCTATTCTTCAGTTTTTTGAATGAAAATAGATATTATTAACGAATGTATTCAGTCCAAACCATGTAAAACCACTTATAATGCCAGCCTATGTATACACTACTGAAATTATGTGGATCGGGCAACTATAACATAAAATAGTGTTATGTTTGTTCTTAGCTTAAAATATGACCCCATTATTGTGTCTAAACTTTGATAGAATCGGACCTTCTCAAAAATTTTACCTAAGCCACTGAGGATCATAAGTAAGCTACTCAATGATACGTGTGGCTGGTATTTGAACTTTGCTTCCACCAATTATTTTGACTTTTATTTATTGTTTTATTTATATTTTCATTAGAAAAACTTAATTTAAATTTAAGTAATAAGTAATTATCGTCAAAATGTTTCGAATCAAAGCCCCGTTAGTGTTCATGACTCACACATTTTTTTTATACAGTGTAATCAAAGGGTATATTAAATTTATTTGCAATCTATCTTTAAAAGACAATCAGCAAGTTGTTTAAGTAAAGAACAGTTGACAATGTGTTGGCGAAGCCATTATGGATAAGGAATAAAGGGATGGGGATGGAAAAAGCAAATAAACAAAAAGTAAAAATAAACATGAGTTATTGTCTCCCATGAGGGAGATCGAGCGGGTCAAGCCTTTTGAGCCTTCATATACTGGAGCTGTTGTCGAGTAGGTTAATGGCGAGGGTGATGGTGTGCATGTCGAGCCGAATTATATAAGAGGTGCTGAATCTTGTTATTTCTTGGTATACCCAAGGTACCCCGAGTTCCTCGTGTATCTCTAGAACACGTGAGCGTTTGACATAATCCTCAGCGCCTTGTTTTGTAATATTTGAATAATAGAACAGTTACTCCTGCTGGCAGTACCCCAAATTGGGATACCGTAGGTCCATATTGGCTTTATAATTGCTTTGTAGACTAAAAGTTTGCTCCTCAGCCTGAGAGGTGACATTCGTCCGATAAGCCATAAATGTTTTTTTAACCTTTCATTGAGCTGTGCCTTTTTGGTGTGAAGGTGAGGACGCCAGGTTAACCTTCTGTCAAGACCAAAGCCCAGATACTTGGCTGTAGCGCTGCATGGGATTGTGGCTCCGTCAAGATGAACTTGGAGACAGTCACCCCTTCATAAAGAAAAGTCATTTGAGTGGACTTCTCAGGGTTCACTAAAATGTTCCACCTCTTGAGCCAAGTAGAGAAGATGTCGAGTTGCCTTTGAAGGATTCCAGAAGCAACCTGTGGGGAAACGTCGGAAGCCAAGAAAACCGTGTCGTCTGCATACGTAGCGACCAGCAATTTGTCTTCCTCTATACTCGGCAAGTCGGCTGTATAGAGTGTGTAAAGGACCGGTCCTAGAACACTTCCCTTTGGAACTCCGGCTCTAATATCTTTTATTTGGGAATTTTCTTCCCCACAACTAACGAAGAAACTCCTGCGCTCAAGGTAGGACCTAATAAATGTATAGTATGGAGCTGGTAGGATCGTCTTAAGTTTTTGAAGCAGACCAGCATGCCACACCCTGTCGAAGGCTTGCTTTACATCTAGAAAGACAGCCGAACAAAAATTCTTCTCCTCAAATGATTCCAGAATCTTCTCGAATAACCTGTGGCACTGTTCCGGCGTGCCATGGCTTTCTCTGAAACCGAACTGGTGATCGGGGATCGAACCGGCTTCTTCCAGAATTGGCCGCATTCTACGCAGAAAAAGTCTATCAACAACTTTGGAGAGTACCAACAATAAACTTATTGGACGATATGAGGCGAGATTGGCTGCAGGCTTCCCAGGTTTGCGTATGAGTATTATTTCGTATCCTGGCGATTTAGACGATTTGAGATTGCCAATTTCGCTGATCACTTCATCCATCTCAACTACAGAGATAGGGGGCGATATTTGACAGGGCACGCCAAGGAAGTTGAGAGTTTCCTCTACCTCAAGTTGGGAGCATCTGTCAAATGGAGAGAATGTATCTTACAAGTGATCGGCGAAGACTGTAGCTTTTTCTGCATCCGAGCGACACCAGAAACCGGCAGCATCCTTAACAAACTCCTTCCTCATAATATGTCTTTTGATGCCCATGGTTAGTTGCCAAAGGTTGTGCTGAAGGTTTGTGTTCTTATTTTGAGCAAGTAAAAAAAAAAATGAATATATAAATAAATAAATAAATATTCTCGCTATTCAAAATCACTGCATTATTTTTTTCAGTGTACATATTGATAACGCAGTTTAGCCTAGGTCACTAATCACCTCATGCAAACAAATCTGTTTACCGTTACTTGACTTACAAAGCATAAAATCGGAGTTAGATTTACTCTAAGCGGTCAAAGTAAAGTGATTCGAGCTAGAAAAGTAGACAAGTCAAGTTCGCGATAATTGTGGAGAGAATTATCCAAAAAAAAAAAAAAGAAAAAAAAAATCTTGATTCAGTGCACGCCTTACAAATTTAAAAAATAGATTATTTAATTTTATCTATAATATTTAAATAAAATCACAGTGCCAATTATAGATTATCCATAAAACAAATTTCAGTAAAAATTATCGCTTCTAAATAAGCATTATGTGGCAAAAGTGAATGCTACCTTTTCGTTGCTACTTTGTTGTTTTGAATAATCAAAATACATACAATTTTTTGCATTCTGCATAACCCCGAAAGGGGTGCAAGTACAAGGTCGAACTACAATATTGCAAGCAATACCGTTCAAGCTGCGCCTTAGATTTTTTTTTGCATCCTTTTACTTCTACGTCTTTGAATTTGTAAACAATTGCAACAACGTTTCATAAGCTCCAAGCATTAAAACAGAAAACGTATGGAACCAAAGTTATTCGGCCACAACGACATCCAGTTTCGCTATTTCTTTAACCTTTATAGTATATATTACATATTTGTGTACATTCCAATGAAAATATTTTGTTTATTTAAATTTAAATTAGTAAATCTCAACTTCCTTTGCTTTTGTATAAATATTAAGTTCAACTATGTTAACAGATTATTGTGATTCAATGTAAATAACAAAATAGCGAATATAATTATGTTTAAGTATTAATACAGCGTTGCTGCGACAGGCCTGGCTGCATCCAACGTTAACTTAATCATCAAGTAAGTGACAATATACAAAAATAGTAACTTTTCTTTTCATTAATTTTTTATGCTTATTGAATCCTAATATATAATCTGTGAACAATTTGTTTTGAAATTCAGTATGATATATATAGATTTAATATTAAAATATTTTCTTTAAATTACTTATGTACAATATGATATTCTTCAGTTTTGCCTTAACTTCAATAACATAATAATCATGAAATTATACATTCGTGTGTAAATAATCTTAAGAGTAGCTGAGTAGAATGCGTTGACAGTGCTTTTGGGTCAACAAATAAAATGATTATTTCGGATAAATATTGTTGACATGGTTGGGAGGGCAAAGGGTAATTTACAACTTATCTGGTATTTAATAGACTTGTAATATTAACAACTTTCTTGACTAAACAGCACATTCTTCTTGTGGTGTGGCGGTACGACATAGATGAGCAAAAGATCCCCCTCCGTTCCGACGAGTCCTAGCCGAAAATACCCCAGTGCTGTTATTGATAACCTGACTCTCTTTCGTACCACTGAAGCAAGCGCTATCTAGCTTCAACCACACATTACAAAAGTGGCGCCCAACGTGGGGCAAGAAGGCAAATTAGCAGAACGTCATACATTGCTGAATGCCTGCTTGTCCTACTAAAAGTTACGAGTACTGATGTAGTGATGTTCTTTCTGGATTATAAATCTGGTTATGTCGAACTATTTGTATATTAGTACTGGAGGATTTCTAAATGTTATGCACTTATTGTGAATATTTATACCTTTTGCGCTGATTAACATTTAGTTATTGTTACAATAAAATCATTTTGGGGAACAAGTCTATCATAAATACAATTTATGCACTCGTTAACGTTATTTACAAAGTTACTCTTAGTTACCTTTAGAAATTCAGTGGGTTCGATTGTTTATTGTTACCTTTGTTTTAAGAAAATTTGAATAGCTCATAATGGCAGTTCGACGCAGTAATGAAAGCAACATGCCTAAAGAATCCGATGATCTTTGTGTGGTTTGTTGCCAACCATTTATGCATATGGATTCTAAGGTAATTACTCGATGTAGGCATGTTTTTCACAAAGCATGCATCATGAGTTGGCTCATAACTTCACCAACATGTCCGCAATGTCGTGGACCAGTAACTAAAACAAGTTTATTAGATATTCAGGATCAAATTGATCCTAATACAAATACTGCATCGACTAATGATACACAATTTATTAACAGAGTTTTGTTTTCTAATAGTAAGAAGAAAAGGCTACAAGAAAACGTGGAATCTAATAGAAATTTATCATTACCTTCCTCTTCTAATCAAGCTTCTCTATCAAGAAATGCGGAATCTCAGAACGTTAATGTCGAAATAAGAGAAAATTTATTAGAGCAAAGAGTCGTTAATCAAATTGAAAGTCGTATGATCTCCCAAATGGAACAGTTTCAAAACGCAATTTCGCAGCTATCGGAACAAATTGCTGCAATGAGAGTTCAAAATTCAACAAATAATCCTATTGAGCCAGAGTGGCCTAGGGGCAGTATACCTTCTCTTAATAGACCTTTTGCGTCTAGTTCACAACTACCTTCAGCCTCTAACAACCAACACAGACAATCGCAATTGTCTGGCGCTACTAATAACGAACGTTCGTTAAATGCAAATTATGCCCTACATAGTAGTAAAGTGGCCAATTTAATAAGTAGTTGGAGACTAACATATAGTGGTTCTCAATCTGGCATGCCCATTGGAAAGTTTATTTATATGGTGACCGCTCTAACAAACGACAGTCTTGGAGGAGATTTTAACTTGTTGTGTGAACACATACATATCCTCTTTATTGGGAAAGCCAATGAATGGTTCTGGCGGTATCGTAGAACTGTTGCTAGAGTTGTTTGGCCTGACTTGTGTTCTTCTTTGAAATCATATTTTCACGATCCATTGTCTGATGCAGATGTGAGAGAAAAGATTCGTGAAAGGACGCAGTTGCCAAACGAAAGTTTTGATGATTTTCACCATAGCATTCTGCTGTTGGTTGACCGTCTTCAATATCCAATTAGAGATACGGAACTCGTAGAAATCTTAAAAAGAAACTTGAGACCTTATTTGAAAAAAGAATTGTTTTATTTGAATGTTGAGCATGTTGGACATTTGCGAACTCTAGTTTTAAGACGAGAAGCGTTCAGTGCGGAACTAGATAAAATTCAACAAAAACAAGCATATCGAAAACAAATTTCAGAAATAGGAAACGATGGTGAAGAGTTGAATAGTGATGAAGAACTATGCGAAATTAGATGTAAACCAATTAAAGAAGAATTAAAGCACAAAGAAATGGTATGCTGGAATTGCAGAGAGATTGGCCATGGCTACGTAGTCTGTTTAGCACAGAAAACAATATTTTGTTATGGTTGCGGAGCGATTAGTGTACTAAAACCGAATTGTGATGTTTGTCAGGGAAACTTGCAGACGAGCGGCAGCAAAAACAGCAGCCACCGCTCGAAGAAAGAGTAGTTAGCAAAAATGTACTCATTGAAACCAAACAAACCATACCACGTAAGACTTCAAGAATATAATAAAATCAGGGACAGAGTTTTTAATAATGAAATTCATATAAATCGCAGCAAAACGATTACTCGTAGCTCAATTCGTATAAAAAGTTTTTATGCACGGTTAAAAGCGCAATTTAAGAAATTTAGTAGTAGTAAAGATGCTATTGTTGGTTCTCCAAAAGATATTCGTCCATTTGTAAAAATTAAAATTTTTGATGAAGTTTATGAAGGATTACTTGATTCTGGTGCCTCCATATCGTGTTTAAGTGGGCAAGCGGCAGAAAGGTTTTTGGCTAGCAAGCACGCATTTCAATCAAAAGTTCATATGTTCAAACAGCTGGTGGTTCGAAATACAACATAGTAGGTAGTATAAATATAACAATCGAGTTTCTTGGTCAAACACAGAAAATAGAGCTATACATAATACCGGAATTGAAACAGGATGTTTACCTTGGAATTGACTTCTGGTACTCTTTCGGTTTACCGAAGCAATTATTTCAAAATTTGAATATTGATGAGGTTTTATATAGTAATCAGTTGACTATCAATCAAAAGCAACAATTGGCAAGAGCCATTTCCTTATTTCCAGATTTTGATAGAGATGGATTGGGTCAAACGTCTGTAGTCGAGCATAGCATTGAAATTGAAGCAGGAGTAAAACCAAATAAACAACGATATTTTAATGTTTCACCTGCTGTAGAAAGAAAGATTCATGACGAAATTGATAGGATGCTTGATCTCGGCGTAATAGAAACAGCCCCACCGACATGTTCTTGGAGTAGCCCAGTAGCAGTAGTACAGAGAAAAGGAAAATTCCGTTTATGTTTGGATTCAAGAAAGGTGAACAGTGTTACTGTGAAGGATGCTTACCCACAACCAAAGATAAATGGAATATTATCTCGTTTACCAAGAGCACAATTTATTTCTTCTTTAGACTTAAAACACGCTTTTTGGCAGATTTACCTAAATAACAAGTCTAGAGACTTTATTGCTTTTACAGTTCCAAATCGTTCACTGTATCGATTTAAGGTGATGCCATTTGGATTGACAAATGCTCCACAATTGATGTGTCGTCTAATGGATGCTATTATTCCCGCACACCTTCAAAATCAAGTATTCGTATACTTGGATGATTTGCTTCTGGTCAGTGATACTTTCCAAAATCATTTATGTTTGCTAAAAGAAGTCGCAGAAATTTTGAAGAAAGCTGGTCTTACGTTAAATATAGCTAAATGCAGGTGGTGTGCACCTGAAGTTCGGTATTTAGGCTCTATTATAGGGAATGGTTGCTTGAAGCCTGATCCC
Organism: Leucophenga varia; assembly: GCA_018903435.1. Taxonomy (NCBI): domain Eukaryota; kingdom Metazoa; phylum Arthropoda; class Insecta; order Diptera; family Drosophilidae; genus Leucophenga; species Leucophenga varia. Next base: position 14,113 of record JAEIFJ010002704.1, read on the forward strand.
GAGAAAGTATCAGCGATACGCAATCTACTAGCACCTCGAACAGTAAAAGAACTACGAAAATTTGTTAGCGTTTCTGGTTGGTATAGAAGATTTTTAGAAAACTATGCAACTTTAACTGCACCATTAACGGACTTGACCAGGAAATCTAAAACTTTTGTGTGGACAGATGAAGCACAGGTATCATTTGATAAAGTGAAAAAATTGCTAACATCAGCTCCGGTGATAAGTACTCCGGATTTCGAGAAACCATTTATAATTCAATGTGATGCCTCGAAAACAGGAGTTGGTGGAGTTCTTGCGCAGGTAGACGAAGATGGCATTGAGCGACCCATAGCATACTTTTCGCATAAACTAAATCGAGCACAACAAAACTATTCCGTCACAGAGCTCGAATGCTTAGCCGCTTTGCTAAGCATCGAAAAGATTAGAGAGTACGTTGAAGGTTTGGAGTCCAAGGTGATAACGGACCACGCAAGCTTAAAATGGCTTATGCGCCAGCCTGATCTAAATGGTAGATTAGCTAGGTGGGCGTTAAAGCTCCAAGGGTTTCATTTTTCAATTGAACATAGGAAAGGTAGCTTAAACATCGTGCCCGATGCTCTTTCACGTTTGCCAACAGAAACCGTGGATAGTTTAGACATAGCACTCCCATTAGTTGACTTAAACTCACCAAACTTCAAGTCGTCTTCGTATTTAAAGATAAAAACCTACATCGAGAAAAAACCAATATCGTTTACCCGATTTGAAAATTCTCGATGGATACATATATAAGCGAAACCAGTTCTACAATGGTGATGAAGTATCTGAATCACTGTGCTGGAAATTGTGGGTACCGTCGGAATTAATAAAACAAGTGGTTGAAAATGCTCATTCTCAACCCATGTCAGCTCATGCTGGAGTAGGAAAGACGTTAGAAAAACTGCGTCGTAATTTATTTTGGCCTAATATGGCAAAGAAACGAAAGCACCAAATATTACGATTCGACTTCCTATGGGAAGCGCTCCATGTTCAGAAAGACCTTTTCAGTGGTTGTATATGGACTTCATTGGACCATATCCTCGATCCAATGAAGTCCATTTTAGATCACCTAACAAAATTTCATCTTTTGACTCCGTTAAGAAAGCTCAGTTCTGAATTAGTAATTGATTAATTAGAACACAACGTATTCCATATGTTTGGTATTCCAGAGACTATCGTAACCGATAATGGATCCCAATTTAAGTCGTCGAATTTTCAATCGTTTTTAAATAAATATGGTATTTTGCACCAATTGACAGCAGTATATAGTCCACAATCAAACGCTTCAGAACGGCTAAACAGATCCATTATTGCAGGAATAAGGGCTTATATAGGTAAAGAACAACGTTTATGGGATGCAAAGTTAAGTGAAATTTCATTTGCGCTACGATCTACATATCACAGTGCAATTGGCTATTCACCCAACTTTGCTTTATTTGGTACTAGCATGATAACGCACGCCACCGAGTACGATTTTTTGCGAAAATTGAATAATTTGAATGAAGGAGAACATGTAATCGATAGGTTTACTAAGTTGCATATAATTAGGAACAAAATAAAATCATATATAGCGAAAGCCTTTGCTACTAACAAAAAGACTTATGATTTAAGATCAAGAAATATTGTATTTAAACCAGGTGATATAGTTTTTCGTAGAAACTTTGCACAGAGCAACAAATTGAAAGCATTTAGTGCTAAACTAGCGCCTAAATTTTTAGAGTCAAAAGTACTCCGTAGAGTTGGTAACAATTGTTATGAACTGGAAGAAAATAATGTCTCAGTTGGAATTTTTCATGCGAAAGACATAGTAAACAGCATTCAGAACTGAATCTCACCATTTTCCAGTTTATTTTGAATTTGCAAGGCAAATGCAAAATAATCTGTTTTGTGATGGTTCTTATTTTGAGCAAGTAAAAAAAAAATGAATATATAAATAAATAAATAAATATTCTCGCTATTCAAAAATCACTGCATTATTTTTTTCAGTGTACATATTGATAACGCAGTTTAGCCTAGGTCACTAATCACCTCATGCAAACAAATCTGTTTACCGTTACTTGACTTACAAAGCATAAACTCGGAGTTAGATTTACTCTAAGCGGTCAAAGTAAAGTGATTCGAGCTAGAAAAGTAGACAAGTCAAGTTCGCGATAATTGTGGAGAGAATTATCCATAAAAAAAAAAATAAGAAAAAAAATCTTGATTCAGTGCACGCCTTACAAATTTAAAAAATAGATTATTTAATTTTATCTATAATATTTAAATAAAATCACAGTGCCAATTATAGATTATCCATAAAACAAATTTCAGTAAAAATTATCGCTTCTAAATAAGCATTATGTGGCAAAAGTGAATGCTACCTTTTCGTTGCTACTTTGTTGTTTTGAATAATCAAAATACATACAATTTTTTGCATTCTGCATAACCCCGAAAGGGGTGCAAGTACAAGGTCGAACTACAATATTGCAAGCAATACCGTTCAAGCTGCGCCTTAGATTTTTTTTGCATCCTTTTAATTCTACATCTTTGAATTTGAAAACAATTGCAACAACGTTTCATAAGCTCCAAGCATTAAAACAGAAAACGTATGGAACCAAAGTTATTCGGCCACAACGACATCCAGTTTCGCTATTTCTTTAACCTTTATAGTATATATTACATATTTGTGTACATTCCAAGGAAAATATTTTGTTTATTTAAATTTAAATTAGTAAATCTCAACTTCCTTTGCTTTTGTATAAATATTAAGTTCAACTATGTTAACAGATTATTGTGATTCAATGTAAATAACAAAATAGCGAATATAATTATGTTTAAGTATTAATACAGCGTTGCTGCGACAGGCCTGGCTGCATCCAACGTTAACTTAATCATCAAGTAAGTGACAATATACAAAAATAGTAACTTTTCTTTTCATTAATTTTTTATGCTTATTGAATCCTAATATATAATCTGTGAACAATTTGTTTTGAAATTCAGTATGATATATATAGATTTAATATTAAAATATTTTCTTTAAATTACTTATGTACAATATGATATTCTTCAGTTTTGCCTTAACTTCAATAACATAATAATCATGAAATTATACATTCGTGTGTAAATAATCTTAAGAGTAGCTGAGTAGAATGCGTTGACAGTGCGTTTGGGTCAACAAATAAAATGATTATTTCGGATAAATATTGTTGACATGGTTGGGAGGGCAAAGGGTAATTTACAACTTATCTGGTATTTAATAGACTTGTAATATTAACAACTTTCTTGACTAAACAGCACACTCTTCTTGTGGTGTGGCGGTACGACATAGATGAGCAAAAGATCCCCCTCCGTTCCGACGAGTCCTAGCCGAAAATACCCCAGTGCTGTTATTGATAACCTGACTCTCTTTCGTACCACTGAAGCAAACGCTATCTAGCTTCAACCACACATTACAGGTTGCCGGGCTCAACTTCAGCGAGGAACTGCTCCATGGACTGTTTGCGAAGACTAAATAGTATTTCCTTGACATTCTTAGCGGCTCTATTATAGGCAGTTTTGTCCCTTGAGTTAGGTGAATATCCCTGCGAGGGGTGCGGTTACAGGAACTGCGGAGAGGAGTGGCAAACGGGGTTGTGAATTTGGATGTTTAGATGCTCAACCCTATCGTCTATATCATCTCCAGTAATAAACTCAGCTGGTTCCAGATTCCTCTCAAGCCAAGACTGATAATGGTCAATTTTGGTGTATCGCTTGAATAATCTTTTCCTCGCCGAATGAGTGCTTGCTGACACGTTAACCAAAATATCGTGCAATATCTAGCACGTCTGGGATCTTATTGATATCTGAGGGCCAATAAGTGGGCTCTCCAGACGAATGGCAGTTGAGTCTGCTGTTATTTATACATTTAAATAGTGCGCGGCCTTTAGGGTTGTTAACACGGGAACCCCACCATGAATGCTTGGCGTTGAAGTCGCCTCCAACAATGAACCTAGGGCCAGGTTATCCAATAGTTGTTGAAAATGACTATGTACATCGGTGCGGCGAGGTGGACAGTAGACAGCCACAACTGTGATATCTCCCGTCGGACAGACAACTCTAACCTTGGCACACTGCACCCAGGGTTCCTTATAGCCCTAAAGCTCCACGTTGCTGATTCCTCTCCTGATAATGACTGCCGCACCACCCCGGGCGGTACCGTTGGGATGATTTACAGCTATAACATCATATTCACTGATGAAGAAAAAGGATTTGCTCGTAAAATGTGTTTCTGATACCAAAAGTATGTCAACAAAGTTGGTTTTGAAAAAATGCTCGACCTCAGGCCTACTTTTACACAGGCCATTCGCTTTCCATAGTATGATATGGAGACTTATTTGCATAGTTTAGTCATCAATGACGTGAACAATTGCATCATGACTGCAAATTGATCTAGCATTTTTTCAATCATGGTTTCCAGACGGTCCAGTCTGGGATTTAGTTGATTTATAACTGGGGGTGATGCAGTTGATTGCTGCGTGGTTTGATGCCCTGGACATTCAGAGTGACCTCCTCGCACTACGCTGGCAAAGCTGATGCCATGATTTACAGAGGGCGCTAAGAGGCCAGAGATTCTTATTCCTTGAGACACCGGAGTGGTTCTTGGCTTGGGTAAATGCAGCTCTTCGCTTTCTTATAAACTATACAGCCCTTGTATAAAGCAGCATGGGCTCCTTGGTGGTAAACGGCAGTACTTCTGTGAATGCCCAAAACTCTGACAGCGGTAGCATTAAAGAACGTCCTTGGACTTATTCAGTGGTTCGATCGTGACCACACAGCTACACAGCCTTTTTTAAAGAGAAAACCTCCTTGTTGTTGCTGGCCGGTTCCAGATTGACGAATAATATGGACATCGGCTTTTTGTTGAATCGATTAATGGCGTTTTTAATTTCGCGGCCTCGTACAGCATGTCCGTGTTCAGCCAAAGCCTCCTTGATCTCATCCAAATTGGTGGAGTGTTGTAGTCCTTTTAACACAATCCTGAAAGAACGCTCATCCTTGTGTAAGTGTTTAAGCTTAGAGAAACTGTCCTTATCAGCCAAGTTTACTCTAACACGACCATCCTTGCCAGACTTATAGTCAAAATTCTTATTACCAATGGCCAAATATATATCGCTTAGAAGTTCTGAAATGTTAGCAACGTCCAGGATAAATATCGGTGGTGGCTTAATTATCAAATTCAAAAAAGTTATTAAATTGGCGGAAAGTTATACACTGAACTATTATAAATTTTTATTTTTTATTTTATATGTATATATAAATTTTATATTTTTGTTAAAATATTGAGAGATGTTACAAACACAGCCTCTTATGATGCTTTGAGTTTTTTGAAATGAATGTAAAAGAAGAATGATGCATAATAGACCATATTATTATTATTATTGCTTTATGGGGTAATTGTACTGCTACCTGATGATTTTCATAGGTTCAGTCTTCCTAACCTGCTCTACGGAGAGTGTGTGCCCTCCTAACAATGACATTCTGTTTCTGGACGTAGCTACACATTCTGATGGTATATGGATAGGTGTTTCCTTCATACTACCACAGAATCTGCACTCAGAAGAGCTTGCTACACCCATTACATGTAGGTGTTTCCTGAGTCAGCCGTGACCTGTTAAGAGCCCTATCATGATCCTTAGATGAGTTCTATTCAGCTTAACCAACGCTTTGGTAGTCTTAGAGTTGAATCCCTCTATTAGCAATTTGGCCTGTCGCATGCTCTGTTTTAAAGTCCAGTGTTCATCCCTGGCACGTTTTCTGTCATTACGTATTGTCTCATTAAGTGTGTGGCTTCCAATGGGACAATAAGGTTCTGGGCCTATTAAAGGAGTTGCGGCCCCCTTCCTGGCTAGAGCGTCTGCTTGCTCGTTGCCTGGGATTTTAGTATGTCCTGGTACCCACAATAGTTGTACTCTGTTGCTCTGTCCTAGTACATTTAGGGATAGCCTCTTGTACTAGTTTAGATTTTACTGTGTCTGACTGCAGCGCTTTAAGGGCTGCCTGACTATCTGACAGTATTGCTATATCGCAGTTGTTATAGTTCCTGCCAATATTGATCTGTGCGCATCAAATTATGGCGCAGATCTCTACCTGGAAGATGCTGGTGTATTTGCCCAGGGACTCCCATACTTCGGTTCTTGGGCCAGCTACACCCAAACCGGCGCCTTCGTCGGTGAGTGACCCGTCTGTATACCACTTGATAGTAAGTGGTTTCATTTTGTAAGCGTTTTCGGATGTCCAAGTTTTCTTGCTTGACCATCTGATAGTAAAGTCTTTGACAATGTTGTACCTCCATATATAGGGTCCATAGGCATTGACAAAAGTTGAGACCCACCCGTCCACGTTGACAGGAGTTTCTTGCAGAATGTAGTTGCAGTTTTGTCTCCATCTATCAGTATGCGAATGAGTGTGCTTCTCATCCTTAATTTCACTTCTATGTCTAGTGGTGTCAGGTCTAGAAGTGCTTCAAGTGCTGCTGTAGGGCAGGTACGTATCGCCCCAGTTATCCCTATGCATGCTAGTTGTTGTAATGACTCGAGTTTTCTTTTGGTCGTAAGTTGGTTCGACCTGTCTCCCCACGCAATCACCCCATATAGGAGAATAGGTTTGACTACCATGCTATATAGCCATAACATGGTACTGGGTTTGCAACCCCAGGATTTTCCTGCTAATTTCCTGCATACGAACAGGGCCTTAGTGCATCTACAAATAGCATCATCTGTGTGTACTTTCCATAGAAGTTTGCTATCTATGGTTAAGCCCAAGTATTTTGCGGCTGTGCTAAAAGGTATTTCCACACCTCTTAGAAGAACCGCCTTTAGCCTGGGTAACTTATACTTCCTAGTGAATGGTACAATGACAGATTTGGCCTGATTTATGTTAAGTCCGACCTCCTTGTACCATTCTTGAGTTATACTTAGGCCCCTGTTGATTATGTCACAGAGGGTTTCCTCATATTTACCTGTTGCAATGATTACAATGTCATCTGAATACCCCTGACATTGTAAGCCATTGCTACTTACTCTAGTTAATAGTCCATCTACTACTAGACTCCAAAGCAGAGGTGATAGCACATTTGAAGGTATTAGCTGTAGTATATTTATATGGGGGATATACTTAAAATTGGGCGTAGCATATTGATTTGAACATACAGGACATAAAAAAGCTTAATTTTTAAATTTTAGCCCAATATATTTAAAACTGACCGAATATATCGCGCTGCTCAAATTAGACAGACGGGCATATCTTGATCGACTTATCTTGTCAAGCTGATCAAGAATATTTATACGTTATATGGTCGGCGATTGCTCTTTTTATAAACTTTCCGACACAATGTGTGAAAGCTATTATCCAGTTTTTATTAGTGTTGGCAAAAAGAGTGATTTTTTAGTCACAGTGTGATTAGCAACTGCGACTTGAAAATCGCAGTAACTGCAAACAGTGAAATAGAACATCGTAAGTTCATAAGAACATTTCCATGAAGGTTGTTTTTTTTTTGTGTAAAAGAAAAAGTGCTTCTAAATAGTATTAAGAATTAAATTTTTGATAATGAAACTATTCATGAAATTTAACATATTTAACTTATTATTAGACTACAAGAACTTATTTCATGTGTTAATGTTCTCAGCATATATAGATTTCAGTCCCGCTAAGCAAATATATGCAGCAATAGATTCCAAAGTCTTCGACTCTAATATAGTTGAGCGGTAAGACATTAAAAAGACGTTTATGGAGATGCCGCACTGTGTTGTATACATGATAGATAGTTAGAAGTGACTATGGGACAGTCCCAAACAAGTAGCGCATAAAGTGCCGTTTTGGTGTCACCAATCTCGTTGTATATGGCCTTATGCCCAGAGATGACTCGTCATAGCCAGCCTGTGCAGTTAAAGAAAGTGCGAACTTTTAGGGGACAGGTATTAGACAGTTCACCTAGCGAGTTGAGCTGCCATTTCCCAAGTAGCCGCATTCTGTGTGATCTGAGTGCGGGAAAGGTTCACAGAAAGTGATATAGCGTTTCTGTTGCATCATCTTCTTTGCAACTTCTGCAGTGCCTATTAAACGGGATGCCTAGTCTGGCCGCATGCTCCCCCGATGGGCCAGTGCTCCGTTAAAGTAGCTGTTAGTCTAGGCGAGTTTTCTAACAGTTTGTTACGTCCAGTATATTCCGGAACCCACGAGAGGATGATTGAATTATGTTGTCTGGCTTCCTTCAGCCGTTTTTTACAGTCCCTAATCAACTTTGACTTGGTGACGTAAGAACCTAAAGCCTTTATGGCAGCTTGGCTGTCCGAGAAGATGAACACCGATCTATCTCGGAAGTTCAATCTACTCTTGGAAAACACTGCAGTGATTTCTCAGCACTGAGTATACTCCAGAATCTACACCGCAGTCCATTTTTGAGTCATCTGTGTACACCCCATCAGACAAGCCTTCCAGTGCTGCCTGGAGGGCAAAAATGTCCTAAAAGAGTTTCTGCCAGAATGTCAGTTGTCGAGCCTATAAGCTCCACAGGGAGCTTTGACAGGATAGCACTGTGGCCAGAGTTTGTTGGCGACCAGAAGCCTGATTTTCCCAGGCGAAGTGCGCTTGTTGTTGCCAATTCTTTAATGTGATATTCAATGGGCAGAAGATTGAGCAGTGCGTTGAGAGCTTCCGAGGGGCAAGTGCGCATAGCACCTGTAGCTCCCAAGCAAGCCGATCTCTGCACTCTGCTGAGATTGGTAACGTTGTACTGGTTCCTCAGGGCAGTTTAGATACTGCGTTCAAAAGTTATAGAAGTGTAAACATGGAGTTCCCGAACGCCGAAATTCGCATTATTTTGAAGTTTTCCTTCGTTAAAGGCAAATCCGCTAGAGAAACGTTCTGTGAGATTAACGGTGTTTTGGGCGATGGTACTCTATCACTTCGAACCGCGGAGGAATGGTTTCGACGACTCAGACGACTCGGTGAAAACGACACCATGGATAAGCCAGCCGGCGGAAGACCTGTGACGACGAATATCGATGAAATCACGGAAAGCATCGAGTTAGACCGGCTGTGACATCTCGTGACATCGCCCAGGAGATGGGAGTTAGTTACCAAACCATTTGAAACCATCTGCAGAAGGTTGGATACAAAAAATAAACTTGATGTTTGAGTGCCACATATATTTGACGCAAAAAAACCTTCTGGACCAATTCAAAGCCTGCGATATGCTGCTGACCCCGAACGAACTCGACCCATTTTTGAAGCGGATGGTGACTGGCCACGAAAAATGGATCACATAGGACAATATCAAGCGAAAACGGTATTGGTCGAAGGCCGGTGAGTCGTCGCAAACAGTGGCCAAGCTGGGATTGACGGCCAGGAAGGTTTTGCTGTGTGTTTGGTGGGATTGGAAGGGAATCATCCACTATGAGCTGCTCCTATATGGCCGGACGCTTAATTCTACCGCGTCCAAAATTGGCCAACAGGAAGGGTGTAGTGTTCCACCAGTACAACGCCAGGCCACACACATTTTTGGTGACTCGTCCATGGCGAACGCCCTTGGTGATGTAAAGTTGGCCTAAAAAGAGGCTTATGAAAAGTGGCTGTCCGAGTTCTTCGCAAATAAGGAGGGGGTTCTACAAGGGGGGTATTATGAAGTTGCCCTCTAGATGGAAACAGATTATCGAACAAAACGACGCATATTTGAACTAAATCCGATCACTGTAACACTTTTTTTAAAGCATTGAATAATGAGCAAAAAAGCGGAAGGGAGATATTTGACAACCTTATATACCTATACTATAAGTTTTGTGTGGCGGGTATATGAGCTTCGGTTCCACCAAAGTTAACGTTTCGTTTTGTTTTATTATGAATTGATTAATAAAATTATATACATACTATTATGTGCAACTATTATTATAGTAATATCCTTAAAAAGATAAATGAAACCATTCGTCGCTCAAACGAATTGTTATCTTTAGAAGTCAAAAAAAATAACGTTGTATTTCTAGGGTTAAGTTAAAATTTAAAACAAGTGCTGAACAAGAAGAGCGGGTATTTAAGCTTCGTATTTATAGAAGTTAAATTTTTTTCTGGTTACATTTAATTTGATATTATATTTATACACATTGGAACAAAATACTGTTTATATTTAAGTTAAACAATAAAACTTCAAAATTGTTCAATTTGTATGAAAATTGAAAAAGTTTGTTAATTAATAGTACATACATATAGTATGTTCATATTTATCTTAAAAACTAGAAGACGTAGCAAGTTTCGCTTTTCGAGAGAAATATCTATATAATAGTTTAAAGTTGAAAGATATTCCGCAATTTTCTCACCTTTTTCGTAAGCTTTCTATGGATATAAGTTGTTGGTTATGATGATAAAGAATCTAGAAAAAAATTTGGGATGACCATGGGTCTAGTTCCTGCATTGTAGGGTATCAAAGTTGACTATTAAATAGAGAAAATAATCAGTTCTGGCTGTAAGAAAAATTATACATGGAAGCCTTGAAATTGACTACTTTGTTGTTCAGCACCAAATTTTGCAAAAAAAATACCATATGGTACATGTTTGAACTGTCATGCGACACAGACGTGTTTTTCAATCGCTCCGTGCTTTCGCTAATCAGTAAATAAACTTATAAAAATAAAATACTTAAAAGTTAAAGTGCATAATTAAAAACATTGCCTTTTACTGCAAAACTAAAACAAAACAAAAAAATATAATAAAAACAAAAACAATTAATAAAAAATGATGAGCAAAGCTCATCAACAAAACCAAAAAAAATCAGTGGCTGCGAGAAATGCATATTTTTCGTTCGTATCGCCATGCAACAACAAAAACCATTCATCAAACTCCAACTTGTCTGTTATTGGGTACGCAACTAAATAATTTCGTATTTGTTACTAACCTCATATCTATTTATGTAGTCAATATTTTGACAGTGACAGCTATTCTATGTTAAAGCGCGCCAAAAAATCAAGAACATTTGATATGTCACAGTGAATATTAGTAAACATACAAATTTTTTTATTACAGTTAAAATATCAAGTTACGTTCCAACAAAACAGCATTTGCGGGGAGGTTTGCTTTTGTTCTTCAATTTAAAGAAAAGTGCAACAGAAGCACAACGTTTACTCTCAGAAGCTTATCCTGAATATGCTCCAGAGGTTAGAGTATGTCAGCAGTGGTTTGCACGATTTAAAAGTGGTGATTTTGACACAGAAGACAAAAAGCGACCAGGTCCATCAAAAAAGTTTGAAGACGAAGATTTGGATGCATTACTCGATCAAGATTGCATCGTATTGTCACTGGCGATGAAAAGTGGATTCATTACGACAACCCTAAGCGTAAAAGATCATATGTAAAGCCAGGCCAACCAGCCAAATCGACACCAAAGCTGAATATTCATGGTTTGAAGGTAATGCTCTGTATTTGGTGGGATCAGAAGGGTGTGCTGTACTATGAGCTGTTAAAATCGGGCCAGACAATCACGGGAGAGCTATCCAGGCAACAATTGATACATTTGAAGCAAGCAATAGCCGTAAAACGGCCAGAATGGGCGACCAGACACGAAAAATTGATTTTCCATCATGGCAATGCTCGGCCACATGTTGCAGTACCGGTCAAAAATTATTTGGAAAATGCTGGATGGGAAATTCTACCTCACCCGCCTTATAGCCCAGACATAGCTCCTTCTGATTACCACTTGTTTCGGTCGATGCAGAATCTCCTTTCTGGAATACGGTTCACCAATGTTGAAGGTATTAAAAAATGGCTTGATGATTTTCTCGGCGCAAAAGATGAGAAGTTTTTTTGGGATGGAATCCATAAATTGCCTGAAAGATGGAAAAAAAGTTACCGCTTCCGATGGACAATATTTTGAATAAAATATTTTTTCACTTTCATACTTAAATAATTGGTTTTTTTAACGAAAAAATACGAAATTATTTAGTTGCGCACCCGATACACCAGAGCCGTCAGGTAATTCTTCTTCATCTTTACGTCAAAGTAACATGTCATGGAGTGCTCAATTCATCACGCCGACTACTCCACTGCAAACAACAATTACGACACAGAGTGGATATACAACATCGACAGCTTCTGCGCCAATAACAACAACAGTATTTTCATCAACTGCCTCGATCACGTCATCTTCATCCTCATTGGTCGCGCCAATTCAAAAATCACCTCATATTAATGTACAGTACGTCAACAACAATAACAACAACAACGATGTACCTTCGACTTCTTCAATTGTTTTACCAGAAAACGTTACTTCTCCAAAAACAAACAATGGAAAGCACACACACACAAATCTGCCGTTAAAGTTGAAAAGGAACAGAGAAACACATTCTCCAAGTAAGCAAACACAACAAAAGCAAAACAATAACAAAAAACCAAAGAACAAAACACAAACAACATTACAAAATTATTGGCTCAGCGAACCAAACACAACAAATCGATTCGAACTGTTAGCAGATGACAAGTCTGACGAACAAAACTCTATGCAACCTTCAGCTCAATTATTGCCAAAAGTGAATAAACCACCTCCAATTTATATTCAGGGTGTCGGCCAGATTAAAGTTTTATATGATGCCCTTAAAGAAGTGGCTCAAAAAAACTTTGAATTAAAAGCGTTAGCTAACAACGAAGTAAGAGTGCAGGCCACAGATTCTACTTTTTATAAAAATATTATAAATATGTTGAAACAGAAAGAAACCAAATACTATACGTATAAAGCTAAGGAAGATAGAAACTTCAAAGTCATTTTACGAAATATGCATCCTTCAGCTGATATTGAAGAAATTAAAGCTGAACTTCAAGAGCTAGGTCACAATGTTAAACATATTTATAATATTCAACAACGAACCACAAAGGTGCCTCTTCCATTATTTTCAATTGAACTTCAAAGCGAAGAAAACAATAAAGATGTATATAAAATTTCACATCTTCTACAGACAAAAATTTCATTCGAGGCACCTCATATTAAACGCACACTATCCCAATGTGCAAATTGTCAGAAGTATGGGCATACCAAAAATTATTGTACTAGAGATCCAGTCTGTGTCAAATGCGCTGGTTCCCATACAACAGTAAACTGCACTCTAAATTTCGACAAAGGTCAGACCAAATGTGCTCTATGCAGTGGTAACCACACTGCTAACTATAAAGGCTGCGAAGTCTATAAAGCACTAAAAGTTAAACGCTTTCCCAAGCTTAGAGAAAAAATAGTACCAAATAAAAATGTAGATGCGCGGGTCTCTCCCCTCCAAGTTCTAGTATTAGAGTGACACCCTCCATAAGTTTTGCTCAAATAGCTAGTGGCAATAAGTCTAATACACCATATCCAATTAAACAAACCATCCCTTCCCAACTTATTCAACCCGAAACACAACCCACTTTTCCATCTTTAAATCACTTACCACCTAACATAGATTCCACTAACAACTCCTTACCATCCAACCCAAATTCAACTGAACTTAATGACATGCAAGAGCTAAAACTTATGATGAAGCAATTGATTCAACAAATGTCAGCTATACTCAATATAGTGACACTTTTAGTATCCAAGACAAATTCGTAGATATGTGCTCAGATACACTACGAATTATATTCTGGAATGCTAACGGGCTGAGGCAACATATACTAGAACTAAAGCACTTCCTTTATGAAAATAATATTGATCTGGCACTTATTTCAGAAACACATTTTACATCTAAACATTTTCTGAAGATAACAGGCTATACTTTATATAATACAAATCACCCAGACGGACAGGGCATGGGGGTTCAGCTATTATAATTAAAAATAAAATTAAATACTATGAAGTTGAACATTTTAGCCAAGATTATATTCAAGCGACTATTATTCATGTGCAAGATAGAAATGGGCCCCTAACAATTTCAGCATTGTACAGTCCGCCTCGACACAATGTCTCATCAGCTCAATATAACACATACTTTAAATCTTTAGGGCCAAGATTTATTGCTGCTGGTGATTTTAATGCAAAACACATAGCCTGGGGCTCAAGACTTACCAACAAAAAAGGTAAAATTCTTCTAGAAACAATTTATACCAATAATGCCAAATATATTTCAACAGGCGAGCCTACCTACTGGCCAACAGACCCGCGCAAAGTGCCAGATCTTATTGATTTCTGTGTTATTAAAAATGTAAATATTAATAACTTTTCGATAAAGTCGCGCTTTGAGTTATCTTCAGATCACTCACCAGTTCAACTCGATTACATCGAAACGCTTGCCACAAACAAGCCGACGCCCAGCCTCTATAACCCAAAAACAGATTGGCAAGCGTACAAAGAACTCCTTAACATATACTTACGTTTGGACATTGCACTAAAATCTCCAAATGACATAGAGAGCTCCGTAATTTATTTTAATGATGCCGTAGCTGAAGCGGCAATTAACTCTACTCCGCATTTAATTCAAAGGGATACTAAAAACTTATTTACACCTGCTTCAATTCGAAACCAAATAGAGAATAAAAGAAGACTTAGGAAAATCTGGCAAACTACTAGAAGTCCCGAAGATAAAAAGAGACTTAATCGGGCAATAAGGGATCTAAAATTAAAGCTCAATCAGAATAAAAATAAAAATATAGAAAATTATCTGACTAATTTAAGCCCAACCAGAGACACAAACTTTTCCCTATGGAAAGCCACTAAAAAACTCAGAAAATCGACAACCTTTACCGCACCATTAAGGAAACCAGATGGTACTTGGGCTAAAACAGAACGCGATAAATCGACCCTACTAGCTGACTTTTATGAAAATGCCTTTACAAATGACACACAAACCTGTTATAATAATTCAGAAACATCTAGCAACTCACAAAATATCAAAATTAGATATGTAAGTACTAAGGAAGTTAAAAATATGATCGACAATATTAAGGCTAACAAGTCACCTGGCTATGACATGATAACTGGAAAGTTGCTTAAAGAACTTCCTATAAATGCTATTTATTATCTGCGGAATATGTTTAACGCAATAATAAGACACAAATATTTTCCCAAGACGTGGAAGGTAGCAGAGGTCATAGCTATTCCAAAACCTGGTAAAGATGCCACAAGTGCAGCGTCTTACCGTCCGATAAGCCTTCTTCCAATACTATCAAAAGTTTTTGAAAAATTATTCCTTAACAGACTTCAACCCATTCTTGATAATAGCTACATCATACCTGACCATCAGTTTGGGTTTCGGAAACATCACTCAACTATTGAACAAATTCATAGAGTAGTTAACAAAATTTCTAGAGATCTAGAAGATAAAAAGTATTGTATAGGAGTATTTCTTGATGTTGAAAAAGCTTTCGACAAGGTATGGCACATTGGTCTATTGTATAAATTAAAAAAACTACTTCCACCAGATTTTTACCACATGCTTAAAAGTTACATATCTGATCGACACTTCTATGTAAAAGTTAAAGACGCTCACTCTACAATAAGGCCAATTAAAGCAGGTATACCTCAAGGTAGCGTTCTTGGACCACTCTTATACGTCCTTTTACACAAGACTTACCTATCCCAATAGAACCCTCTTCTATGATAGCAACTTTTGCAGATGACACAATTCTTCTTTATTCACATAAAGACTTAGCTGTAGCCTCTAATAAGCTTCAAAACATACTTGATAACACCAAAAAATGGTTTGACAAATGGGCCATAAAAATTAACGAA
This sequence comes from Leucophenga varia, assembly GCA_018903435.1. NCBI lineage: Eukaryota > Metazoa > Arthropoda > Insecta > Diptera > Drosophilidae > Leucophenga > Leucophenga varia. Next base: position 29,822 of record JAEIFJ010002704.1, read on the forward strand.
AACAAAACTACACAAGTTATCTTTACAACCAAAAAGAGCTTTCGTGCCCATTCCTTTAAAAATAAATAATGTAGACATACCTATTGAGAAATCGGCCAAATACTTGGGAATTCACTTAGACAATAAACTGACTTGGAAGTTGCACATAGAAAAAAAAGCGAAATCAAATGAAAGAGAAATGTCGTCAACTGAGCTGGCTTATGAACAAAAAATCGAAGCTCTCTATGAGCAATAAACTTCTATTGTACAAAAGCATCATAAAACCAATTTGGACTTACGGCCTTCAAGTTTGGGGCACATCCAAAACATCAAACATCAATATTATACAAAGGCAGCAGTCAAAAATACTTCGACAAATCACAACAGCGGAATGGTATATTTCCAACGCAGATATACACAGAGATCTCAAAATACAGACCGTTAAAGAAGAAATAGTAGCAGTTACCACATCAGAATCCTGGCACATTCAAACAACGAGATGAGTAACTTACCCATACTAGAGTTAATTAGTACACGACGTCTAAAGAGAATTCGACCAGCTGACTTACCGAACTATCAATAAACGCAAATTTATTTAATTAAGAAATTGTTATTCACGATAGATTCATAGATCTATTTTTTGTTTTAATTATAATTTAAATTTATATCGATGTTATAATATGTACTAAAAGTTGTTGTAGACAGATGTACAAAATTAATCATAGGGGAAAAAAAAAAAGTTATCCCAGAGCAATATAATTTTTTTTTCTTTAAGTAATTTTTTCATGTAATAATACTACGGAACTCGAAATGTACATACAATTGACACTAATTGTAATTTCACAAAAAAATTAATTTTCAGAAGTTTTCAATTTTTACATAAGTTTTTATTACCACAAAATTAACTATAAGTCGCTTCCACCATCCGGTAAGTTATCTTCGGAAACAAAATTAATAATGTTTTGAGCAATTTCAGCACTTATCCAAATGCCTTTAAGGAATAATCCTTCTATCACTCCAAAACATGCCCCAGCTGTAATGTCCAACACAAAATGTCTTTGTAAAATAAGTCTAGATAAAGCTACACTGAACGTCCAACAAATGAGTGGCAACCATATCACCACAGGGAGTGGATAAAGGTTTGTGAAAAACATAAGTATAAAAAATGCTCTAGACGTGTGGCCCGAAGGAAAGCTAAATTTATCTGGGCCAATGGTTAACATATCTTTAGCAGGCAAAGGTCGTCTTCGTCGAACGGCAGCTTTAATGACTGCTACCACAGCAATGTCAAGGAAAAGTCCGATCAAAAAATTAAATTGCATCTGGTAAAGTTCTTTCTTATTTGCCAGCCATATAAAGGCTATCCATAAAGCTAGCCACACAATTCCATTGCACGAAACTTCCAAAAATTTGCAATGCACCCGTAATGACTTGAACGATGCAAACCGCAGCAGGTATGAAACTACATTTTTGGTAAAAGTTACATCCTTATCCAGAATACTCTGTAAAGTGTTCGATTTAGTAGACCTCGGCTGAAAAAATATTTAGAAAACATAATTGTCAAAATTTACACAATGAACAAAATACCATTTTTCAGATATAAATTTAAATAATGAATACAATGAAGATGGACAAAATAAACTGTACCCGTTAAGTAAAAAACGTCGGACAAAGAAGAAAAGTGGAACGTTTACAAGAAAATCGGAATGGTCAATAATACAAAAGAGATTTCTGTATTATTAAATTTAGTCTACTCTATTTGTTAATTCAAATCATATACAATATTTTCCTAAAATCTTCTAAAGTGTTCGTTTACATAAAAAACTTTATAACGAGAGGCAGAAAGCTGTATGTGGAAAACGTGCTACCTTTAAAAATAAACATTTACAAGACTAATAGTTCCGGTCTTACTATACGGCGCTCTGTAATTTTGCTTCATTCATTTTCTTGCAAATAATAAAAGAAATGCTCCTAGTTGTCAAAAATTTCAAACACAGTTGAAATTGGCCAGTTTCTAGTGGTTCCTCCAATGGAAATACATATACTCTTATTAGCATTTTACATAATTTGTAAATTGGTCAGTCCCTTAGGTTACCTCCCATGGATCAATAGTAAAGATCTACATATAATTTTTTTTATTGAGGTGAAAACAAAATAAGTCTATTTTGGAATTAAACATTTTATTTACCAATGATAATTTTTGAAAATTAACTTGCAATTTATGAAGCTAGTTTTATTTGACGCATATGTACCTATATATTGAGCCACTTATAAAATCCAACTGCGCTTCATTTTAAAATAGAAGAATGGAAACATCATTCATGTCAACCACTGACTCCATATAAACACTACTCCAGATCCTGGAGAAAAATAAAGATAAACAAATCGACACACACCACCTATTTGTCGGCATCAAAGCCGTTTTCGACACGACAATTAGATCAAAGTTCTCCAACTGAACTTCGTATCCCAGCAAAATCGGTCGCCTCTGTATGATGACGCTGACAAACACCCAAAGCGTTGTCAGGATCGGTAAAAATCTTTCCGACCCCTTTGATACCAAGAGAGGCTACAGACAGGGCGATGCCTTGCCGTAGCTTCTTCATACTCCTAATGGAGTATGTACTACTCAAGTGCCCACACGTCGCTTTAGAGAGCAATATTTTCTTCAATAAACTATGTTGCTCGCGCATGCCGATGACATCGACATAATCCGCAAAAATTCACGTACAGTCGCAGGGCTTTCAAAGATATTAATGAGAATTCCCGCCCAATGCACTTGGTATGTCCTCGCAGATCATAAACACAACCTAAAGATACTGTGAGTATGGGGTATTTTACCTTCGAGGTTATAGAAAACTTAAATGGATGAACTGGCTGAACACGAGGACGAACGCCGCTGCCAGATGGATGAATAACCAAAATTATGCCCAGGTTTGTATATATACTATATTTATAATATAAATAAATATATGTATGTGTATACATATAAATATGTTTAAATATATGAATATATATATATATATATACATATAAATATTTATATATGTAAAATATATTTTTATATAATATATATATATATATATATATATAAATATTTATATATGTAAAATATATTTGTGTATATATATATATATATATATATATATATATATATATATATATATATATCTTGTTTCTTCTTAAAATATTTTTTTCGCGTATTTCGAATCGAACATCGGAATTTCTCTATCTCTTCTCAATTTTGTGTAAATAGGGGTCAAACTTATTATTATTATTGCTGTGGGGGGTAATTATACTGCTACCTATAGAGGTATATTGTAATTATTATATATATATATATATATATATATATATTAGGGGTCCAAAAATGTATGGAAAATAATTTTTTAAAAAAATTTTTATGCGCTCACCCCCACCTGGAACGTCCGATCCCTTAATAAGGATGGTGTAGTGAGTATGCTAAGCATAAAGACTTAATGTATAAAGAATGTCCCGTCAGCATTTACTGACGATCAGTCCGTCTGCTAGTATGCAGCATAACTGCACAAACAATAACAAAAGTGTCAAGTGACAACAACGTCACTAACTTCATGCTGAGTTATCAATAATTACAAACTAAGTTACGAGTAGTTGATGATATTCGCCAAACAATTTAAACTTGCCAGAATTGCCGCGAAGATTGATAATTCATTTAAAACAACAAGAACAAAAATTCAAGAAGAAATAAAAGCGCGCTTACCTTAACCAATAATTAATAAAATTATTCATTAATAAAAGTTTGAAAAAACGATTTTTTGGCAGCTTTGAGCTAATAAGCCTAATAAATTATGGCAACACAAAAGTTGCCATAAGCCTTATTAAAACAAAATCAAAAGGCATGGAATATACTTTATTAACAGGCTTAGAAAATACGATTGAAGATATAGTTATATCTCTAAAGGCTAGAGTTAAAGGTGAATCTGTAGACGTTCTCACCGCTAATATTGATGAACATCCGACAGGCATCTAAATCAGCCATCGCATATGTTACAGCGGTTCAAGACCTCACTAAAAAATTGCAATGCGCGTATATTTCCGATGGGCTAACACCAGAATTAGCTGAAAAGTATTCTACAACAGTTGTAATTAAAGCTATGATTAAAAATACTAATAATAAAATAGTCCAACTTATAATGGAATCAGGTGAATTTAAGAACATGAATGAAACTATAGCTAAAGTTATTGATTCTTGTACTTATCGTAGGAACAACTTCAAGCAAGATCAACACGTAAAATTTGCTCATGCAAATTTAAGAAAAAGATACAACGAACATTATTATAAATGTAATAATCAAAAAGATAATTATAATTGTATAAATAATACTGCCATAAACAATCAGAAGAATAATTGTCGGAATACACACTTAACTACACACGTTGCACAAAGAGTATTTTAAGCGTTCAGTAGCAAATTGCATAAAAACAGCGCAAAGCTAGCAATAAAAGCGACTGTATAAAAATAAATAAAAATAAAAAAGTGATCACTAATAATATTAGCAACCTTATCATTAATGGAAAATCGAATTGAATCGATTATTACAACTGCTTGAAAAAATAGCAGGCGATAACGGAGTACCATGATCACAAGTTATATAAATATAGGAAATAAAAATCTCGAGAAAGTAGAAATAGCACTGACGCCCCAAATTAAGAAAAGTTGTTACAGATGAAGAAAAATTTCTAATTTTGCGAAAGTACCACGATGATTCATTACGGATTGATCACCTAGGAATCACGCGAACTTTGCAAAACATAAGAAAAAATTATTCATGGAAAAACATGACTAGAGACATAACCGGACATTTTCGTAAATGCGCTATATGTCAAAGTAAAAAGTCGTCAGAACTAGACAAAGATCTAATTTGTAAAGCTGAAAAATAAAATTACTGAAAAATTTAAAAATTTTCATACTCAAAAATGATAGGGAAATATTATTTATTATTTTTTGCTATAATACTACACAATCGATAGCATATGAGTATTAGAGTAAATAGCATTTGAGTAAAACTCAAAGTTGTATAACTAATAAGTAAGAAACAAAAATATATTTAAACTATACTGCTAATAGACGAAAAGACCAAACAAATTGGACCACTAAAGAAAAAAAAAAAAACGATCACTAAATCTGCATATACAATAAAAAAAGGAAAAAGATATAGAAAATAAAATAGGAACAAAATAAAAGGAATTTTCTTCTCTGTATAGGAGTAAATATTTTGATTAATTAATTTTAAAAAAAAAAGTTTTTCAGCCTAATAAGAGAAATTAACTAAACTTAATTACATAAAAATAAAATGATATAGAAGAAACTAAAAATATAATTTAAGAAAAAAATTTATATTCATAAAATATAAACTTAAAAGAGCATACATAAAATTATATATATATATATATATATATATATATATATATATATATATAAAGAATATAACTACTTATATTAAAAAAAAATATATATATATACATATATATATATACTGTAGCGTTGCTCCCCACGTTGAGCGCCAACGGTAGCGTGTATTTATTCAATCAAGTTGAAAGATATAACAAACAAAAAAAAAACTTAAAATAAAAGAAATAACAATAATACATTAGGGAGATACGAAAATACTTGTGATGCCTACCAGGATTGAACACACCGGCCACTATCGCGGCTTAGTAGTGTCCCACACCTGGTGGTGCATCTTAAATAGCTAGCATTTTATTTACTGCTTGCCATTGGTGTCCACACCAGCCACTATCGCGGCTACTTAGTGGCCATCTACAATGGTCAGCAGTTTAAGGCTTCCCATTGGTGTCCATACCAGCCACTATCGCGGCTACGTGGATACAAAGATACGAAAATAAAAGGTTATTATTTTCGACTCAATGCGACAGAATTTTGGATCTGCCCCAAATACAAAATGAAGACACGGAGAGCGTCACACAATTGTTGGACATCACAAATAAATGTCTTAATGCAATCCAAGCATTGGACATAAAAATAAATGATGATTTATCCATTTATCGCAAGGACAATTTGCCGAAAGCTTGACAAAGAAAGCTTGAAACTATATGAACAGGCATCTAAGACGCCTAAAGAAGTGCAGACTCTCAGAGAAATTATGGATTTTCTGGAGCGCCGTTATGAAACGTTAAAAGTAGTTGCTAACAAAGATTCATCAACTGAGAAAAAGCGGAGTCTTAAAACTTATCACATCACAACACGCACAGGAAAATCAATAAGAAAAATGTGCTTTTACTGCAAAATCACAATCATACCACAAGTGAATGCAGACATTTTTTTTAAATTACGACCGAAGAGCGCCGCAAATTTGTGAATCAACAAAACCTTTGTTTCAAATGTTTAAATCACAAAAACGGCGAAAAATGCTCTTCAGTGAATACTATATGCAAAGTGTGCTCAAAAAATCACCACGAGATTCTTCACGTAAATCAAGCAATTAATAATAATAAAAGAAACGCAATGACTACAAAAGGATCCTCTACAGCTGTAATCCTGGCTACGACACACTTTGGAAAGCAGCGAGAGAAGACACCTACAGGTGCGACGACGTCAAGTAGTGGTGGAAAGATGTCTGCCATATGACGTCTAGAGAACAAATACTCGGACATCTTGGATCGTGTTGGTAGAAGACGTCGTGCTAGACATGGTCTGCACGAAGATCGTGATAAAGCACTAGAGCCCGATGAAAATTACAATCTGCTGGGACGTTCTGCAACAACACATTAACTTATTGGTGGACGTGCATAGTTATCATCGAGTTCATTTAGCGCTGCCGAAGGCCACAATTTCAGCGCGAACATTATCCGCACGAAGAATACAATGCATTGCGTGCAGGTGGTACTACCGGTTATTTTTATAATTTAAAATTATAATGCACGAAATCATCACTATGACGATGTGGATACTGGTGGCAGCGGTGGCAGTGGACGACAGCCACGTACTTATGGACGCTACAAGACGTGTAAGAGTTTAGTTGGGGCACAATGTATGCCAAACAATACTACACGGTCACGTTAGGAGCAGCGTGAAGATGAACGACCGTTAAATTCAAGACATCGTTATGTACATTGACGTGCAGAGGCACAAACTGCTCGAACTTCATCAAATGTACAAAAAAGCGATGAATTGACTGCTGAGGATCGTTCATCTGCAGATAATGCAGCAATATTGCTCGCTTTATGCGAAGATAGTCAATACCTTAAAGCAAAGAAATTCGAGGAACGCATGTGTAAGCGTACTGAGCTTGAAGAACGGCTTAGGCGTATAGAAGAGGCTGTGGCGGCACAAGCGCAAGCGTTGAATGCTGAAGCCGAGGCAAAGGCACCTCAAGAAAAAATGCTGAGCAACAAGTTGATGCGAAAGAAGGTGAATTAGGTTCAAAGGAGAACGCAGTTGTGGTACAACCAACAACAACATCAACGATAGCAGCAGCAGCAGCAGAAGGTGTTGCCACACCAAAGGAGCCGAAGAAAATATCAAAATATAAAAAAGTAACTAACGAAACAGATAGCAGTGGCACCGAAAGCTCCTCCTCAGAGAGCATCTCTGACGAATCGATTAAATGTGATAAACTAACCCTCACTAAGACACAATCATCATCAACAACAACAAGAACAGATACCAATAACAGCGATGCTGCCATTACCACCAACAACAACACTTGTCCATCATCGCTGCTACTCGTTGTCTTGACAATTGTAACTTTTGATATATATGCAAGAATAAAGTGCGTACAAAAGAGGAAATCAGTCCAGATAGCATTTACGGCCCCCGGGAGAATGTTCAAATATGAACATGTTTATACGCGATAAGGATCATATGCCGCAGCGACTATATTCAAAACGACTGCTTCCAAATTTTTGGTACTATTGATTCTTTTAGGGATAGCTTAAAAAAGATGTAGCAAAGGATCACATAATGAAAATGCATACATTTTAAGTACACCAGATGGCACATTATCAGGAAAAGGTTTAAGATTGAGTAGATATTTAAGAGTAAGTCTTTATGGACAGTACAAATAGAATTATTGCTTATGGGGTTGATATTAGTAGAATAAACTGATTGCAAAATATGCAAATAAGTTTGATCCTTCTTGCGAAGATCTGGCTGTATAATTATCAAAGAACATATTAGATGCAAGAGATGACGATTTTCTCTTTGTATAAACAAAATTATAAAATGATTTACGATCATTATATATATTGTTTTTATGCCTGTTACACTAGTGTAAACAGGTATATTCAGTTTGTCGGAAAGTTTGTAACGCATTAAAGGAGGCATCGTAGACCCTATAAAGTATATATATTCTTGATCACCTCGACGAGACGAATCGATTTAGCCATGTCCGTCTGTCTGTCCGTCTGTCCGTCCGTCCGTCTGTCCGTCCGTCCGTCTGTCCGTCTGTCTGTGTGTTGCTGCGCGGTTTATTCGCTCAGTTTTAAAGATATTGGGCTGAAATTTTAAACTTAAGCTTTTCTAGGTCCTGTGTAGTTTCTATGTTAAAATCAATGTGCCACGCCCACTTTTAGATATGGCTCCCATAGAAAAGAATAACATTTTGTCAAGTTCTTATAAGAAAAAAATTTATTTATAAAGCAAATGGCTTCAAATATGGTACAAATGCTTCGTATATTAAGCCAAATCTTCAGTTTAAAATTGGTCTAAATCGGACCGCGAATTCCCAAATTTTTAAGAATATATTTAATTTGTTTAGTACATATTTTGAAAAAAAATTTAATACAAATGCTGCACACGAAGGTCTATCCACGTCAAATGTTGTGTAACAGGTATATGAGCTTCGGTCCAACCGAAGTTAACTTTTTTCTTGTTAATATTTACTAAATAGCTTTTATAGAACCTTCTGTTAGCAGATTGAAAATTTGCCCGAGCAACTGCATACTTTGCATAATTTTAACTAGTTTTAGTTTTTATAAATGCCTCGATTTTATATTTTTTAAATGACACAAATCGCGTGGTAACCATGGAGGATTAGAAGAACCTTTTGGTGTAAACAACGGGACACATTAATTAAAATAGTGCTGCAAAAATTTATAAAACGCATTACAAGCGTCCTCAATGCTTAGTTTATCGAAGTGGTAAACCCAGTCAATGCCAAGCAAACGAGAATTCAGCTTTGTAAAATCAGTTTTTCTAAAACATCGGCGAACTGAATTTATAATGTATATCCTATCTAAAATGTTTGGTACATTCAAAACTATTCTAAGCGTTGGGTAATATTTATCCTCAGGGGTTGAGACAGGCAAGGTTCGCGACACGTTAACATTCAAAGTTCTATCCGAAAATATAAGGTCGAGTAACCTATTTGAGCTATTATTGATTTGATAAAACGAAATATTGTCGAAAAATTTCAAATGAGCTGATGGAATCAAGAAAGAGAAGTTTTCGCAATATATCCAAGACACTCTAGATAAATTGAAATCACCCATAACGAGCAATGGACCGATGGCAGAAGATACTGCAGTTGTAGATTCACTTAATCTCGAGACAAAGATGTGTTTACGAGCGACAACCGTGTTTAAAATTTTTGTTGTCCTCAGAGCAGTAGAGGCCATAGGTGCTGCAGAATCCGAAATTGAATTGTGGAAGTAGTGACGGCATCAAATGACGAATTTTTTGACGGTGGACCCACTGCAGTGATAGGCGGTTCCTGTTAAGCATCAGGGAATGATTAATGATTCGTAGAGCTCGAAGAATTCTAACTAATCGGAATAGGTGAAGTCGACAAATTTATAAGCGGTACTTCAGAAGGCACAGTCAATGAAGAAGGTGGTTTGTATTTCTTTCTCCGTGGGGACTGTTGGAAATCAAAATCTTCAAATAATTTCTTATGGTTATCTAGTTCGTTCGAGAGTTACTTAACAGTTTTATCAATGTCCGACACACTATTGCGCACTAAATTAAACATCCGTGTTAAATTTCCTTCCAGCTGAAGTAATATAGGGCACGACCAACGTAAATCACCCGACTTATCTGAATTCGCAATTGTAAGGCGATCATAAATTGTGCCATCGAGGCCAGCACATTTGATGTGAGCAGTCTTCACAGCAACACACAAAACGTATCGTAGGAACAACTTCAAGCAAGATCAACACGTAAAATTTGCTCATGCAAATTTAAGAAAAAGATACAACGAACATTATTATAAATGTAATAATCAAAAAGATAATTATAATTGTATAAATAATACTGCCATAAACAATCAGAAGAATAATAGTCGGAATACACACTTAACTACACACGTTGCACAAAGAGTATTTTAAGCGTTCAGTAGCAAATTACATAAAAACAGCGCAAAGCTAGCAATAAAAGCGACTGTATAAAAATAAATAAAAATAAAAAAGTGATCACTAATAATATTAGCAACCTTATCATTAATGGAAAATCGAATTGAATCGATTATTACAACTGCTTGAAAAAATAGCAGGCGATAACGGAGTACCATGATCACAAGTTATATAAATATAGGAAATAAAAATCTCGAGAAAGTAGAAATAGCACTGACGCCCCAAATTAAGAAAAGTTGTTACAGATGAAGAAAAATTTCTAATTTTGCGAAAGTACCACGATGATTCATTACGGATTGATCACCTAGGAATCACGCGAACTTTGCAAAACATAAGAAAAAATTATTCATGGAAAAACATGACTAGAGACATAACCGGACATTTTCGTAAATGCGCTATATGTCAAAGTAAAAAGTCGTCAGAACTAGACAAAGATCTAATTTGTAAAGCTGAAAAATAAAATTACTGAAAAATTTAAAAATTTTCATACTCAAAAATGATAGGTAAATATTATTTATTATTTTTTGCTATAATACTACACAATCGATAGCATATGAGTATTAGAGTAAATAGCATTTGAGTAAAACTCAAAGTTGTATAACTAATAAGTAAGAAACAAAAATATATTTAAACTATACTGCTAATAGACGAAAAGACCAAACAAATTGGACCACTAAAGAAAAAAAAAAACGATCACTAAATCTGCATATACAATAAAAAAAGGAAAAAGATATAGAAAATAAAATAGGAACAAAATAAAAGGAATTTTCTTCTCTGTATAGGAGTAAATATTTTGATTAATTAATTTTAAAAAAAATAGTTTTTCAGCCTAATAAGAGAAATTAACTAAACTTAATTACATAAAAATAAAATGATATAGAAGAAACTAAAAATATAATTTAAGAAAAAAATTTATATTCATAAAATATAAACTTAAAAGAGCATACATAAAAATATATATATATATATATATATATATATATATATATATATAAAGAATATAACTACTTATATTAAAAAAAAATATATATATATACATATATATATATACTGTAGCGTTGCTCCCCACGTTGAGCGCCAACGGTAGCGTGTATTTATTCAATCAAGTTGAAAGATATAACAAACAAAAAAAAAAACTTAAAATAAAAGAAATAACAATAATACATTAGGGAGATACGAAAATACTTGTGATGCCTACCAGGATTGAACACACCGGCCACTATCGCGGCTTAGTAGTGTCCCACACCTGGTGGTGCATCTTAAATAGCTAGCATTTTATTTACTGCTTGCCATTGGTGTCCACACCAGCCACTATCGCGGCTACTTAGTGGCCATCTACAATGGTCAGCAGTTTAAGGCTTCCCATTGGTGTCCATACCAGCCACTATCGCGGCTACGTGGATACAAAGATACGAAAATAAAAGGTTATTATTTTCGACTCAATGCGACAGAATTTTGGATCTGCCCCAAATACAAAATGAAGACACGGAGAGCGTCACACAATTGTTGGACATCACAAATAAATGTCTTAATGCAATCCGAGCATTGGACATAAAAATAAATGATGATTTATCCATTTATCGCAAGGATAATTTGCCGAAAGCTTGACAAAGAAAGCTTGAAACTATATGAACAGGCATCTAAGACGCCTAAAGAAGTGCAGACTCTCAGAGAAATTATGGATTTTCTGGAGCGCCGTTATGAAACGTTAAAAGTAGTTGCTAACAAAGATTCATCAACTGAGAAAAAGCGGAGTCTTAAAACTTATCACATCACAACACGCACAGGAAAATCAATAAGAACAAGAAAAAAAGTTAACTTCGGTTGAACCGAAGTTTATATACCTGTTACACATCATTTGACGTTGATAGACCTTCGTGTGCAGCATTTGTATTAAATTTTATTTCAAAATACTAAACAAATTAAATATACTCTTAAAAATTTAGGAACTCGTGGTCCGATTTGGACCAATTTTAAACTAAAGATTTTGGCATGGTATAAGAAACATTTTAACCATATTTGAAGCCATTCGCTTTATAAATACATTATTTTCATATAAGAACTTGAAAAAATGTTGTATTTTTGTATGGGAGCTATACCTAAAAGTGGGCGTGGCACCATTGATTTTAACATAGAAACTACACAGGACGTAGAAAAGCTTAAGTTTAAAATTTCAGCCCAATATCTTTAAAACTGAGCGAATAAATCGCGCAGCAACACAGACAGACGGACAGACGGACAGACAGACGGACATGGCTAAATCAAGGATTCGTCTCGTCGAGGTGATCAAGAATATATATACTTTATGGGGTCTACGATGCCTCCTTTAATGCGTTACAAACTTTCCGACAAACTGAATATACCTGTTTACACTAGTGTAACAGGTATAAAAATATTGCCTTTTACTGCAAAATCACAATCATACCACAAGTGAATGCTCTTTTTTTAATTCGACAAAAAAACCCCAAACCCTTATAAAAAAAAAAAAAAAACAGTGCTCTTCAGTGAATACTATATGCAAAGTGTGCTCAAAAAATCACCACGAGATTCTTCACGTAAATCAAGCAATTAATAATAATAAAAGAAACGCAATGACTACAAAAGGATCCTCTACAGCTGTAATCCTGGCTACGACACACTTTGGAAAGCAGCGAGCGAAGACACCTACAGGTGCGACGACGTCAAGTAGTGGTGGAAAGATGTCTGCCATATGACGTCTAGAGAACAAATACTCGGACATCTTGGATCGTATTGGTAGAAGACGTCGTGCTAGACATGGTCTGCACGAAGATCGTGATAAAGCACTAGAGCCCGATGAAAATTACAATCTGCTGGGACGTTCTGCAACAACACATTAACTTATTGGTGGACGTGCATAGTTATCATCGAGTTCATTTAGCGCTGCCGAAGGCCACAATTTCAGCGCGAACATTATCCGCACGAAGAATACAATGCATTGCGTGCAGGTGGTACTACCGGTTATGCAACGTTTTATAATGTTAAAATTATAATGCACGAAATCATCACTATGACGATGTGGATACTAGTGGCAGCGGTGGCAGTGGACGACAGCCACGTACTTATGGACGCAACAAGACGTGTAAGAGTTTAGTTGGGGCACAATGTATGCCAAACAATACTACACGGTCACGTTAGGAGCAGCGTGAAGATGAACGACCGTTAAATTCAAGACATCGTTATGTACATTGACGTGCAGAGGCACAAACTGCTCGAACTTCATCAATTGTACAAAAAAGCGATGAATTGACTGCTGAGGAACTAGAGTTGTTATCCGATGATCGTTCATCTGCAGATAATGCAGCAATACTGCTCGCTTTATGCGAAGATAGTCAATACCTTAAAGCAAAGAAATTCGAGGAACGCATGCGTTAGCGTACTGAGCTCGGAGAACGGCTTAGGCGTATAGAAGAGGCTGTGGCGGCACAAGCGCAAGCGTTGGAGGCTGAAGCCGAGGCAAAGGCAGCTCAAGATGAAAATGCTGAGCAACAAGTTGATGCGAAAGAAGCTGAATTAGATTCAAAGGAGAACGCAGTTGTGGTACAACCAATAATAACATCAACGATAGCAGCAGCAGCAGAAGGTGTTGCCACACCAAAGGAGCCGAAGAAAATATCAAAATATAAAAAAGTAACTAACGAAACAGATAGCAGTGGCACCGAAAGCTCCTCCTCAGAGAGCATCTCTGACGAATCGATTAAATGTGATAAACTAACCCTCACTAAGACACAATCATCATCAACAACAACAAGAACAGATACCAATAACAGCGATGCTGCCATTACCACCAACAACAACACTTGTCCATCATCGCTGCTACTCGTTGTCTTGACAATTGTAACTTTTGATATATATGCAAGAATAAAGTGCGTACGAAAGAGGAAATCAGTCCAGATAGCATTTACGGCCCCCCGGGAGAATGTTTAAATATGAACATGTTTATACGCGATAAGGATCATATGCCGCAGCAACTATATTTTTGGGAAAACACACAATTAAGTCATAAAGTTTTAAGATCATGCTAATTACCAAACGCAAGGTTAAACCTAAGCGTCGGTTTGGTTTGTCTATTGTTATTAACTTTCAATAAAAGTAGACTACCTGCTAATTACCATACACAAAATTTTTTGATCTTTGCAAGCAATAACATTTCAACCCCCGAATGATAAATGCATCCATTCTTCGAATTATCATTCATAGTAGATTCGAACATTAAAATACACAAATACAGTATAGTTTGTAATAGTATATAAGCAGAAGAAAATTGAAAAACAAAATCAGTACCTTACAACTACTCAAACTTGTTTGTTCTCTCCAAGTGAGATTATAAAACATAAATTTTAAATGTCAAGATATATGTATTTTGCTGCACTAACCAACCTCTATAATTCGATTTACTGCAATTTTTATGGAGAAGAATTATAAAAGACTCCTTCCAAACTTTTGGCACTATTGATTCTTTTTAGGGATAGCTTAAAAAGATGTAGCAAAGGATCACATAATGAAAAAGCAAAACATTTTTTAAACACCAGAAGACACTATCCCAAAAAGGGTTAAAAATAAAAGAAAATATAAAAGAAGGAAGTATTTATTTATTATAGGGTCACAAATGTTTTGCATATGGACAGTACAAATAGAATTATCGCTTATGGGGTTGATATTAGTAGAATAAACTGATTGCAAAATATGCAAATAAGTTTGATCCTTCTTGCGAAGATCTGGCTGTTATAATTATCAAAGAACATATTAGATGCAAGAGATGACGATTTTCTCTTTGTATAAACAAAATTATAAAATGATTTACGATCATTATATATATTGTTTTAAATATTTACTAAATAGCTTTTATAGAACCTTCTGTTAGCAGATTGAAAATTTGCCCGAGCAACTGCATACTTTGCATAATTTTAACTAGTTTTAGTTTTTACAAATGCCTCGATTTTATATTTTTTAAATGACACAAATGACGTGGTAACCATGGAGGATTAGAAGAACCTTTTGGTGTAAACAACGGGACACATTCATTAAAATAGTGCTGCAAAAATTTATAAAACGCATTAAAAGCGTCTTCAATGCTTAGTTTATCGAAGTGGTAAACCCAGTCAATGCCAAGCAAACGAGAATTCAGCTTTGTAAAATCTGTTTTTCTAAAACATCGGCGAACTGAATTTATAATGTATATCCTATCTAAAATGTTTGGTACATTCAAAACTATTCTAAGCGTTGGGTAATATTTATCCTCAGGGGTTGAGACAGGCAAGGTTCGCGACACGTTAACATTCAAAGTTCTATCCGAAAATATAAGGTCGAGTAACCTATTTGAGCTATTATTGATTTGATAAAACGAAATATTGTCGAAAAATTTCAAATGAGCTGATGGAATCAAGAAAGAGAAGTTTTCGCAATATATCCAAGACACTCTAGGTAAATTGAAATCACCCATAACGAGCAATGGATTGTATGGCAGAAGATACTGCAGTTGTAGATTCACTTAATCTCGAGACGAAGATGTGTTTACGAGCGTCAACCGTGTTTAAAATTTTTGTTGTCCTCAGAGCAGTAGAGGCCATAGGTGCTGCAGAATCCGAAATTGAATTGTGGAAGTAGTGACGGCATCAAATGACGAATTTTTTGACGGTGGACCCACTGCAGTGATAGGCGGTTCCTGTTAAGCATCAGGGAATGATTAATGATTCGTAGAGCTCGAAGAATTCGAACTTATCGGAATAGGTGAAGTCGACAAATTTATAAGCGGTACTTCAGAAGGCACAGTCAATGAAGAAGGTGGTTTGTATTTCTTTCTCCGTGGGGACTGTTGGAAATCAAAATCTTCAAATAATTTCTTATGCTTATCTAGTTCGTTCGAGAGTTACTTAACAGTTTTATCAATGTCCGACACACTATTGCGCACTAAATTAAACATCCGTGTTAAATTTCCTTCCAGCTGAAGTAATATAGGGCACGACCAACGTAAATCACCCGACTTATCTGAATTCGCAATTGTAAGGCGATCATAAATTGTGCCATCGAGGCCAGCACATTTGATGTGAGCAGTCTTCGCAGCCAGCAACACACAAAACGAAAACTAGAGTTATCATAATTTGTTTTGTTTGCATTAATTATACTGGCCCGAATTTTGGAAACGTATTTGCCTAAAAAGTTTGTTCCGTTATTTAAATTGTTACTAAAGTATTTTATGTGTGAACTTTGAACTCTTTTATTAGAAGCTGTCTACTTCTAATACACACTATGTACAAACTTCACTAATGTGTATTCTTCCAAAGACATGTATCTTTCGAGCCGAGTTAAGTCTTTGGGCCACAAAATAATACCTGTAATAACACTGGTCCAAAAGGACGGAAACTTATTCCATACCCAATATTTCGCACAAGTACAATTTATCACAATGCACTTCAACGTTTTTAAAGTCACAGGTGTTTAATTTAAATATGTATGCAATTTTAAACTATTTATTGCTTTAACAATTTGTTTTTTATTTAAATATTAAAGATAAAAAAGTTAAGAAACGGGTTAGTGTATACAAAATTTGCTGGCTGCATTTTAACAATAGTAGGTAATACAAATGTTTCTATCCGTGAAGTGAAATCTTTCAACCTTGATTGAAATTACACATTGATTCGAAGAGGAGATTCTTTCCTTTCATTACCGATGCCTTCAATACATATGGATGCTTGCTTCATTGAAAACAAAGAAGATTGATCAACCTTTAAATGTTTTTTCTTGTGCGATCTAAATGGCTCTGCATACTACAGATTTGCCACAATTTTTTATTATTATTGATCTTTGCGGTGTCCAATAGAACATGTCCTTGCGTGTTGACAAGATGTGTGCTGCAGCTGGTGTTGCTGATGTTTGTTTGTGTTTAAACTCTGATTATATTGCTTTGAATAATTGTAACAAGATAAAGTAACGTATTATGCCTCTTATCGTATTTAGTGCAACATCTTGATGTGCATGTTAGTGAACTGTGATCACTCTTGAAGCAGTTAAAGCACAATTTGTCTCGTTTTACCCAATTAAGTCAATCGGATGCTGACAATTGTTTAAATTGTTTACAATGATACATAGGATGCTTTGTATTATTGCATAGTTTGCAATTGATGTTTATGGCTACAACTTAAGAAACTGACCTCATTGTGCCTTGCGTAGATGAAACCTTGTCTTTATGACCAGTTGCTTCCATAGACGGGAATTGTTTTTTCCAAAAATGACAGAAAATCATCAATCCTTTGTAACTCTCTAGGATTTTCAAATGATTGCTCGAATGTTATGCGTGTACTGATCTACTTTTAATAAATATATAGGACCTGTTGACTCCATATGGATTGTTTAATGCTGGAATGGGGTTTTTGATGATGTGTGACTGTGGCTAATGGCTGTTTAATATTTTTGAATTTTTGCTTTGTCTTTTGTGTTTTTACCATTTGGGAAAAAGGTTCATAAAACTGGCACCATTTTAAATAACCTCCGTCAAATTGTGGTACTGTCACAAATTTTGTATTCTTGAGGCAAATAATTCAGTGGTTCTAACCTCTCCTCCTAATTTGTTCAATTTAAAAGTGAGTGAGTTTTCAGTTCAGTTTAAAAAGATTTTATAAAAAAAAAACCATAAAATTATACAATATTATTCGTTTTCCCAATAAAATGCATGAAGAAGTAATTGGATAATTGTATGGAAAAAAATGAGTGAGTGATGAACACTCAAGGGGCTTTGATGTAAAATATGTTGACTATTATTACTTGTTACTTACATTTAAATTAAGTTTTCCTAATGAAAAATTAAAAGAAACAAGGAAAAACATTAATTTCGGTGGAACCAAAGATTGAATACCAGTACCTCGTATCATTAAATAGTTTACTTAAGATCATCAGTGGATTAGGTAAAATTTTGAGAAGGTGTGGGTTTATGATCCGATACTATCATAGTTTAGACACCATTTTTATTATTATTATTGCTTGAGAGGGTAAATGCACTGCTACCTAGATAGGTATACTGTACACCATTACTGGATAAATTACTGAATCTAGCCCTATTCTTTGGATGAATCTAATCATTTTTTTTATAGTGTGTCTTCCTAACAATGACCTTCTGCTTCTGGCTGTAGCTACACATTCTGATAGAATATGGATAGGTGTTTCCGCCATACTCCCACAGAATCTGCACTCAGGAGAGCTTGCTACACCCATTACATGTAGGTGTTTCCTAAGTCTGCAGTGACCTGTTAAAAGCCCTATCATGATCCTAAGTTGAGTTCTATCCAGCTTAACCAATGCTTTGGTGACCTTAGAGTTGAATCCCTCTATTAACAATTTTGCCTGTAGCATGCCTTGCCTTAAAATCCAGTGTTCATCCCTGGCACGTTTTCTATCATTACGTTCTATCTCATTAAGTGCGTGGCTTCCAAACGCACTTAATGAGATATAACAATATATGTTTGTATGTTCTGGCACCCACAATAGTTGTACCCTGTTGTTTTGTCCTAGTACATTTAGGGTGGCTATAGCCTCTTGTACTAGTTTATATTTTAAGGTGCCTGACTGTAGCGCTTAAAGAGCTGCATGACTGTCTGACAATATTGCAATATCGCAGGTATTATCGAATTATCGTGCAGATCTCTGCCTTGAAGATGCTAGTGTATCTGCCCAGGGATTCCCATAGTTCAGTTCTTGGGCCAGCTACACCCAAACCGGCGCCTTCGTCAGTGAGTGAACAAGGCATGGAAAATTGGTCTATTGTATAAATTTTAAAAAAAAACTACTCCCACTACATTTTTACCACAAGCTTAAAAGTTACATATCTGATCGACACTTCTATGTAAAAGTTAAAGACGCTCACTCTACAATAAGGCCAATTAAAGCAGGTATACCTCAAGGTAGGGGTTCTTGGACCGCTCTTAGTCGTCCTTTTTAAGACACAAGACTTACCTTTCCCAATAAAAACCCTCTTCTATGATAACAACTTTCGCGATGAAAATTTTTTTTTCTAGTGAAATAATAATTTTTTTCACATAAAACTTAGCAACAGCCTCTAATAAGCTTCAAAACATACATGATAACACCAAAAAGTGGTTTGACAAAGGGGCCATAAAATTTAACGAAATACTAGATAAGTTATCTTTACTGCCAAAAGAGTTGTAAATAATGTTGACATACCTATTGAAAAATCATAAAAATACTTGGGAATTCACTTAGACAATAAACTGACTTGAAAGTTACACATTGTTCGCGCCACTTTTACGTCGTTCCTAATTTATTTTTATTTAAATTTGTAACGTCTAAATAGTAAGCTACATTTTGAAAATACAATCCATGGTTCACCCTGTGTGGTAGCTTCCATGTGATTATCTAACACTTAACATTCCAATTCGAAATTCGGTTTTAAAGTTAAAGTCGCCATTATATTCCATTTTTTCACTTCTATTATAAATTGTCATTGGTTAAGATCGGTTCTACAACCCGAACGTAAAGAATTTAATAATTTAGTTTATTACTCAGTTTAAAGATAATAACTGTTAACCTACATTGAATAATTGTTAACCTACATTGAGTTTTTGATTTGAATATATTGTGAATATAAATTAAAATACAAACACTTAGTTTGAATCGGAAGTTTCTACAATAATAATTTAACGCAACCTCTAACCTAAATTGCATAAGGAAGAAGATTGAGACACTCGGTTGCCACCATTTTACTTTCACGGATTTGAGTAAGTCTTCAGCCTCCGATTCTCCATATACTAACATTGCCGGCTGCACTTTCATTGTATTAGTCGCCTACATACGTATTCCTCTTTACGTATATCTCTTTTAAGTGGATAAATTGTAAATTCATTTAATAACAATTTATACGCTCATTTACTTTCTTATAAAAATAATTAAGGAAGTTAAACATGGTCCTTCGAGCCTACAGATATCAGGCCTATATACTTATACTTATATATACATACTAAAAATATTCCCGCCAAAAAATTAAATTATATATACATTTATTATATACTACATATACATATGTATGTACATTTTTCTTTTGCAACACTCGAACATTCGCTCGTTTTTGGTTACAAAAAGTATTTTTCGCTAGTTTGGAGCACGGTTACATTGACATGCCGAAGAGATCGGAGCCGAAGCAATCAAAAGCTAAAAGGTGAGAATCAAGAGAAGTCATTGCGTACATTAAAAAAAAAAAAAAAAAATCAGATACATATATTTTGCTGCAATTATAAAAGTGGTGTCAATAATAAGAGTATTGCATACACACATATTAAAATAAATTAAAAATTAAAAGTGATTTGAATTATAAATAATAATAAAAAAAAAAATCAGATACATATTTTACTGCAATTATGAAAGTGGTGTCAATAATAAGAGTATTGCATACACACATATTAAAATAAATTAAAAATTACAAGTGATTTGAAATATAAATAATAATAAAAAAAAAAAAAAAAAAATATAAAAATAAAAATATAATAGCTGGACGTTTTTGGATGTTGGAAATAAATAAAGCGTCAACAATATCAAACTCTGGCAAGTAATATTTACTATTTTATATACACATGTATAAATAGCAGCAAATATTAATACAATACAAATACAATACAATTATTAATTTGTTTCCTAACTGCTTACATGCATGCACATCAATACACACGACGTTGTTTGCACATACACACACAATCATCCATAACTAAACATTTCTTCGTTTTACTAAAAAACTCTTATTCACAGCTCAACGAATTAAATTAAATATATTTAAGTGAATATATACTTAAACATAAAACTAAATTTGAATAAGATATAAATAAATATAAAATATAAACCCACAATTCGAATATTGTTACTATACACACACATACATATTAAAATATTTAAAATCATTGCATCTACGAAAAGCCTTAAAGGCCGGTTCACAGCGTAAACGCATGCAGCAACATATAAACACATTAATGCTTCATATATGTATTAGTTCATATTAATATTAAAATAAATTGCTATACTATATAAACTAAAAAAAAATCTACAATATTGTATAGTATTAAATAAAAACAAAATATATTAAAAAAAAAAAAAAAAAAAAAAAAAAAATTTTAATTTGAATTAAAATTAAAATTTAACAAATTTAAATTAAAATTGAAATTTAACAAATTTAATTTAAATAAAATTAATTTAAATACCCTACACATATATAATCATATCAATATATTTTCTTTTCTCACATAATTTCAAATATTCTGAAACCTATAATCAAAACTTAATATACAAATTACATATTGAGTTCAACGTGTTTTGCACCGGTGCCATTTATTGATTGTTCAAAAAAAAAAAAAAAAAAAAAAAACAAAAACTTCTAAAACTTTTTGAAATTATAAAACAGAATTTACATACGTTATTTTAAAGAACTTGACACCTTCATAAAGAGTTTTATTAATATTCTGTCTCCAATAATTAAGTTTCAAAATCCTCAATCGGTCAATTCACTCTTAATTTTCTGGTCAACACCCATTTGAAAAATGTCAGCGTTAA
>JAEIFJ010002706.1:0-22371 GCA_018903435.1 Leucophenga varia
CCAGGTGCATGGATACCCACTTAATCAATAAATATCACTTCGTTAATTTTTATTGCGTGCAAAAAAAAAAAAAACCTACCTGATAAGAAGTCAATTCTTGGCTTAGACATTAATCAAAATTCTACCATTGATTTGCGAGTATATTTGGCGTCATAAACAATTTTTAGAAAACATGGCTACTTTTCCCAAAAAAAAGTGTTACTTTTCTTGCTTAGTTCGGAAAAATTGGACTGAAGCATGACGAATTGTTACAGAGATATCATTAGTGAAAGAACGTGTCGTGAGTCGTTTCAATGCTTTCAACTAAATGATTTTGATGTGGGAAAAAAGGCGGACAGGTCAACCGAAAAAGTTTGAAGCTGAAAAATTAAAAACATTACTCGATGAAGACATAATGAAATGATTACGAGGCAGTTGTTCCGAATTTAATTGATGTGTTTAGCCAAGAAAAAAGCCCGAGGGGATATGCCAAGACACAAAAATGGATTTGACGAAACGATAAATGGGAAGTTTTTAACCCACCTGCCGTATTCCCAGACATTGCTTCTTTCGACTACCACTACCGCTTAGTTCCGTCGATGACTGATGGCATAGCCGAGAAAATAAGTAGATACCTTAAAAGTAGAGTTATTCTTCCGAGCTGGTATCCGTAAACTCCTAGAAAGATGAGAAAGTAGTATCTAGCGATTGGCAACATGTTGAACTACATCTAAATTCACGATTGAAAACGTAAGAAATTACTTTAATCGCAAAACGCAAATTTAAGTATTTATGAAAGCATAGCGGCTAACACGTTTCTTTGCAGTTAAGATAGTTTTGTATTTGACAAAAAACTTGTTTAAAGATCCCTTGTACCGTTTCTTTCTAGACAAAGCAGATAACTCAAGGTTAAGCTATCTCTTTGATACATGTGTATCAAGATCGGTTAGCTTTTCGATGAATGTCTTCTATCACAAAAACTTTTTTGGACATTCTGGAAATGTATAGGGTTGTTCAATAAGTAATGTCGTATCTGTGGTCGAATTTTGACGCTTTATTTAACAAACTTAAAATTATTCGATTTAAGTCAAATATGCACCGTTTTGTTCGCAAACTTGTTGCCATTTAGATGGCAACTTCATTATGCCCCCTTATAAAAAGTCACCACCCTTCTAAATGCCTTCTTAAATCGGATAATTCTAAGCGTCAAAATTCGTTCACAGATACGACATTACTTATTGAACAACCCAATAATATTATACTCGCCATATATAGTGTGGAGGAGACATCGTAGACTCTATAAAGTATATAAATATGTCTGTCCGTCTGTTAACCCTTCTGTCCGTCCGTCTGTCTTTCTGTCCGGCTGTCGGTATTTATGCGTTTCATTCCCTTTTATTGATCTGAAACTTGAAACTTAAGCTTTTTTCAGTCCTAAGCAGTTCAAGTGTTAAAATCAAAGTGCCACACCCATTTAAAGGTATAACCCACATAAAAACTTATCGTTTTTTTTTTTTTTTTTTTCGATTTTATGTAAGAAAATAGCTATGATTTACGAATGTATTTACTTCAAATTGGGTAAAAATACTTCTTATGTCATCCAATGTCGAAACCAAGGTGGAACGCCCATTTTTTGGTATAGCACATACAGGGTCCGCCATCTAACATTTTTTTTTGAACTAGTGGTTATTTCGAGTGTGTGGCAACACTGAGGTCACATCTGATTGTACAGAAAGTTAGTTTTATCCTTCCGCTGAACGAAAATGGTTGTGTATACGATTGAGGAACGCGTTACGATCGATCTTGTGCGCACTGTTTTCGGAGACCGAATTATCAGCCGAAATTCTGATGTCGTTTGGCCGTCTCGGAGCTGTGATTTGACACCGTTGGATTATTATTTGTGGGGCGCCGTCAAAGACAAGTGTTATGTGGACAAGCCAGCGACAATTCAAGCTTTGAAGGACAACATTCGCGTCGCCATTGCCGAAATACGGCCGCAAACAATCGGAAATGTCCTCAAAAATTAGGTCGACCGAATGGCGTACTGCAAGGCCAGCCGAGGCAGCCATTTGAACGAACTTATATTCCATAAGTAACCGGAAGGATTGTACTTTAATATGAAAAAAATAAATTTGATGATCGGATGAACCGTTTTGTTTTTATTGCAAAAAAAAAAAAAGTTACGTGGCGGACCCTGTATATAAATGTACCGCCCATTTTTAAATTTTTGTATGAAAATTAATATTATTTATGAATGTATTCACTTCAAATTTTTTAAAAACACATCTTACACAATCTTATGTATACATCACCGATAAGGTACGGATCGGGCCAATATAACGTATAGCCCAATATTAACTTAATTATCATTGTCTGATTTTTTTCAAGAGAATTATTGTTATATCTGTATTTTTAGCTTAATATTGTGTCTAAACTGGAGTTGTATCAGACCATTGACCCCCACCAATCCCATCTCGAAGTTCTACCTAAGCCACTGATGATCACACATTAACTCATTAAAGATTCGTGTGACGGGCATTTAAGTTTCGTTTAAACGGAAGAGAACGTTCTTCCTTGTTTTTATTTATTTTCAATTAATTTATTATTTGAGTAGCGTATCGTTTTAACGTTTCACCATATCGTTGTGCTAAATTTCTTTTTGTTTTTCATACCTACTATTTAATTTGTTTTTCTTACGCTACACTTTGATATATTAATGTGGTAAAGCGCTGCATATGTTTCTTCGTACAATCTGTGCGCATATTTCTCATAAAATTTTGCTACTCACAAACAATTCAACTTGTACTTCATTTTTGTACAAAGCAACATATCTGTTTGCGTCATAAATGTAAATTTTGTATGTGTTCAGTAACGTAAGCTGTAATACAAAGCATTCCCAGAAACGTAAAACACTTTGTGATTTCTCTATATAAGAAATATTTTGTTTTATGTTTTATAAGTTTTGTGTATCTGCATTCTACATTTTTGCAGCAAATAGTGTAACTGCAAAGCATAATGTTATTTTTAATTATATAAAAATATTTTTCAAATCTACAACACACACTAATACACACTATACTATGTATGTGTGTGAGTGTGTATGTTTGTGTAAGTAAAAGTCTCTATGAAAATATTTTAATTGAATATTTGCGTGTAGCAGTTGCTCAATGCCCTTTGGCTTAGTGTCGCCAATGTTGTTGTTGTTGTCACCATTGTTGTCTCTAGAGAGATGTACAGAGATGCATTTTTGGTTATACTCTTTTTTAATTACAAAGTGCACTTTTATGTATGAGTGTGAGTGGATTTGTGTGTTTGTTGGTTTCCGGTAGCACAAATTGCGTAGTATTTCCATTCGTTTGCTTGTTGGTTTGTTTGTGTGTTTGGTTTTTTTTTTTTTTTTTTTTTTGAGTACAAGTAAATTAATTTTTCGCTTTCATTTTCAATTTAGTTTTATTTTTGCAATGCATCACATTGTTGCATTAATTATTTTTGTTTTTTTCTTTTTCTATTTTTTTCCTTTTGTGATTTATATAAAAAGAAGACTTGAGTTTAGTTATCTGTAATGCATGGTAAACTGTCCAAGGAATAATACATTACATTAGGGATGCCACTTTGATATCCTTAAAATATATTTTACAAATTTGCTTGAACATTTCAAATTGGTTTTAACAAATTATATTTATTTACAAGGTTTATCGTTATAGAATTTTTTTGTTATCCTTTTTAATATTTAAATTTGTCCAATGAGCAGGACACATTTATGTTGATAGATTTCCAGAATTCTTTAAAGCGCTTTGTATGTTATGTATTTCAAAACCCTGATTTGATACCACCAAGTACAGGAATACGATTTTTGGATTTTTGGATATTAATTGCTGCAGTATGTGGTCTCATTCATTACTTTTATGTTTATTATTATTATTCCTAAAGTGGACACTTACATCGCTACCTAGAGAGGTATATTGTCATTGGCTAGATTACTGCTTCTAACCAAAGTCTTTGAATGTATCTAATCATTTTCGTAGGTTCGGTTTTCCTAACCTGCTCTGTGGAGAGTGTGTGTATCCTCGTAGCAATGACATTCTGTTTCTGGTAGTAGCTTCAAATTCTGATGGAATATGGAAGGGTGCTTCCTCCATACTAACGCAGAATCTAAACTCAGGAGAGCTTGCTACACCTATTACATGTTCCTAAGTCTGCAGTGATCCGATAGTACCCCTATCATGACTTTAGCTGGTTTCTGTTCAGCTTAACCAATGCTTTGGTAACCTTACAGTTGAATCCCTCTATTAGTTCGGCTTGTCGCATGCTATGCTCTAAAAACCAGTGTTTATCCCTGGCTCGTTGCCTATCATAACGTATTGTCTCGTTAAGTGTGTGGCTCCCAATGGGACAATAAGGATCTGGGCCTATCAGGGGGAGTTGCGGCCCACAGTGGTCCGAATCACGAATCTAGCTGGACAAAAGTTAATAAATTTTGGATCTCCAAATTACTTTTAAATACTTATAATATATTTCTAATGCTGCAGTTAGGTACACTTTATAGTTACTACATCGATAAACATACTGAATTATATAGAAAATTGAAATTCTCACCTACCGTAAAATGACTTTATTTTTACAAAGTAAATTTAACTTAATAAATAACTAATCTCACTTAGAATTATTAATGTAATGACAAATTGACTTTTTGTACTAAAAACTACAGTTATTTCTCTATATATTTCAGGGATCATCGCTGTTTATATGTCCTTACAAAGTCATAGAAACTTAGATTAAAAATTCGTTTTTTGACTTCTTTAAAAAAATAAAGAACAGATCAGAAAAAGTAAGGGCCGTAAAAGGCCGTTATAAAACCCTTAGACACCAATTTTTATTCAAATCCGCTAATATTTTCAATGTTTCGGCAGCCATGTTGGATCCGCCATTTTGAATTTTTGAAATCTGTCTTCAGATTCGTAATCAGAGACCACAAAAACCCTTAGATACGAAGGTATGTAAAAATCTGTTAAAGAGAATTTGCTAAAATAGTTTTGTCCAGCTAGATTTACGATTCGGACCACTGTGCGGCCCCCTTCCTGGCTAGTGCATCTGCTTGCTCGTTACCTAGGATGTTTGAATGCCACAACAGTTGTACCCTGTTGTTTTGTCCTAGTACATACAGGGTGGCTATAGCCTCTTGTAAGAGTTTTGACTATTGCGCCTCACAGTGGGGCAAAAAAAAATAGCCGTGGACAAATTTATGTTGCGAGCGCAATTCTTAACCGATTTTCGATTTTTTTTTAAATTAAAGCTAATAAAATTTACGTTTTAATAAAATTTAATTTTCAAGGGGTAGTAAATGAAAAACTTTCAGGTATTTTGGACTAATTTCAAGTATGATCTCAAAAACTGAAAGCATTCAAACACAAAATTTTTTTTTTTCATTTTTTAAGTTAAATAAAAAAAACATGGAACTTTTATTTAAAAAACCACGATAGCTATTAAAACCGAAATTTTATAAGCTTTAATTAAAAAAAAAAAATTAAAAAAATCGGTTAAGAATTGCGCTCTCAAAATCAATTTGTCCACGGCTACTTTTTTGCCCCACTGTGCGCCTTAAGAGCTGCTTGGCTGTCTGATAGAATTTCTTTATCGCAGTTATTGTAGTTTCAGTCAATATTGATCTGCGCGCAACGAATTGTCGCGCGAATCTCTGCTTGGAAGATGCTAGTATATCTTCCCAGGGATTCCCAAAGTTTTCTGCTTGAGCCAGCTACTCATAAATCGGCGCCATCGTCAATAACGGAACCGACTGTATGCCACTTATTAGTGTGTGGGGTTTTATCTTATATACGCTTTGAGATGTCTAAGTTTCTTGCTTGACCATCTAATGCTGAAGTCTTTGTCAATATTATACCTTTTGGTCATAATGTCCATGGGCATTGACAAAAGTTGAGACCCCCGCCCATGTGAAGAGGTATTTCATGCAAAAGGTACATGCAGTTTTGTGTCCCTCTATCAGAATATGGTTGAGCGTGCTTCTCATCCCTAGGTTCACTTCTATGTCAAGTGATGTTAAGTCTAGAAGTGTTTCTGGTGCTGCTGCACGACACCCCTGTGATCCATTGGCATGCTCGTTGAAGCGACTTAAATTTCCATTTGGTCTTGAGTTTGTTCGACCTATCACCACATGTTGTATTGCCATAGCATGGTACCTATAATTTTTCTGACAATTTCCTGCATACAAACAGGGCCCTAGTGCATCTTCGAATTCCCCTATCTGTGTGGCTTTTCCAATAAAGTTTACTACATTTCGTTAAAATTGGTATTATTTCTTTATACCACACATAGTGTAAATGTTTGTTATCAGTTTGTCTGAAAGTTTGTAACGCAGGAATTTTGTTAGTGCTGTGAGTAGGGGCACAGCCTGGTCAACCGGGCGATCTAACAAATCCTGGGTGGTCTGGGTGGGCGTATTCTTTCCTCAGTTAGTATTTAAGTAGGTAATCTTAGTTAATATTGTTTAGTTTTAGCAACGTTTTTTTTAATGTAGTTGTGATATAAATAAATAAATTAATAAAGGCATCGTAGGTCATGTCCATCTGTCTGTCTGTCCATCTGTTGCAATGCGTTTTACTCAGAAAATTTTATAGATATTGACCAAAGTTTGTTGTCCAATTTGTGAATTTTTGGCATGGCGATTGCACATGTTCATCCTCAATCTTTTGGTGGAACATCACATTTTTCTTCATTGCTTCAAATCAATGTCGTAGCTGGCCAACAGCATTGTATAACTTTCCCCAGTGATCATGCCAACTCCTTATTGGCCGACAGTCGCAAATTGGACTTTTGGTGCACGATCACTCGAAGAAGTGCACTAATTTGACTGTGCTTTGACCCTTGTCCTTAGTCAAGGTTCCAATATAATTCCATTGATTTTATCGACGATTTCTGACGTGGTGACCACTCTTGAAATTCAGTAAACCACTTCCTAGCCACTGATATCTGTGATGCAGAGCATCCATAGTAAATATCAAGCCTTTGTATGGATGCTGTTTTTATACCCGCCACACATAGTGTGAAGGGTATTATCAGTTTGTCGGAAAGTTTGTAACGCATTAAAGGAGGCATCGGAGACCCCATAAAGTATATATATTATTGATCAGCTCGACAAGACGAATCGATTTAGCCATGTCCGTCAGTCTGTCTGTCCGTCCGTCCGTCCGTCTGTTGCAATGCGTTTTTCTCGAAAAGTTTTAAAGATATTGACCTGAAACTTTAAGCTTAAGCTTTTTGTGTTCCTAGGCAGTTTGTATGGCAGAACCAAGGTGCCACGCCCACTTTTAGATATAGCCCTCATACAAACTTTCCATTTTTTTTGATTTTTTTGTATGAAAATAGTTATTATTTATGAATGTTTTGACTACAAATCGGGTAAAAATACTTTTAATCCAATATCCATCCATCCAATATCAGAAGAAATGTGCTACGCCCATTTTTAGATATAGCCCCCATGCAAACTTACCATTTTTTTCGATTTTTTGTATGAAAATTGTTATTATTTGTAAATGTATTTACTACAAATATAGGTAAAAGCACTTCTAATGACATCCAATTTCAAAAGAAAGGTGCCATGCCCATTTTTTGATATGGCCCCTAATACAAACCAAGCGCACATTTTTCAGATTTTTGTATGAAAATAGTTCTTATTTATGGATATATTCACTCCAATCTGTGTAAAATCACTTCTACTGTTATCCTATGAATATGCTTGGGATATGACAAGGATCGAGCCACTATAACATATAGACCCATACAAACTCACCTTCTATTTTTTAAATTTTTCAAGAAAATGAATAAAGTTTCGTGTGGCGGGTATTTGAGCTTCGGTGCTTCCGAGGCTAACGTTCTTGCTTGTTTCTACTTAAGATTAACGAATTTCATTTTCATTCAATTTAATTTTTGTCCAAATTCACGAGCTTCTTTAATTTAGTGTCTGTTATAAGCAAACTAAATGATGTAATACTTTAATAGGGAGCGAAATACGCAGAATAGTCCCAACAGTATGCTAATAGCTCCATCAATGTTAAACAAATTTACAAAAACTTGTCTTGGAATTATGATTACTGAATTGTACTTGTTTTCTTGGGCATCGCATCATGCACCGATAGATTTTGATAAATAAATCAAAACAATTTAAAGCACACTTTCAGGAGTTTGGTCTTGCGAACTATATACTTATTTTTACCTAAATAATCGAACGACTAAAACGAAAAATGTTTCAATGAAGTACTTTATTTTTTTTAATTTTTTGTTTTTTTTACAGTTCTTTTAATTTAAGTTAATATAAAATTAGCAGTTGCAATTATATTATATTTGACGTGTAAACTTTTAAATTATACCAACTATTTTCCAAAGTAAACAAGTTTCTTTTCAATTAAATTTTCTTATCTTCGTTTAAAACGATACCGAAATACCATTTAATCCTTTATTAACTTTTTTTTTTTATTATCAATTTTCGTCAAGCCATATTTTCTAAAACCTACCAATGGGAGTCACTCAAAATATAAACGCGCATAAAAAAAAAAGTTATTTTCAAAGTATCTTTCGCGCTTGTATCAGTATTAATTTTCAAAGTTGAAAGCATACTTCAATATGCAGCTTGTACTCGTTGTTGCATGCTTCATTTAACCATGTTGCAATTTGATGTTAAACGTGTTATTTTTTTGTTTTTTTTTTCCTGGACTTCACTTCAACATCCGCTGTCGATGCTGTTGTTATGCCGGTTTATTGGCGTGTAAGAAAGTTTCATTTAACTATTTTTTTTAGTATTTTTCATGCTTATTAAAATTGCAATTTTTGAAAACGCGTTAGTTAGGCTTCATCTTTATGAAAGTGCGTTACTTAATTAATTTTGTTGCCAGAAAAAAACAAAATCGACAAAGTGGTTGTAAAATGCGAATTAATTAAATTTTATTTATGGAACGTTTTTTTACTCTTTTTTTATTATTTTCTCCATAAAAATTGTTCCACTTTGGGACAACGCTGCACATAATTGCATTTCACTCATTTCTCCACAAAATTTCTGATTCACTCAATTGCAGCATGGAGAAGAAAATACTCAAATTTTGCAGAAATTATTGCATATCTCTTAAATGCAACTCTTTGAGTTAACAGTTTATCTCATTTAAGAGTGCATTTTTGCTGTGGCTGCAACATTGAGTATTTTTAAATCTGTTCGAGTTAAGATCAATTTTTGCATTTCACCTCAGTTTGCATGCAAATGAGTGAGTGAGTGCATTGGCTGAGTGAGTGTTTTAGACAAATATGGCATGCAATCTTTTATTTGAATATGAATTGAATGGGAAATTGTGAAAATATGCAGAAATTTTATTTTTCTTGCTTTTTTTTTTTATTTTGGGAATATCAAATTCTGTTAACATTTGTTTGTCAGTTTTTAGCTTAGCTGTGTAGAGTGGACAACCAAAAACCTCGAAAAGTTTTGAATTAGTTTTTGCAATTTCAAGTAAAAAATAGTTTTTTTATGCAAAAGATTTTCAAGTTATATGCATATTTTTTTTATATTTGTATTGTATTTGATACTCACTAAATGTGAATTTATTGATTTAAGGATTTAAGCTTATGCAGTTTTGTATAGAATATTTAGCATATGTATTTATTTTTATATAGAAAATTTATTCTGTAAAACATAAAAAGATTTTTTTTTTTTTACTTTGGCACTTGACTAAAATTTGTTTACTTCTGAAAATATTCGTAATCTCTTTACGTAGTCTGCTTTCCTAACAATTGAAAGCAAATATATGTGTATTTGTTAATGTTCATTTAGTTCTGTGAAGCATACTGGTATTGTGAAGTCGATGTTTCTGTGTATTGTTTTGCTAGTGATCATGGCAAGTATTTAAAGCATCTGGAACAGTCCAATGTGTGGAATTTAAAAACAGGTATAACGGTTCATTAGATTAGGCAGAAGCTTTAATGAAGTATTGCCTTGTCAAAGAATCGAATTACTTATGTCCGTTTCTCCATTCAGATAAAAATCTCTCAGAGAAATCTCGGAGACAATTACATATCTATTGTATATATATAAAAAGAAGAGTACATTTTGACTGTCACAACATAACTTGAGAACGGCTCGACCGATTGCCATAAAATTGCAATGGAAGGTGCAGGGAGGAGTGATGATGTTCACTTAATTTGAAATTCAAAATCGGTCCTGCCATTCTCGAGTTATGATTTTTTTCTGAAACATTTAAAAAAAAAATTAATTTCGGTTCGACTTAACGAAAACAAGGAAAACGTTAACTTCGGTGGAACCGAAGCATAAATACCCGCCACACGAATCTTTGAATAGTTTATGTGTGATCATCAGTGGCTTATATACATTTAAAAATATATAGACGAAAATAAATAATTTTCCATACAAAAGTTCAAAAATAATCAGTGAGTTTGTATATATAAATATGGGCGTGGCCTCTTGGTTTTTTAATTGGATGATATAAGAAGTGTTTTTACCCAATTTGGAGTAAATAAATTCATAAATAATACCAAATTTTATTTAAAAATTGGATAATGGGCGGTAAATTTGTATGGGGCTATAGCTAAGAATGGGCGTGGCACCTTGGTTTCGACTTAGGATGACAATAAAAGAGTTTTACATATTTTAATACAAAAATTCAGAAATTTTCGGTAAGTTTGCATGGGGGTTACACCTAAAAATGGGCGTGGCAACTTGATTTTAACATAAAAAGTAGTCGTTGCCGAGAAATGCTTAAGTTCCAAATTTCAGCGTAATATCTATATATCTTCATCGAAAAAAATGCGTAGAAGTAAACAGACAGGCAGACAGACGGACAGACGGACATGGCTAGATCGATTCGTCTCATCGAGCTGATCAAGAATATATATACTTTATGGGGTCTACGACGTCTCCTTCAATGCATTACAAACTTTCCGACAAACTGAATATATAAATGAATATATGAATAATATGTGGCGGGTATAAAAAATCATAGACTCTGTATGTTGTGGATCAGCACGACGAGATAAGTCGATCTAGCCATGTCTGTCCCTCTGCCTGTCCGTCTGTCTGTCTGTTTATTATATTGTTTTTACGTTAATATTCGACCCCAATTATTGTGCCTAAACTTTGGTTGTATCGGACTACTGACTTTAAGTCATCCATTCTCCAAATTTTACCAAAGCCACTGATGATCATAAATAAACTAGATGTGGCGGGTATTTAAGCTTCGGTTCCACCGAAGTAAACGTATTTCCCTGTTTTTTTTTTTTTATAAACTATTCAAATGATGATTTCAATAAAATAACTCAATTTGGATTTAATCGGATAATTACACAAGTTACAATAAAATTTTTGTAATGAAGCCGAATTTAAAGTCAGATATTCCAATAAGAGGGTAGACCAGTTATTGAGATATAGCAAAATTTCACTTTTTGATTTATGAAAAAAATGACTTCACTAAATTGCAAACAGTACTAATATTAATGTTATTAGCACAAAATTAAATATATAAAATTAAATTAAATAAATCAAATAAATAAAAAATAAAATTTTTTATGAAAACAACACGTTTCAATCGAAAAGGAACTTTTAATGAAGTTTTCGAAACTTAAGCATAATTTTAAACAAATTACTTTCGCTTCTCTTTTGAAAAGAAAATACGAAATTGCTGTTTAAAACTGTTTTAAAAATAAATGAGTTAACCAAAATTGTCTGAAAATCGACTTTATCCAATGTTTGCCTTTTTTCGCTATTTTAAAAATATCTTTCTGCAGAATATAGAAAAATTTATATGCTAAACATTCAAATTTTTCGAAATTCTTTGAATATAATTTTTATTTCCTTTTATATTAAAAATTTAGCGTGAATAATTATAGTTTCAATGGACAATCGGAATTACGGGTTATATTGAATCGATTTTCATAGAGATGGACAGTTCAAGCTAAAAGTACAGAAAAATAAAATAATTAATTTCTAATAAAATCTTAGAAACTGAAATTAAGTTTGGAATGAATTTTTACTTATTAAAAATGGAAAAAGACGTCACGTTTTACAAACATAGTAATCGACGCTGGGAAAAGCTTATTTTTGAAATTTCAGCTCAATACTTTCAACACTGGCTAAAAAAAAACTATCAATGTCAGTGGTAGGACTGTGCGATTAATAGATTATTTTGTATAATCAAGTGATCAATTAGTTCAAGGATTAATGATCGATTAATCAACAATCAATAATCAAGTAGTTGATAACGGATAAAAGTCGCAGGGGATGCGTGATAACAAAGCTTTTTAAGTGAGGAGCAAAAAAAAAAAAAAAAGCTCTTCACTTATTATTTTGAGTTCCTATATAATATAAAAAAGAAGCTTTCATAAAAAAACTAAAAAAACTATAGTTAGTAAGTGACTACTTGACGGCTTATGAGAGTATAAGATTCAATTATAATGGCTCTATCTTTTATAGTTTCAAAGACAATCGATTTCAGCAGCACAGGCGTACAGCCGGATGGACGGTCATAGCTATATCGACTCTCCTTTCGATGCTATTCAGGTATATAAAGCTGAGGCCACATAATTTCAAAGATTGGCCCTGAGCTTTATTGATTGTTATTGCGAATGTCAATCGAATTGAAAACTGCAATCTCTTAAATTGAAAAGGTGTATCGGTTGAAATTATGAGAATTCGAGGAATGAGGGCATCTTCACCTTTGAATGGCCACGTCAATATTGTTGCTCCCACTACATACATTGTTCATAAATTTCTTGACTGCGAGTCGCGTGCCGTTGCAGAGTTTCGGTTGATTGATGTTCCGCAACAGGATAATTGGCACACCTATCTTCAATTTCAGTATGTGAATTTAAAAGTTCCGTTGGGTAATTGACGGCTTCATCTAGTACCACAACGGTGTCTATTGTCTTATATATAGTTTCTTTCTGTTATTTTCGCGTTGTACATCTGCATTATTCCCAGCCGCTCAGTCTCTCGAATCGAATCCCGCTCTCCCTCAGTTATATTCAAAACCTCTCGTCTTCGTGTTTCTGCCCTGCGAGTGCGACGACACAAATTCGACCTCTTGGGTGGCATGACTTCGTTTATTAGTATTTTATTATTAGTTTTCACCCTCGAACTCTAAAAACCATGAGAGTGATACAATTTTGTTTTTTGCCTTTCAAAGACGAACATTTTTTGTGATAACACTTTTCATTCCATCTGTCATAGTTCTTCACCTAGAACTATGAGAAGCAGTGATGACATTTTTCTCACACACATATGGTGTTTTGTTTTAAATTTCTGTACAGTTTATCATGCATGAGAGCTGGCAGCCGGCAGGTGGCGTAGCAGTAGGGGCAGCTGGCGGCCTGCAGATGCAGATGGCACGGGGAGACGCCAAAAACTGATATAATTGCAAACGCAGATATGTTATCAACATAAAAAGTAGATAAAAACCGAGTCCGAACTTCAATACATGTTGTGTCCAAATTTGGGCTTAAACGGTTCAGAACTTTTCAAGTCTATAAGCCTCGTATAAACGAACAGAGCATTTATATATATATAGATGATGATGTGTTATACATGATTTTTATGTGGAAATGTCTATTTTAATTTCTGCGACGTCATTTAGAAGGATCAAGGAGAACGGCTGTTGCTCGAAACGAATAGAGTTAGGACATTGCTTTCTTCATTTCTTCATTATAGCCAAAACACTTCTTCTATATATATTTCTTTTCGTTTTTGAGCTACAGCCGTTCTCCTTGAACCTGTCACTTCTCTACCACGCATTTGAAATCTTGGATAGAAGAAAGCTGCTCTCTTAGGAAAATTAAGGAATCTAATAGTTATTAATTTGTCTCGAAGAACGAGGTAAGTTGCCTTTGTCTCAATACCGGCCGTTGAAGTGCTTTATTAAATTCCGATACCATAAGGCGTATTTATAAATTATTGACACAGTATCAGAGCTTAAGCACTTTAATAATTGATAAAAAAAAGGAAAGTTTTTTGTCTTTTCGCTTCATTTCTTTAAATCAAAATTTTTATGAACCTCGATAAATGAATCTGAAATACTATCTAATATAGTAACAAGAAAAAACATTAACTTCGGTTGGTCCGAAGCTTTTATACCTGTCACAACATTATTTGACGTAGATAGATCAGCGTGTTCAGCATTTGTTTAAAATGTTATCTTAATATTATAATATACTCTTAAATGGGCTAAACAAGAAACAAACTTAAATTTAAAATTTCAGGTTAATATCTTTAATACTGACCGTGGGTAAGGTAGGTGTGGCTAGAGTGACTCGTCTTGTTGAGTTGATAAATATATTGCAATGTCTGCATTATGTTTTTTTGATGAAATTTAAAATGAATACCTTTCGTAATGCTGCGCATTGCAATTTCAAGCTATTAAATTTTTTTTTACTGTCCACCATGGCCTTCAAATTGTTTTCGTTTCTTTTGCACATTCCATGAAATCAAACTTGACCACCAATTTATGTACACGTATATTGCGTACTATTTAAAACTTTTTTAATTAAAAAAAATCTTAACCAAAAAACTTTTATATTTGTTTAGGTGATTTAACCTTTGATGCTATGTATTGCGCTTTAATAAATTTTTACAAAAGTATTTTCATTATGCAGTAAAAACAAAAAATTAAGTACGAAATATAAAAAAAAAAATAAAATAAAATGTAAAAACATAGTTCTACTATTTGCAAATAAACCAATGCAGACTATCTTCAACAATTTCTACAACTTTAGTTTATACCATACAGAGACAAGAACTCTGTGAAACTAAAAAGTACAAACAAGCAAAAAGTCAAAACCAAGTCCATCAGAGTGTCATTGACAAAATCAGTACGAACGGTTTTGGTCTTTGGTTCATTGGTCAATGGAACTTTTATAAATCTTTCCCACTCACTATCTCTCTGAACGAACAAACTGTCAGTACAACTATTCGCACTTCGATTTAAAAAGTCAAAATAAAAAGTAAAAAAAAAAAAAAAACAAAAACCATGAAGTGTGCACAACAGGATAAACATGAACAGATATAAAAATTTTCCTTAATATTTAGCAACGCAGTTTGTTTTACACTTAAAATCTAGTGGAGCTGTATAGATACTATATGTATCTAAAATACATAATAAGAGATAGATAGATAGATGGATGGATAGTAAGAATAAAATGTATCTGTGTTTTTTTTGTTTGTTTTGTTTTTGTTGTTATTGTATTTGTGGGCATATCTAAAACTCTTGCGTCATATCTTAATACACAATTGTCACTTAAGTGCAACTAAATTGAATAAAATTTTCGACAAGTTTTAGTAATACACACAAGACATGTATATGTGTATATATCACGCTTTCAAAGTTACTTTGGTTATGCATGGTCGAATAGTTAGTTGTATGCGTAAATATGTATGTGCATTGTACATAAGTATGTTTTGTATCTAAAATAGAAAATTGTACTCACACTTTTAGTATTTTACTCAAAAGATAGTCAGTTGAACAGACAAACAGACAGACAGACAAATTGACTAACAAACAGTCAGACAACTTAAATGAGTATTTTAAATGTCTGTCTGTTCATCTGTTCCTCTGTTTGTCTGATTATCTATGTTCTCTCGCCAGTGCTATTCCGGTAGTCAGACAAATACACTTTAGTAGATTGTTTAGCTGAGATTCACGCAATTGGAATATATTTTGTATACGAGGTCAATTTTGAAAGTATTTGGTAAAGAAAATTATATAAAAATTAATTCCATAAATGTAAGGTATCGTCGGAATTGAAGACTTTCAGCGCAAACTGAGGTTCGTCTCAACGATGCTTAAGGTAACTACATATTTTCAGCAGTACTATAGCTGGCTGGTTTTAATTGGTGCAGATTGGTTCAATGTGAATAAGTGAATAAGGTTGTTTAAATAAAATAATAAATTGTTCTTGATAAAAAAAAATGCAGTTTAAATTTCAAATAGGAAAAACAGTCTTGTATGGCTACAACTACACTTACAACTCAAGTTGTGCTGTTCACGAGGTCTTGCATGAGTAGATAAAAGCAAAAGTGCAAACGTTTGCAACAACAACTAACTCAGAAACTGTTTTTGTTCATAAAAGTGTTGGAAAACGCAAACAAAAAAGCGAGTGGCAGCCCAAGTTTTTTTGGTATTTTTGGTGTTTTAAATATCAAATTTCCAATTTTTAATTTTGCGCCACATTCCTCAGCCCGCAAATTATTTGGTTTTTGTTGCTTCTGTAATTCTAAATTATCAGGAAGAATAGGATTGACTTCTTGGCGGCAAGTGTATTGCCAAAATACTGTCCATCATTTTAAGAAAGGGCTCATTAATCTTTTTATCAACTCAGTATGGGCGATTCATATCTGCAAAAAATTTGAATACTTAAATAATAACAACAGTTTATATAAACCTGGACAAAGTTCAAAAAGTTGCATGTATTATGCATTTTCGACCAAAATTTAAAAATTATAAGGGTTGGTCAATAAGTAATGTCGTATTTTTCAATAGATGGCGATTCTTTAACATATCTTAGGTTGTACTAATCGCATTGGGTCATCCTGTACGGCGATTTAAAGAGGACACCCAGTGCTACAAGTGTTTATTTGACTGTGTTGTGATCATATGTTTCAGTCTCAAGTAATAGCGCGCCAAAGATGGTGTCCCCCCAAGCAAGAAATTCGCCATATTTTACGTTTTTACTACCTGAGAGGGAAAATCCAACGAAGGCGGACGAAAAAATTTGTGAAGTTTATGGGCCCTATGTTGTAACGATTCGCACAGCACAGCGTTGGTAGGCCAATCTTCGTAGAAACCGATAAAAGAGTCGAAATCATCCAAGTGAACCGGCATGTTAGCACTCGATCGATTGGCCAGAAACTGGGTATAAGACATACAAAACTCGATCAAAATTCGATCAAAATTCAATCACAGATAATACATTACTTATTAAACAATCCAAGTATTAAAAGAAGAATCACATGGGACAATCACAGAAACATCTGTTTTGCACTAGTGGATTAATAATATCAGAAAAAATCGTTCACGAGCTAGCTCCAGCAAATTGTAAATGCTCTCCGAGAAATGAGTGAATATTCTTGACTTCGATAATTGAAAGAAATCGACAAGTGTTCTGTGTGCTTTTCTTAAAGTTGAGAGTGCGCTTAATTCTCGTTAATTCTTGATAAAGTCTCAATCTGGTTAAGAGAAATTATGGGGATGGCCATAACACTTTGTCATGGATGATCTCGAACACAGCTTATTTGGTAGCAGTGTTATTGGTTATGAAGATGACTGCAAATCGACAAGCGTTAACAAGGGACACAGTCCGGCTTTATAAAGAAGTTGAGTCGATCTTGCGTTAAATAACTTAACCATTTTTCGAAGAGTATTTTTGGAAGACATTCTGTCAGCTATTCTTGGTTGTTGGTATATATAGGTACATATCTATCCCTCTCTGAAACCCTAAAGGGTCATAAGGCGTCAATAGCTGCTCTTCACCTCGTCCTGTTTTCTGCAAGGGCTACAAGTTTACTCCACCATGGTATGTGAAGTCTTTCTCGTTGTTACCTTGACACTCTTTTCTCACATGTTTCTCGGGACAACCTCTTCTTCGACTTCTATCAACGAGAGGATTGAACTGCACGGCTTTCCCTGCGCTGTTGCCCACGAACTTACGTAGTATATGCCCAATACATCTCCCTTCTGATTCAGAAGAATGTCTTGAGCGACTCTCTGTAAGCCCTCCCTTATTGGGTATTGTATCCCACCAGTATCCCCGGAGAATGTTCTCAAGCAGCGGTTAACAAAGACCTGAAGTTTGTTGGTATTGGTTGATGTTACCTTCCAAGTACAAAGTGGTAGAGTAGCGCCGAGAGCCCGAAAGATTTGAACAGTCTGACCTTTTGAATTGTACTCAAATCATTGTTTCACCAGATGGGAGATATCATACCAAAACAGCTCTGGCTTTACAGATCCAGGGGCAGATATCCATTTTAGTTTCGATTGATTTTCAGTCCAGCGGAAGAAGAACTATATATCTGTGGTGAAAAGGAAAAAGTACCTTTGTCGACTTAAGCAAAAATTGAGATAAGAATACTACGCTGATCTCCGTATTGAAAGTACCTCCATGCCAAATTTGAATTATTTTTACGATTTTTCAGGAAGTTATAGACAAAAGTAACTTTTGCTTAATCTCACTTTTGCGTACAGTTTCAATTTATTTTAAACTTAGAATGAGCTCTTCTGAAAGTAAAATCAGACTTAAACAGTTTTTCCTTTTTACCACAGATATATGGTTTTTTGTTGCATTTAATAACCAGGTGTTCAAATATTGCCCGGTACAAAGCCCTGGTACACCAAACATTTCTGCAGCCCGCGCCCGCAGCCCTGTACAAAACTTTTGCAGCCCTGGTTCAATAATTGTTTTTGGTACATCGTTCACGCAGCCTGGTATAACACTGCAGCCCTGGTACAAAAACTTTTGCAGCCCTGGTTCAATAATTATTTTTGCAGCCCTGGTACACGCCCCCTTTGCAGCCCTGGTACATCAAGCATTCCCGCAGCCCTGGTATAAAACTTTTGCAGCCCTGGTACAACAATTATTTCTGCAGCCCTGGTTCAATAATTGTTTTTGCAGCCCTGGTACATCATCTTTCTGTAGCCCTGGTACAAAAAATCAAGTATTCACGCAGCCCTGGTACAAAAACTTTTGCAGCCCTGGTACAACAATTAATTCTGCAGCCCCCCAACAATTATTTTTGCAGCCCTTGGTATATCTTCCCGCCTGTACAAAAAAGCCCTGGTACTCCTTTTTTGCAGCCCTGGGTTTCAATATTTGCAGCCCTGGTACATCAACCCAAATATTTCTGCAGCCCTGGTTCAATAATTGGTTTTGCAGCCCCTGGTACATCAAGTATTCCGCCCCTCACCCTTTGCCCCTTGTACCCTCTCGTTCAATCCCTGGTTCAAAATTTTTGCAGCCCTGGTACATCAAGTATTTCTGTAGCCCTGGTTCAACAATTACTTTTGCAGCCCTGGTACATCAAGTATTCACGCCAGCCCTGGTACAAAACTTTGCCCCGGCACAACAACTTTGCAGCCCTGGTCCAACAATGTACAAAAACTTTTGCAGCCATGGTCAAACAATTATTTTTGCAGCCCTGGTTCAATAATTGTTTTTGCAGCCCTGGTTCAAGTATTACGCAGCCCTGGCAGAAAAAAAAACTTTTGCAGCCCTGGTACACCAATATATTTCTGCAGCCCTGGTTCAATAATTTTTTGCAGCCCTAGGTACATCAAGTAGTCTCGCAGCCCTGGGTACACCAAAAACTATTGCAGACCCTGGTACAA
This sequence comes from Leucophenga varia, assembly GCA_018903435.1. Classification (NCBI taxonomy): domain Eukaryota; kingdom Metazoa; phylum Arthropoda; class Insecta; order Diptera; family Drosophilidae; genus Leucophenga; species Leucophenga varia. Next base: position 19,359 of record JAEIFJ010002706.1, read on the forward strand.
CAAATTTTTTTTGCAGCCCTGGTTCAATAAGTATTTCTGTAGCCCTGGTTCAATAATTATTTTTGCAGCCCTGGTACATCAAGTATTTTTAGCCTTGGTTCAATAATTACTTTTGCAGCCCTTGTACATCAAGTATTCACGCAGCCCTGGTACAAAAACTTTTGCAGCCCTGGTACAACAATTATTTTTGCAGCCCTGGTTCAATAAGTATTTTTGCAGCCCTGGTACATCAAGTATTCACGCAGCGCTAGTACAAAACTTGCAGCCCTGGTACAACAAGGCTATTTCTGCAGCCCTGGTTCAATAATTATTTTTGCAGCCCCCTGGTACATCAAGTATTTCTGTAGCCCTGGTTCAACAATTATTTTTGCAGGACTGGTACATCAATTATTTTTGCAGCCCTGGTTCAAAAAGTTTTGCAGCCCTTGTACACCAAATATTTCTGCAGCCATGGTTCAATAATTGTTTTTGCAGCCCTGGTACATCAAGTATTCACGCAGCCCTGGTACAAAAACTTTTGCAGCCCTGGTACAACAATTATTTCTGCAGCCCTGGTCCAACAATTATTTTTGCAGGACTGGTAAATCAAGTATTCACGCAGCCCTGGTACAAAAACTTTTGCAGGACTGGTACATCAATTATTTTTGCAGCCCTGGTCCCAATATATTGCAGCCCTGGTACAAAAAGTTTTTTAGCCCTGGTACACCAATATTTCACCAGCCCTGGTTCAATAATTGGTTTGCAGCCCTGGTACATCAAGTATTCACGCAGCCCTGGTACAAAAAACTTTGCAGCCCCGGTACAACAATTTTTTTGCAGCCCTGGTTCAATAATTACTTTTGCAGCCCTGGTACATCAGCAGTATTCACGCAGCGCTAGTACAAAAACTTGCAGCCCTGGTACAAAAAACTTTTTGCAGCCCTGGTACAACAATTATTTTTGCAGCCCTGGTACAAATATTGCAGCCCTGGTACAAATATTGCAGCCCTGGTACAAAAGTTTGCAGCCCTGGTACAACAAATATTTCTGCAGCCCTGGTTCCAACAATTGCTTTTTGCAGCCCTGGTACGTCAAGTATTCACGCAAAAAACTGGTTTGACATAGAAAGTTTATAATTCTTCTCTCATAAGTAAAGTAAGACTTTTTAAAAATAAAGTAGCTGATCCAAAATGGCGAAAGTTCGAAAAAATTGAATGGTAAACCAAAATATGATTAGGTTTATCGTGCGATTTTGACGCCTTAGTTCGTATTTGGTATCTATTTCATTCCATCGCTACTGGTCGTTGAAAAATTTAGCCATGCTCGTCTGTCTGTTGAAAAAAATTTTTTCTCTGGACTGAAAATCAGACCAAGAATCTTAATTCTTAGCTCATATTTAAAACTGAATGGATAAATCATGCAGACAGACATAGCTAAATCAATCCAAACTCTGACCCGATTTAATAAAAAAATTACAGAGTACGCCTCTTAAATGTATTTGTATTTAAGCACTCACATTCCGCGCATATATGTGTATGTATGTATGCATGTATCTATTTTATATATATTGTCAACTAGAAATTGAATATAGTTTGCTTCAAGATGCATTTACGTGTAGATTATTTGAAGTTAACTCCTTTTACTTCTTCGACGACTGCACTACACTCCAGCATTGCATCACTTATTGGTTTCCTGGTTGCCTTAGCTGCATCTTCATCTGTCGCTTTTGGTTTGCCATTTTCTTGTTGTTACTGTTATTGTCTGCCTTGGCACAGAGTTGTGCCTGCTGGTGTTATATAGAACTTTAATTTGTTAAATCGTGTACAAACACTTTAACAGATGTTATCCTTAAGGAAATTAAATGTTATTAGAAGTAAGCAAGGTATACACATACATATACATGTACGCAATCAGTTAGTTAGTTAGATAACTAGACAGTCGAAATATATGTTATATATAAATGCCAAATACACAACCCTGAGCGTATTTTGATATGTTTATGCACAAAGCATCCTTATAAGCATATAACATCTTATATATATAACTTTGCCTTTATATCTATATAGTATCTCCGTTTATATCGGTTATTTGTTACCTTATTGAAAGCGCCAATTAAATTGTTTCATTGATATGCATACTAGTATTTGAATCGTTTTAGTTGAACGCCCATTTGTCTATATATTATATTACATATAGGCAACGAGCCGGAACAATATAGAGTATGCATCGTATATATATATATACATATCATGGATATTGAGTTCCGCCCAGATCATTAAAGTCAGTATTTCCATAGTATGTCCATATGCATACATATTGGGTTAAGTTGTCTGTTCATACGCATGTATGCTGCTGTCATACAGAATCGTGCGGTTTGTTTCGGGTGTTTGAATACGGTTACGTCTTATAGACAGCTGAGATTTGTGATTAAAGCAAGTGTATGCCTCTAATTAAACTGTAGCTTAATGGTTTTGTTAAATTAAGAAATTTATATTGAGGGACTTGTGGTGGTCGAATAAAAAGGCTTTCTGTGCATTAATTTATTATAAAATTGAAATAGTCGAAAAGGACAGCAGATGGCTGGGCGCAAGTTTACATATTTGAACATCAGCTTTCTATTTAGGGGTGTTGCTGTAGCAAAAATTTGATCATTGTATGGAACTTGAATTTGCAGGCGCTCTCTCTAATATTTATGACACAGTGCTAATGCTGTGGTAAAAGTGAAAATTTTTCTATCCGGTTCAATCTGAAAATGGTCAGCTTAACCTCTTTTTAAATTAGAGCTGGTTACCTTTACAGCTAATTATAAAGCTCTTCCTAAATTGAGCAATTTAATAGATTCTTTAATGAATAAAACTAACCACTGCAGATTGGTCCAGAAGTCAAAATTTTGATGTGAACGTATCGTATTTTTGATTTTAATTATACATACTAAAAATTTAAAAAAAAAAAAAAAACGTTTGCTTCTTGCTTTATGCGAATTTTATAGCAACAATCGATCAGCTGATAATGAGAAAGAAATTTTAGAGAAATT
>JAEIFJ010002712.1:0-61165 GCA_018903435.1 Leucophenga varia
CAATAAAAGTAAATAAAAAAAAAAATTGCTTTCCATATGAGGAAAAAATGTGTAGATACATTCCAAAGAATTATTTGCTTTTATAAATGAATCATTCATTCCCACCATTCTCCTTCACCGACTTTGCTTTTTTTTTTTACATATTTTTTGTGTTTTTTAAAAACAAGGAAAAACGTTAACATCGGTGGAACCAAAGCGGAAATACCCCATTGCCATCAACACTTTTAATGGTTTTATTTGTTCACGATGAATTTGGCCAAATTTCCATGGAAGCTGTATGTTATATTAACCCCTAATCCTTGCCATATATAAACAAGAAAGAACGCTGAAGTAGAGTAGGAGGGAGCCTTTTTGCAAAAAGAAAAATTTTGGGGTAGACTTATAAGGGCTACCCCTTAATATGGGACCACTTGACTGCTCAGAAGAGTCTAAGTTTTTTATGTGGCTATCTCTTACAGTTATCAGAGATAGTCGTTCTCTTACGGCAGACATTATGACAGACGGGCGGACAGGCGGACATAGCTAGATTGACTCTTCTATTAATGCTGACGGGAAAAATATATGCAGGGTGCGCCATCTTTTATATTGGTATGTAACGCCAAAAAAATTTCTGTCATTTACCAAACCGATTGATTTTATTATACATGTTTTCGGTACGTCAATTGAATACAATTTTAACTATGGATTGCTTTACACCGAAGCAATGCGCTAAAAAATCACACGGCAAACAGGCACCGTCACGGGACAGTAGGAGATCGTCAACATGCCGTTCATCAACGACCAAGACATTCCAATAAACTTGTTGAAGCAGTGTGAGACAGCTCAGCATTTTGGCGTCACAATGCGGCGCATTTCAATGGATGATTTAAGGTTTGTTTCCCTATAAAGTCTAACTAACACAAAGATTATTGCCGACAGACTTTCCACTTCGCTTGGAATGCGGCCAAAACAGTCGCTCGAATGGTTAACACTGATCCTAATTTTTGGAAGCAAGTTTTAATGACTGACGAGACACATTTCAACCTCTCTGGCAGCGTTAATAAGCAACATTGTCGCATTTGGGGAGAGGAGAATCCACACGAGATGCATTAAAAGCCATTGTATGACCGGAAAGTCACTGTTTGGGCCGGCATTTGCGCCAAAAAATTTCATTGGTCCATTTTTATTTCAGAGAAACCGATATCGGCTGTGGATGTTGGCACATTACGTCTGCCCGCAAATGTATGAGAAATGTTTAGACAGTTACTGGTTTCAACTAGACGGTGCGCCATGTCATACTGCGAATACAACAATCGAATTCCTGTAAGGAAAGTTCCCGGGACGTCTAGTGTCTAAAGGGGGCGACATCGACTTACCCCCCAGATCACATTAATTAACACTTCCAGACTTCTTTTTGTTGGGTTGTATGAAAAGTAAGGTTTACGCCAACAAGCCTAAGACTATTGATCATTTTAAAGCAAACATTCGTGACGAAATCGACGCTATGAAACCCGAGATGCTTGAAAAGGTAATGGGAAACGCAAAAAAAAAAAGACAGCAATTTTTTAATTGCTACTGACGATAGCGCACCTCTTACTTTATAGGGTCTACCATGTCTCCTTCTGCCTGTTACTTACATTTGCACAAACATAATATATTTGTTTAAATTTCTGTAGAATCAAAGCTCAAGTACACGGCTGGGGTATGCTTGCCTTTGGACAAGATTCATTGCAACAGAAATTTATTGATAGTTGAGACTATAGGCGCAGTTTTATTCTCTCTTAAAATAAATATAAACCGATTTCTTTAAATTCACTTTATCGAACACCTTAAATATACTTAAACTAACATAATAAAACTATAATAATTTTAATGGGGTGACCCACGCCTGACACTTCTGCTTTTTCGGAATGTCCATGGCTCTCTCCGATTCTTCTTCTTCACTTGGGCTACCCCTCGCTAATATTATTGCCCTTAGCATGGTACATTTGTCATCGTACTCCTACTCTGACTTAACTAATGATATGTCTGTTATAAAGTAACAAAGTAACAATCCGCCTTGAACACTAACTTTGGGTTATTGGTATGTCCGTGACGAAGTACGATCCGCCTTGAACACTAAGCACGGGCTACAAGACTATTAGAGCAAAGTACTACTTAATTCACCAAAGAACTTATCAGCCGATCTGTACTGTCTTGTTACTCAAAGCGAACTGTCTCGACTGATCGAAATGATACTAATTTGCCAGTCTCTGCCAGATCTCCGCATATGCAGCACCACTTTGTTGTTTTTCTGCTTCACAATTGTTTGAAGCTAAATGTGTGGCTATTCTGTTTTCTCCATTTGCCTATTGTATCTCTAGACTCTAGCGTTGCTGTTTCTAGCACATCAAGCCTACGGCTTAACTGGCTATGGAAATAAAATCGTAGTTGCCTCCTGTTGGACAAAACTTCAAAAAAGCGTACCACTCAAAATTTTTGCTTATTTGCAAACACTATAGACTTTAATATTTGTCATCTTATCTAAAAACAAAACATATCCAACCATTCTTTATGCAAATTAGACACAACATTTCATAAAAAAAAATACTTGACCATGTACCACAAAATTAGCTTTAATTAAATATAAACAAACTTGAAGTTGAAGTTTAAACTTTTATAGCTTATTTCGGAAATCATTTTAGTTTTTATTAAATCCAAGAAATTAACATAAAAAAAACTATATCCTTTTACAAAAATACTACAAATTTAATTTCCCTAAAATGTAAATAAGTAAAACTAAAATGTGGCCACTATGTTTGGTTTCGCTACAAAACTTAACAAAATATGTCAAAGTTTACACATTGAAGAAGAAGAAAAAGTTCCAGAGAAAGTTTCTCTCATACTATGTATACGAGTATAAGTAAAAACCATTGTCGATGTTTAGTTTAGTTTAGTGGCTTCAATGTCAGCACTCAGAGAATTACATTTGAGAAGACGGCTGAATGGTATCTACGTGACTTTAGTGGTTGTTAAATGCTATGTGATCACTAAAAGTTTAAAGTTTTGTATCTAATTCACTTGAATAGTTTTGTAGACGATATACTATATGTATATACATATATATATTTTTATATCTAAAATAGTTTCATTGAAATTGCAATTAGAGTAAGCTAATGTCTGAAGTGATTGCTGTTCTTTATTTACGCTGAATTTGTAGTTAGCGTTGATAACCATTTTTATTGTTTATAAACAGGAATTATAAGTTTCCATTCATTGGAATTATTGGAAAAAATTGGAGTATAATAAGCTTGAGTTTTATTAAAATTTTTTAGTATTTTGTTGAAATTCTTGCGGAAAAGTCGAGCAAATTAAGCATTAAAACTGTATATCTTACGTATTTATAACGCAAAAAGTAATTGTTAAGATACATTTGTATCTAGATACAATAATTTAATAATTTTTTAAATTAATTTACAGCATGTACATCAAACTTATATTTCTAATAGCCAGTCTCTGGGTCTCTATTTATGGTTTAAATTTTCTCGATTATGATTATGATGACGGGGGATGGTGATGAAGTTGCGAATGATGATGAGGGATTTTGTGGCAGATTTTGCTATAATGCCAACTTCAACTCATATGAATCAGTTGGATAATGATGTTGTTGCTAGTTATGTAACAAATGAAGCATGCATAAATTGTGAACGTAACTTAAAAACCTTTGTTATGCTATTGGGAAATATCGGAAATGCTTTGTATTTAGAGAAATTTTTATGCATTTGGTTTGTGGTTGCTTTGTTTATTAATTAAATTAATTTTTTCAAAGCTTTGCATTTTGTAATTTGAGCATAAAACATTTGTTTGACATGTTCATATCCTGTGGTCAATTACAAAAAGTTAAAAAAAAAACAAGCCAATCAAATACTTTGAATATCTAGCATTATATTATATACAAAATACTATTATTCTGCACTGGTATAATTAAATTTAATTATGTGTAAAATAATTGGCAATTATGTTTTGTTTCCGATATCATTTTTTTTTTTTTTTTTGTTAAATAAATCACTTTATTCGCACGTACAGTATTTAAATATTAATATGATTTAATTTCCGTTATGCATGAGTGTACAATTACTGTTTGGTCGTAGATTGAAGTTAGTCAGTTAGATTAACATTGTTTGCAATTTAATAACTAAAAAACCATAAGTTAACTTAATTTAAATTTATCATTTGAAAATAATAAAGTGTTTGACGTTTGGTAAACAAATAAATGCTGTACATAGATACATGTAATGTAATGTTATGTTCTGCATTCCATCATTATTTTACTTGATATGTTTGGTTTTCATAGGTTTCTACAGCATTTCTACAGTGTCCCATGGCTATAGAAATTAAATGAGTTGCTGGTTACTAACTGCAACTATGTTAGATTTGGAGCGATATTATTGTGTACTAAGAGCCAAACTTAGCTGTTGATATTTGTGAAATATGTGTTCAGGGAGTAAAGATACCCAGGAGTACTGTTTTTAGACTAATTGACCGGAACATCCTGGGACAGTTGATGATCACCACTGGGTTTTTCTCTGCATTTAATGGAACTGAAACAGTTTATTCATAAAATATGGTATGATATGATAAAACAAATATTCGTCAGTTATTGGACCGTGTTGTATAGTCGACTCAGTGCTAATTCAGAGTCGGAAGGGTCTGCTTTTGTTGGACATTGTAATGTTAAATGCTGTAAGAAACAACATTAAGGCTGGCTAGCTCGAAGGACAGTCCTGACCATGATACAATTACTAAAGGTAGTAGCTAGCGGACATTTGGAACCAAGTGTAAAGAAGATAGAATATTTTTTCTTTTCTTCTGATGTTGTTATACCCGCCACACATAGTGTGAAGGGTATATTCAGTTTGTCGGAAAGTTTGTAACGCATTGAAGGAGACGTCGTAGACCCCATAAAGTATATATATTCTTGATCAGCTCGATGAGACGAATCGATTTAGCCATGTCCGTCTGTCTGTCCGTCTGTCTGTCTGTCTGTTTATTTCTTCGCAATTTTTTTGATGAAGATATTTAGATATTACGCCGAAATTTGGAACTTAAGCTTTTCTCGGCAACGACTATTATGAGTTCGAGAATTAGAGTGCCACGCCCATTTTTAGGTATAGCCCCCATACAAACTTACCGTTTTTTTCCGATTTTTTGTATAAAAATTGTAATTATTTATGAATGTATTCGCTCCCAATTGTGTAAAAACATTTCTTTTGTCATCCAGTGTCAAAACCAAAATGCCACGCCCTCTTTTAGGCATAGCCCCCATATAAACTTTCCATTTTTTCCGATTTTTCAGATTTTTTGTAAAAAAATACTAATTATTTATGCATATATTCACTCCAATTTGGCTAAAAACATTCTAATGTCATCCAATGTCAAATCAGATGTGCCACGCCCATTTTTTTGGTATAGCCCCCAATACAAACTTTCGGACCATTTTCGATTTTTTGTATGAAAATGGTTATTATTTATTCATGTATTTACTCCATATTGGGTAAAAACTCTTCCAATATCATGGTGCCACGCCCATTTTCAGGTGTTTCTTGCATACAACCTTACCGCCCGTTTCCAGATATATTCGAGAAATATGTTGTTATACATATCTGTATTTTAAGCTCAAAATTTTAAATTAATATTGTGTGTAAACTTAGGTGACCACTGATGATTACACATAAACTCTTTAAAGATTCGTGTGACGGGTATTTAAGCTTCGGTTCTACCGAAGTTAACGTTTTTTCTTGTTTCTGTTTCACTTTGACAAACGTAGCACGACGGCCGTTAGAACCAAAACTGAGAGAAAACAAGGAAAAACGTTTACTTCGGTGGGACCGAAGTTTATTTTTGATCCTAAGTGGCTTTAGTAAAATTTGGAGAAGAGACTTAGACACCATAATGGGTTAACATTTAACCTTGCAAAAAAAAATTAGAAAATGGATGCTGACTTTGCATTGGGGCTTTATTTTGTATTGAGGTGAACCCATTATGATTATTTACAATCTGTCTTTTTAAGACAATAAGCAAAATTTTTTAACTAAATAATACATCACATGAGGGAACATCACAGTTCATTTCATAAACGAAATGAATTTAAAAAAAAAAAATTTTACAATTAATTTACAAAAATAAACAAGGACAATGGTTTCACCAGTTTAATTCCGGTCTGAAGGGTAGGTCCAGGGGGTGACTTCTCTTGAGCCTCCTTGTGTGTTGACTGTTGTCGAGTAAGTTTACTGCTAAGTGATTATCATGATACTCCAGTCTGGAGATGTAGCGTGTTCCGAATTTCCGAATTTCATTTCGCACAGACGGTACATCTAGATCTCTGTGGATGACGGAGTTCCTGACGTAGGTTGGCGCACCTATGATCCTGCGGAGAAGCTTGCTCTGGAAACGCTGTAGGATTTCAATGTTGGATTCAGCTGCCGTCCCCCAGAGTTGGATACCATAGGTCCATATGGGCTTAAGCAGCGTTTTGTAGAGCAGTATTTTATTACGAGTGCTCAGCTCAGATCTCCTGCCGAGTAGCCAGTTCAATTTAGCTAACTTTAGATTTAGCTGCTTCCTTTTAGCCTCAAGGTGAGCCCGCCAGTTTAAACGCCTGTCTAGGATAAGGCCCAGATACCTTGCCTTGTCCACCACTGGGAGGAGAGAGCCATGAAGGCTGACTGGAGGGCAGTTGAGCCTGCGGGTCGCAAAAGTCATATGAAGAGACTTTTCCGTATTCACGGAGATGTTCCATCTCAGCAGCCAAGGTTGCAGCATGTCCAGCTGCCTTTGGACGATTTCAGACGCCTCCGAGCAGTCCGCTGCTGAGGCGATGAAGGCTGTGTCATCAGCATAGGAGGCAACAAGGAGCTGCTCATGTTGAAGTACAGGTAGATCCGCAGTGAAGAGGGTATATAGGATAGGCCCAAGCACGCTGCCTTGTGGAACGCCAGCCCTTACACGTTCTATCCTTGAGTTGGAGCTTTCACATCGGACATAGAAGCATCTGTCCAGAAGATATGATTTGAGTATAAGGTAATATGGAGCCGGAAGCAAGAGTTTGATTTTGTAAAGTAGTCCAGCATGCCACACCCGATCGAAGGCCTGTTTCACATCCAAAAATACAGCGGAGGAGTACTTCTTATCCTCAATAGAGCAGAGGATCTTTTGAACAACGCGGTGGCATTGCTCAGGTGTACCGTGATGTCGCCGGAATCCAAATTGATGGTCTGGAATCAGATTGCCTTCTTCAAGTAACGGTAACATTCTAGCCAAAAGTATTCTCTCAAATAATTTGGAGAGTATCGACAGCAGACTGATTGGCCGGTAGGAGGCAACTTCATGTTCCGGTTTCCCAGGCTTAGGGATCATAATCACCTCAGCACACTTCCATTGAGATGGAAAGTGGCTTAGGTCAAGGATCCTATTGAAGATATTAGCCAACAACTGGACTACTCTGGACGGGAGACACTTTATAGTGAAAGCATCAATTCCGTCATAGCCGGGACTTTTTGAAGTTTTTAGTGTGTCAATTTCATGTTGCACCTCTTCTGGCGTGACTCTGATGATTGGAAGGGCCATTTGGCATGGAGATTCCAGAAAAGCTTGGGTGGCGTCAGCTTCTTCAGCGCTGCATGTACTGAAGGGGGTGAAAGTGTTTGCAAGATGCGACGTGAACTCCTCAGCCATCTCCACGCTTGATCTGCACCACGAGCCATTTGAGCTCCGAATGGGAACTTTCCTCGTGGTTGGCCTTTTGAGGTATTTGGTGGCTTTCCAGAGGCTGTGGTCCGGGTTATTGGGCTCCAGATTGCGCAGGAATGCGGCTGTAGCTTCGTTTCGGAGGTTGTAGAATAGGGCTTTCAACTCCTTAATTGCGCGGTTAAAGGCCCTTTTATCCATCGGGTTGCGAGTTCGTTGCCAAATATTACGCAATCGTCTCTTCTCTCTCAGCGCATTGGTGAGTTCATCTGACCAGACAAACATATCCCTCTGGTTTGCTGGGGGCAGAAAAGTCCGAGCAGGAGGTGAGCAGGCGGAGGCGGCTTCGCAAATGTCACGCGAGAGCTTCTCGATAGTTTGGTCTATATCCTCTCCACTGTTGAGGTAGGCATTTGGCTCAGTAATCTCATCAAGCAAGGTTTTAAAGGAGTCAATGTTGGAGAATTTACTGAGCAGCCTGGTAGAGCGCTTAATCATCTCAACAGGGATATCCACCCAGACCTTGACCGCACTGTGATCAGAGTGAAGGTCGAAGTCGGCTTCAGTGAAAATTCTGCTGTTGTTTATTCCTCTGGAGATTGCAATGGCCAGGACGTCAGGACTCTTCCGTGGATCAGTTGGCCAGTACGTTGGTTGGCCAGACGAGTGGATAGTCAGGTTAAGGATATTGATGCAAGGCATAAGGGCAAGACCCTTGGGGTTGTTCAACCTTGAGCCCCACCACGTATGCTTTGCGTTAAAGTCACCTCCGATAATAAATCTGGAGCCAAAGGTGTTTAGGATTTGCAGGAACATTTGAGTGTCGACAGTGTGTCTGGGAGGGACGTAGCAGGAGGCGATAGTTAAATTTCCCAGAGAGGTGGATATGCTCAGGGAAGATGCTTGCAGCCACGGCAGGAGAGTTGGCGTGTTTTCTGCATATATCAGCTTTGATTTAATGATAATGCCAGCTCCGCCTCTGGCATTACCGCTGGGATGATTTGCCTGAAGGATGTCGTATCCACTGATTTTGACGAAAGACCGGGTGGTGAGGTGCGTTTCAGAGACGAGCAGGATATCAATGTTGTTCCGCTTAAGAAACAATTCAAGCTCTGGCCTACTCTTGCATAGACCGTTTGCATTCCATATGACAATCTTGAGACCTACTTGCATAATGAAGCCAAAATCGTTTTCATCATAACAGACATTTGCTCCATTTGGGCTTGCAGTAATTTAATGATTTGCTCCAGATGAGCATAAGAAGTACCACTTTGCTGTGTGAGTAGGGGGACGTTGCAGTTGGTGTTAGGAGGAGAGTTGAATGTTGCAGAGTTTTTTGCGACTGCGGCATAAGTCATCCCTGGCTGAGTATAAGGGGGATTTTGCGAAAGAGTGTTGACGAACCCAGCGCCCGGTCGATTGCGCACAGTACCAGGGCGAGTTGGAGTTTTTCCTTGGTCTCTCAACTTTACTGTTTCCTTATAAACCCTGCACCCTTTATAAGAAGCAGTGTGGCATTCGTTACAGTTCACGCATATGGGGGGCAGTTCCTTGCCTGTCGGGCAATTTTTGGTCCCGTGGTTGCCTGAGCACTTTACACATCTCCAGGGTTTGTTGCAAAAGTTTTGGGTGTGATTGAATTCCTGACATCTATGGCATTGCACTAGCTCGTTTCTTTTTCTTGGCGGCTCGATAACAACGACGGCGTTACAAAGGCGTTTGATTGAGAAAACGTCTTTGTTGTTAACAGCAGGTTCAAGGTCGATAAAAAACATTGGCATTGGCGCTTTGGTTGCTCTGTTTTTGATGTTGGTTAGGTGGCGCACATTGTGACCTAACTTATTGAGTTCATCACAAATGAAGCTCAATGGAGTGCTGTGGTGCAGGTTTCTGATAACGGCTCTGTACGCTCTTTCCTGCTTCAGTTGGTAGCTGTGGAATACAACCTCACTTGCTTCTAGTGCTCTGATTAGCTTCTTGTAATCCTCAACGCTGGTGGTCATAACGCGCACCTGACCGTCTCTACCTGCTTTGTAGGAGAAGTTTTCGGTGCATATGGTTTCTTTAATGAACGAAAGCAAGTCAGATATGACGCTAACAGAGGAAATGAAAATTGGGGGAGTTTTGACTGAAGTAGTGGGCACTTCAACGGCAGTTGGAGCGTTTAGCTGGGTGGTGTCATCATTCTGGGCAAGTATGGCGAATTTGTTTGAGTTTGACATTGAACTCACGAACGACTCTATAGATAACGAGCGCCGTCTTTCGACAGAAAGCTTCTTGCGGCCCATATGGGGAGACACATGTTTTTTCTTGTCTTGCTTTCCGGAGACAATTTGCCAAGAAACGGGTTCCGTAGCACTGCCGTTCGGTCCACCGCCGTTAATCATATTGGCTGCTTTTGAGGCACTAAGTCCATCGCCTACCGACTGAATCTTCCGCTTTACGTCAGGTGATATGTCGTTGGTTCGTTTTTTAGGTTTTGATTTCTTTTTCACTTTTGGCGAACCTAATACTACACCGTCATCATCATCGTCGCACATTTCCATGTTTTTTTAAAATTTTACAGTTTTTTTTTTTTTGTTTGAGGGATCTTTTAAATTCCGTAAGCGCGAGGCAAAGTTTCACTTACCAAGAGTACAATCGCACCTCTTGCTGTTTTTTTTCCCTTTGTATTGATATTAAAATTTATTTATTTTTTTTTTTTTTTTTTTTTATTAATTTTTTTTTTCAATTTATTTTAATTTTTAGAAAAAAACCTTTTTCTTGACAGAAAAATCGAGAGTGATTCATAGTAATGAGAAAAAAAAAAAAAAATGAAAAAAAAAAAAAAAAAAAAAAAAATAACATTTCACTCAAGATATTCATTTTCCTTTTCTCTGGCAAGAATTTATTTTTTTGGACTTTCAAGACTCTTTAGTAATCTTTTTTTTTATTAAAAAAATTAATCTTATAGCTCAAAACTGCTCCAGTTATTTTTAATCTGTTTGTTTCTTAATGCTTCCAAATACGCATTGCCAAGACGGTCTGTGTAGTGTATAACTGAATTAGCTTTTAAATTATAATTTTTGGTGACCCCGGCTTGAACAGAAGTTAAGTTGACCAGCACATGGTGGAATTATTAAGGTGGTGTCAAGCGAAACGATGGTACCATTCGAACCAAATGCGAAAGAGATAGCTTACTTTTAGTTTGTGCTTCGTTTTATTAATGTACAGTAAATGAGATAGAAAATTTGTGTTTTCTTTTTTTATGTATGTTTCTTTTCATAACAATGAAAAGAAACATACATTGGTACGCAACACATTGAGCGAGCACATGCGCTGAATACAACCTTCTATAATTGCACCATGGTCCGCCTTAAGCATGCTTGTGCTCCGTTGTTCTCCAGAGAACTTAATCTGAATCTGGCTCTATAGAAATATTCAATTTTTTGGTAATGTTTTTCCAACTTTAGCTTTCTTTCTCGCTATTTTCATTTTAATTCGCTACTGTACAAATATATACATGCATCTCCAAATGCAAAGTCTTTACTGTAAGTAGCTACTCAGCAGTCGCATTAAAATACACAATATTCTCAGTAAACATAATTGTATATTTTGCTTTTAATGGAAATTAATTATAGATATTCGAAATGCATGTTTGTGCTTATTTGGTGTTGCTATTTGAAAATATTTTATTTGGTTTAATTTTCTTAACTTGTTTTTTTTTTGGTTTAATTTTCTTAACTTGTTTTTTTTTTTTTCAAATAAAAAATTTGCATGTTTTTTCTACATAAAATACGCTTAAATTGTGTTTGAATGTTATAGGATGTAGAATCTCAGTGGATTTGTAATACCAAGTGAAAAAATATTAAAGTTAATACTACAACTGGCCACAATACAAAAATTCGTATTAAATTTAGCTTACTTTTTAATTTTTATTCCATTTTCCAAGAGTGAATGAGATAGAAAACTTGTGTTTTCATTTTTTTTGGTTTTTCTTTCTTTTCATAACAAAGAAATTCGATTGACGTTGGTACGCAACACATTGAGAGAGCAAGAGCGCTGAACAAAACCTTGTATAATTAAACCATGTTCGAGGTATGTAGAGCTTCAATCTTAATCGAAGAACGGCAATGGTTGAATATCTATAAAATAGTAAAATGTTTCTATGTAAACTTTATTAGTTTAAATTATCCAACTGATGAGTCCCAAACAGCTTTCATTTGAAAGGCAACAATGCAAGTAGATAAAAATGGTACTAAAACAATGCATTAGGCTCATTGAGTTCACTCATGAAGTCGATTTTCAAATTGTACCATTCAAATTTTTTTTTTCATTTTTATGTGTTTTTATTGTATTTGCCCTAATATATTGCGGACTCGCTGCAATCAAAAAAATTTAGCATGGAAGTATTTTTCAATACGTAAATCAGCGAACGAAGCGATGAACGAGATCTTCGCTGAAGGGTATATCCAAAGAAGAACTTTCTGCAGCTTTGGAACTTAAATGTGGAAGGAGTTCGAGGCTCGTCTGTCCGCACTGTTGTTAGAAAAACTTAAAGATACCGTATACCCTGACGGGATAAGAGATATATCTGTGATAAAAAAGAAAAACTTCTTAAGTTTGATTTTACCGTTTTGCAGTAGAGCACTTTTTAAGTTTAAAATAATTTGAAATTGTATGCTAAAGTGAGATTAAGCAAAAATTACTTTGTCTATAACTTGCTCAAAAATCCTCAAAAAATTTTGCGTGGAGGTTCTTTTCGTTATGTAGATCAGCAAGGTATACTTATCTCAATTTTTGCTTAGGTTGACTTAAGCACTTTTTCTTTTCACCACAAATATATAGACCGGCATGTGACATTTCGTGACATCGTCCAGAAGATGGAAGTTAGTCACCAAACCATTTTAAACCATCTGCAGAAGGCTGTATACAAAAAAACTTGATGTTTGGGTGCCGCATGATTTGACTCAAAAAAACCTTCTGGACCGAATCAACGCCTGCGATATGCTGCTGAAGCGGAACGACCTCGACCCATTTTTGAAGCGGATGGTGACTTGCGACGAAAAATGGATCACATACGACAATATCAAGTGAAGATGGTCGTGGTCGAAGGCCATCCCAAACAGTGGCCAAGCCGGGATTGACGGCCAGGAAGGGAATCATCCACTATGAGCTGCTCCCATATGGCCGGGCGGCTAATTCTACCATCTACTGCGAACAACTGGACCGCTTGAAGCAGGCGATCGACCAGAAGCGTCCAGAATTGAAAAACAGGAAGGAGTAGTGTTCCACCAGGACAATGCCAGGCCACACACATCTTTTGTGACTCGTCAGAAGCTACGGGAGCTGGGATGGGAGGTTTTATCGCATCCTACATATAGCACGGACATAGCGCTAAGTGATTAGCACCTGTTCCTGTCCATGGCAAACGCTCTTGGCCTCTAAAGAGGCTTGTGAAAAGTAGCTGTCCGAGTTCTTCGCAAATAAGGAGGGATTCTACAAGGGGGGTATTATGAAGTTGCCGTCTAGATGGAAACAGATAATCGAACAAAACGGAGCATATTTGAACTAAATCCGATCACTGTAACATTTTTTATAAAGCATTGAATAAAGAGCAAAAAAGCGGAAGGGAGATAATTGAAAACCTTATATACCAGCGAAGCGTTTGACGATAAATAGCAAAAGCTACTTTCTGACGGTGATATACTTCAAAGGCAGATGAAGCGCTGTTTAGATAACAATTGTACTTGAGTTTTTTTGTATGTTAAGGTTGTATAGCTTATATAAAATTTCCCAACTGCTCAAGTTACTAAGAAACACTTTTATATCTCAAACTTTTATGTTCTACAATATTATTTTAATATGTCTTATCGGATGGATACTTTTTTTTAGTTAAAACCATTGTACAAAACAAAAAAAAAAAGAAACTTTGAAAAGCAAATTCAATCAAATTGAAAATACTATCAACGCAATATCAAAGAACACCAGCATCTTTTAGTTAAATTAAAGCAGTTTCAAAGGCAAAACGTTTTGTACTACTATTAGAGTGAAGCAAGCTAGACGTTTATCTATGTTAGATATCAAACAATTTTGAGTGAATTAGCATAAAATTCTTTTACTGAATGGAAAACACAGACACAGCTACATTCGCGCGTATATGTACCTTTTCAAATGTCGACACCCGCATATTTCCGATTGATTAAGCTCTAAAACTATCTAAGCACAGGCTATATGGCAACGATGATAAAAAAGGACGAAAAATGAAAAAAAAAAAAAAGACAAAATAAAAGAAGCTGAAGCAAATATATTGGCAGCAAAAGGCTAATCCCATTACTTTACAGACAAACAGATATACAGATAGATAGATACATAGATAATGTATAGATAGTTATACAATATACATATATAGATAGTTATAGCGGCACAGTGCAAATCTTAAACTGTGGTCAAAATCAGAAACCGAAGCCAATCGAAACGAATCGAAATGAAACAAATTGGAAGCAGCACAATTCAAATCGACTGCTAAAGCGATTGTGAGTATGGCCAACAGCAGCAGCAGCAGATATACTATAAAATCCATTGGATATGTAGAGTAGTAGTATGATGTGGAATATTTGCACCATGCTTCGACGCTTCAACGGATGAACTGAACAGTGCGCTGGGGCTTAACTGAATGGCTGTAACGACTCCAAAATGATGCTTTTGCTTTGGGCAGGCACTGAACAGCACAGCACAGAACAGAATACAACAGAACTGAACTGGACTGAATGAGCACAACGACGACGACGACAACGACAAAACACGACTAAACTTAAAATGCACTTTGGGGTTTTTCATTTAGTGCGCCATAAATTAGGCAAACGGACTTTTTGTTTTTTTTTTTTTTTGTTCGTTTTTTGTTTTATTCTCTTCATTTGCCCCTTTAGCTAGATATTGTACATTGTTTGCAATGCTTTTGCCTAAATGTATGCAATACTATTTGAATGTATGACTATCGATTACAAGCGTACAGCGACTGGCAATTAATCTGGGATTTCACACGTACTACTCTGGAAGTACATAGTTGTAGTAGTAATCACAGAAAAGAAATAACAAAAATGTCAAAGTGCCTTGGCGGTAAGTGCGAACTTTAAACTATGAATTAAAGAATGAAATGAAAAAAAAAAAGAAATGTTGATTTAAATTAGAGTTCAAACTATCAAAAGCCATACACAGACGTACCGTACCGGAGCAGACTGTTAGACATGGATACATAAATGCACAGATGCTTGATGGTTGAACGTGCTAGCGTGTGCGGTTGTAACGAACGGATGCACTTTATACATTCATGCATAGTAAAGCGTACTATACTATGTTATACTATATAGTTAGATAGATAGATTGTTGGCTTGAGCTTTGTACACATAAATTCAATACAGCAATAAGTGCATTAGCAGCATATTTCACAGATTGGCAGGCATGCAGGCAGGCAGACAGGAGAAATAGTAAGAACGACAAAAGACAGACAGACTAAAAATGCAGGCAGTATGCGGGCGAATGAACGAATATAAAAGACAACTTTGATTACACTGTGAGAATATTATAAGAATGTGAAATACATATTTTATTGAGGAATACGGAAATTGATTATAGTAATCTATATGAACACAGAAATTATTTTGTTGTTGACATAGAATGCATTTCACTGTAAAGCAAGATTATCACAATCGTTGATTATTTTCACAGCGATAGAATAACTAAATAGCGATTGAAGAACTGCTCTAAAATCACTTATTCACTTATACATTGTGTTTTACATCGCCATTTAGAGTCAAGGTGATTTTGAAATCACAGAAGCTGTGATTACTATAATCGACATTCAAGTTCGTCTGTCCACAAATGAAGGTTTTCGGGTAGAATGAACTCCATAAAAAATATAAATGTATGTTTTTTTATTTACCCATTGTGATGCACACAATCTAAGGCTCTTAGTTTTATTTACGACCAACAATATACAGGTTGTCTTCCGAAAAAAACTTGTCTTGCCGTGTGAGCTTATTTTCGAGGTGAACGATTTTTACAACGTAGCTGCTTTAAGTGTGTACAATGTGGATAGACCCATTCATTTATTGCGAAACTTCAGATGTTATATTTTGTAGGAGTCAACACAGAATGTTTTTCTAAATTCACTCCTCTATTTGCGGATCAAAAAAAAAAAAAAAAAATTGTCATCGGCCCTCTCAATTGCCTCACATAAAATATTAAAATTTTCTTTGGAAAAAGATAATTATTTTATACCGAATTGGTTATTAAAATAGTTTCTGATGTCCCTGCGATTCGTTCTGGCGGATACACAGCGAGAGCTACTATGTTGTACGGGCGTTTCGGCTGCTCTTTCTGCTCTTTTCCGTCTCGTATTTGCTGTTTTTTTTGGCATTTTGGCATTTTTGTACTTTTTATACCCGCCACACATAGTGTGAAGCGTGTTATCAGTTTGTCGGAAAGTTTGTAACGCATTAAAGGAGGCATCGGAGACCCCAGAAAGTATGTAGATTCTTGATCAGCTCGATGAGACGAATCGATCAAGCCATGTCCGTCTGTCTGTTTATAGGTAATTCATTCGCTCAGTTTTAAAGGTATCGATCTGAAACTCGAAACTTAAGCTTTTCTCACTCCTAGGTAGTTTGTATGTTAAATTTAGATTGCCACGCCCGTTATGAGGTATAGCCCCCATACAAATATACCTTCCATTTTCTAATTTTTGTATGAAAATTGGTATTATTTTTGAATGTATTCACTTCAAATTGGGTAAAAACTCATCTAATGTCAAAACCAAGGTGCCACGCCCATTTTTAGGTATAGCCCCCATACAAATTTACCGCCTAATTTCGAATTTTTGTATCAAATTGAGTAAAATCACATCTAATACCATCCTATGCACACACCACCGATATGGTACTGATCGGGTCATTTTAACGTATACCTTTATACAAAATTACCTCCACCCATCCCATCTCGAAGTGCTATCTAAGCCATAAACTCTTTAAAGATTCGTGTGACGAGTATTTAAGCTTCAGCTCCACCGAAGATAACGTTTTTCCTTGTTTTCTTTTTTTTTGTGTTGTTTTTTTTTTAATGCAACGAGATCAATTTATGTTGGAGCTAGTAAAAAACATACAAAAAGACCAATGACCTTGGCTGGCAATATTCACTTCTGAGTAATCCAAAATTTTTTATGGTAAACGTCGAAAATCGACTTCATAAATGGATCGAATATGCCTAATGCATTGTTTTAGTGGTCTTGAAGTATTCTTGCATTATTGCCTTTCAAATGAATACGGTTTCGGACAAATCGGTTAAATGGATTCAAAGTCCATAGCGGACATAGAAGCATTTCACTGTTTTGTATAGAGTTATTATAGAAACAACAACAGCAAAAGATGTTCAATGTCTCTAGTAAAAGTCGAGGTTTTATCAAACCTGGTCTTGTAACGGGAGGGTACAGTTTCAATTAAAGCCTAATTCAAAAATTCGAAAAAATTGTTTTTCGAGCATATATTTTTCGAAATCTCGACGTGATGGGAAATTTTTAAGTCTAAGATTTGTATTCATCGATGAAAATTTATAAAATATGCCTCGTCCGATGCTTGAACAAAAAGGTCTTATATTATCCACCTGTGTAGTTGATCTGATAACCAAATCTTTGGATAATCGTTATCGAGTCATGCATAATTCATGCGTAGCTCTAATACACACACTATGATACACGTAAAGCCTCTGAAAATAGCTGAACAGCAACCCCAAATGTTTTTATTTTAAATGATTTAAGAGATTTATTGCACTTACAAGCAGATATCCTACGTGTGCTACTACGTAGTACGGGCGTTTCGCATCTGCTGTGCTTGTGCAATTTCAGTTCTTGATGACATTTTTACTATTTGCTTTTTTATTTGTTTGCAGCGCAACCAAAATGAACTTGGGCTAAATTAAAAACATACTAAAAAATACCACTTTTTTGGTCTGATATATTGGGGAAAGCTTCCATCAGCTGTTTTTTATGTTTGTTTATGTTAAAAAAATCAAAACGTTTTTGTATGGGATAATTAGAAAATCGACATCTTAAATGAACAGAATATGCATTAGGCATTGTTTTAGTGGAATTTCAATTTTCTTGCATTGCTTACTTTCAAATGTAACCAGTTTGGGACTCATCGGTTGGACGGTTTCAACGTAAATTGCGGACATAGAAATATTTTTACAATTTTATATATTGAAATTATATATTTAAATACGAATTGAATTTTTGGTTTAATTTAAAAAACAAAATTTTTTTTTACTGTGTACTTGTCTGCATTTGAACAGTTTGGTTGACCAAAAGTAAACCACAAATTGCATAAGATCATAAATATTTCAAGCATAAAGTACAAAATATGCAAAAGTTTTCCAAGTAACAAGAAAGAGAACAAAAATAGAGAAAACTACAACAACAACAACAACGAAAAAAATGAAAACGATAAGAAAATGACATAGAAAATTCAATATGTATGAGTGAATAAGCAAGCAACTGAGACAACATGTAATAAAAATGCCAAAAGACGAGATGAAAACCCGAATGCGAGAAATATTGCTAAATTCGAATTGCGAAACAGGAAGTGGCATTCAAGGATCGTGATGCTGGTTGTCCATTTTAAGTTGCTATATAGCCGCGTAGTTCAACTATCAAACGATATGGAAGTGCAGCAATGAACTGCCCCAAAATGGCAAACGGAAGTTAAAAAGAGCAACTGTAACACTCTGATTCTCTGTGTATGTATGTAATTGTAAATGGGTATGTGTGTGTGTGTGTGTTGCAAAAAAGACACACGGCATACGATTGTGGCAACACAAATTTTCCCAATAAGCAATTTTTCAATTTTCAATTTAGAGGAAGATAAAAAAAAAGAAAATGGGGCAAAACAGTAAAACGATGAGGGCAACAATAATGGCAACATTCACTGTGACAAGTTGTTGTTGTGTGTAGGTGTAGGAAGGCGTTAATATGACTCGAAGCCATGCCATACTATTTCGATACGATTGGCTGCATTGCTCGCGTAACGGAACTGAAACGCCACTGACCAAAAAAGAGCGGTGCACATAATTCATCGCTTTAGCTTGCAGAGAAAAAAATAAAAGAAATATCAAACAAGCATAGCGGCGAGAAACAAAAATAAAAAAGGATATATACGCTACATAATGCACAACGACAACGAGCAACAAATGCTGAGGCGTTGCAGCAAGGCTTCAGGCATCGATATGGCTGCTAACACGTCTGCTACTATAGCTACTGCATGCCCGGATGTCTCGATTTTTTTCAACAAATTTTATTTTGCATTTATTTTTTTTTTCCGTAAGATAAGTGTGCGAAAAATGCAAAAATCGTAGTCGTCGTCGTCGTAGTTGTTGTCAAAGAAGTCCTAGCATTGCTACTCTACTACTTTTAGCTAGCTTCATTCGTTTCATTCCTTCGTTCATTGGTTTCAATATGTACGTCCTTCCGCTTGTCCATTCTTCCGTGCTGCTCACAAATCGCTTATGCATAGTTAAGTTCATTAGAGTAAAATTGTGTATTGCTGTTTTATTATTTTTGCTTCATTCTTATTTTTTTCTTTGATTATGCTTTATATGCAGCAGCTATCTGTGCAGTAACACTTCCCACGGATATGAACACTTTTGTGCATATTTGCACAAGATTTGATCGTTTATTTATGGTTCATATGAAAATTTTTCAGTTTGTAAGTTTTTCAAATGACATCAGGCGTACTATACATACTTGCCTATTTGGCAGCAGTGTCTGTTTTTGAAAGTTTGTTGGAACAGTTTTACTCTGATGGCTTAGGCACGCTAAATACAGAAGATTTATGACATGGATTAAAGGTTACAGAAATACATTAATGTGCATATACGTAAGGTAATGGAGACATTTAAGTTATTTCTATACTAGCTAGATGTGGTCAAATAGAATTGGCTAAAGAGTTTATTAACCGGAAATTGGTTAGGTTTGTATGAAAACTTTAGAGTTTAAATATTCGGTTGAATAAAATAGTTTGCTTTATGTTTTAAACGAATAATGTGAAGGGTATTATCAGTTTGTCGGAAAGTTTGTAACGCATTAAAGGAGGCATCGGGGACCCCATATAGTACGTATATTATTGATCAGCTCGAAGTTTTAAAGATATTGACCTGAAATTTTAAGCTTAAGCTTTCTGTGCTCCTAGGCAGTTTGTATGTCAGAACTAAGGTACCACGCCCATTTTTAGATATAGCCCCCATAAAAATTAAATTTTTTTCGATTTTTTGTATGAAAATAGTTATTATTTATGAATGATATACTAAAAATTGGGTAAAAACAGTTCTAATAGCATCCTTTGTTTTTTTTTTTATTATGACGGATAAATTTACTTGAAATCTTTATCTTTAAATGACAATCAGAAAGTTGTTAGAGCAAAGGGAACAGTTGACAATGCGTTAGCGGAGCCATTATGGATGAGAAATAAGGGTTGGGGATGGGAAAAGGAAATAAATAACAAGGAAAAACGTTAACTTCGGTGGAACCGAAGCTGGAATACCCGTTACATGGGCGTGGTGTCTTGGTTTTGACTCTGGATGACAAAAGAAATGTTTTTACCCAATTGGGAGCGAGTACATTCATAAATAATTTCTATTTTTAAAGAAAAAAATCGAAACAAATCGATAAGTTTGTATGGGGGCTATACCTAAAAATGGGCGTGGCTTTCTTATTTTCGAACTCAACCTAGTCGTTGCCGAGAAAAGCTTAAGTTTAAAATTTCAGACCAATATCTTTATATCTTCATCGAATAAATCGCATAGCAACAAACAGACGGACAGACGGACGGACAGACAGACGGACATGGCTAAATCGATTCGTCTCATCGAGCTGATCAAGAATATATATACTTTGTGGGGTCTCCGATGCCTCCTTCAATGCGTTACAAACACTATGTGTGGATGGTATAAAAAGTAAAAATAAACATGAGTGTGTTATTGTCTCCAATGGAGAGATCGAGCGGGTGAAGCCTTCTGAGCCTTCTTATACTGGAGCTGTTGTCGAGTAGGTTGATGGCGAGGGTGCTGGTATGAATGTCGAGCCGATTTATATAAGAGGTGTTTAATCTTGTAATTTCGTGGTATACCTAAAGTACCCCGAGTTCCTAGTGTATCTCTCTTTCTTGGTGTGGATCACGTGAGCGTTTAACATAATCCTCAGCACCTTGTTTTGAAATATTTGAGCAGTTACTCCTGCTGGCAGTGCCCTAAATTAGGATACCGTAGGTCCATACCGGCTTTATTGTTGCTCCTCAGCTTGAGAGGTGACTTTCCGATAAGCCATAAATTTTATTTTTAAATTTTCATTAAACTGTGCTCTTTTGGTGAGAAGGTGAGGACACCAAGTTAATCTTCTGTCAAGGCCCAAGCCCAGATACTTGGCTGTAGCGCTGCATGGGATTGTTGCTCATTTGAGTAATTTCAGGGTTCACAACAATGTTCCACCTCTTGAGCCAAGTAGAGAAGATGTCGAGTTGCCTTTGAAGGATTCCAGAAGCAACCTGTGGGGAAACGTCGGATGCCAAGAAAACCGTGTCGTCTGCATACGTAGCGACCAGCGATTTGTCTTCCTCTATAATCGGCCAGTTGGCTGTATAGAGAGTGTAAAGGACTGGTCCTAGAACACTTCCCTGAGGAACTCCGGCTCGAATACCTTTTATTTGGGAATTTTCTTCCTCACTTCAAACGAAGAAACTCCTTCGCTCAAGGTAGGACCTAATAAAGGTATATTATGGAGCTTGTAGGATCGTCTTAAGTTTGTGAAGCAGACCAGCATGCCACACCCTATCGAAGACTTGCTTTACATCCAGAAGGTCAGTCAAACAAAACTGGTGCGCATTCTACGTAGGAATAGTCTCTCAACAACTTTGGAGAGTACCCACAATAAACTTAATTAACGATATGAGGCGAGATAAGCTGCAGGCTTCCCAGGTTTGCGTATTAGTATTATTTCGGCGCATTTCCACTGAGTGGAAAAGTGACCAAACTGGAAGCATTTGTTAATGATGTTGACGAGTATCTGCAACCCAATCGGGGGCTACGTTTTGATGGCAGGAACATCAATATTGTTGTATCCAGGCGACTTAGACGATTGGAGATTGCCAATTTCACTGATCACTTCATCCTTCTCAACTACAGAGATAGAGAGCGACATTTGACAGGACACGTCCAGGAAGTTGGGAGCATCTTTCAAATGGAGAGAATGTTATGTACAGATGATAGGCGAAGGCTCTAGCTCTTTCTGCATCCGAGTGACACCAGAAACCGGCAGCATACTTAACAGGCTCCATCCTCATAATAGATCTTTTGATTCCCTTGGCACAGGTTGTGCTGGAGGTTACCGGGCTCAACTTCTTCGGTTTCATTACTCCTCTGAATGAAACCGAAATACTTTAGTTGTCTTGGTTCGCATTTCTTAAGATTATCAATTATCGCTTCCTGCGTTGTATAAGTCTTTTAAAACTTCGGCCATTGATTGCTTAGGAGTTATCAAAATTAAGCAGTGCATTTAAGAAATGAGTTTAATTTAAACCTTTTACCAAATTGAGTGCTGTAGTGGCATTCTTAATATGGTCGCATGCAATCCGATGTGTTAATGTTATGGTCATTGGCAGAGTTAGAACAACTCAATCCAGCTTTGCTACAGCTAATTTGGTAGGAAATGATCCCAAAGCCCTTATTACAGCTTGGCTGTCAGATACAGACAGATACGAGAGGAGTGATAACCTGGATGGTAGTAATTTTTCAAAGATTTATCTGACATTCGGAGTTTTGGACAAATAGTCAGTCGAACCAGAAAATTGTATCGAGAGTTTAGATGGGATTGCGTTGTGACCATATTTGGGTTATGACAAGGCACAACCAAATTTCATATGTTCATTTATCGATAAAAGATATCTTAATGAGATGAATAGCGATTTTTTTTTATAATTTGGTGATGTTTCAGTAAGTGCTTTTCGACACAATCCCGCCGTTTTGTACTATGTTTTGATTTTTCTGTAAAAAGTACAACTTTTGTTGATATTGGATGCCTTTAGAAGTGTTTTTACCGAATTTGAAGTGAATACATTCAAAAATAAAAACTATTTTCATAAAAAAAAATCGAAAAAAGAGGTAAGTTTGTATGGGGCATTTTTAAACTTAACGAAGTCGTTGCCGAGAAAAGCTTTAGTTTTAAATTTCAGTTAAATATCTTTAAATCGCATCATATGAATCGCATTGTATCAAACAGACAGACGGACAGACAGACAGACAGACGAGTGCATTGGTCCGACGTGAGTAGAAGTGGTAACCCGATCATTTTATAGCTTTAAATATTGGCTGGCGTTAATTAAGCATATTTTTCTCACTAAATTCTGTTCACTGTTGATTTGCCAGTTATTGACTAAACCTTCATTAAAATCAAACGAGAAATTTTTACTCAACATTTCCATTCGAAACGAATTACAAGTTAACTAATTGACTAAATTTCATGTTCATATTATCGAGTAAAATTGTCTATATTCTTCCATTAAAAATTTATACGAAACTCAATTTATTTTGCCATTAACCGCAAACGCTACACTCGTCTATTTTTAAATGTGCTATAAATTGCAAAGAAAATCAATTTTACAGCAAACTCTGTAACACATACGATACATAAACTTTGTATCCCACACCTTTTAAATATTTTTCCTATATTTGCAACACTTTTACTAAACGCACACAACAAAGATAAATGAATCCAAATCAACTAGCTGATTTACTATCTTTCGCTTAATAATTCAACGTTTATTACACGCGGAAATTTTTACAAATTTGTAAATTCACTTCACACTGCAAACACAAACATACAAACAGATACATACTTACATATGGTAGATAGATAGATCAGTGCAGATATGAACTACTAAACTGCTACTAGGACTAGTGCACTGGGACTATATAGATACACACACACACATTCATATAGTACAAATACGCTTCCGCAAAGGAAATTACCAAACAACGCGCGTATCCGGACACATGCCCGCGGGATGACTGCACTGCATTGCTTTTTACTATGCACATATATACATATATATATAAAATATATATAAAATTATATTTAGTGCTTCTAGTATATGTAAGTAGCAAGCTAAAAATTGAGAAAAAACTAAAAAAAATAAAAAAATAAAAGCCTGACTAAAGAAGGAAGATAGCCGTCAGCGCATAAAATGTTGCTGATTTTGGGCGTTTTGTCTTGCTGAATGTTTGTATGGCTAACTCTTGTGGGCTGTATGGATGCAAGTAAATGCATTTATTAAACTGGCTGTATGTCAGACAAGCAGACAGCTAGACAGTCTGTTTTTTTTTTTTTTTTGCTTCCTTCTCTGCGGCATGGCATAGGCATGAAAATTTAAAAGAATTTATTTGACATAATGCCTAAAAGCATGCAACTATTATTAGTATTATTGCAAAAGAAAAGCGCTTGTAATAGTGTGGGAGTTGGGTAAGAAAATATATATAGTACATATATTAAAGATGCTAATGGCGAATATAAAGAACTTAAGTACATAGTTGTAAATAGCTTGTATATTAATATTTAATATCGATGTAAATAATTTGTAAATAAGTGCGGAGTTGTGAACATACCATTTAAACTTTATATTAAAGGGTTTAAAAGATATTCTTAGCACACTTTTTGCTAGCCTTGTATACACAACGTGAGGCATAAAAGTCACCGGTGATGTTATTAGCATTTTTTTCCAGCTTGTTCGAGTTGAGATGACTAATAATTGGAGCCCTTCTATGAAAATCCGCTATAATAAGTAGTTAGAAGCCAGAAAGGTAGGTAGGTTTTGTCGGTTGACCCCACAAGGGATCACAAGCAAACCAGTACGGTGCTTAGTAGTAGCAAAGGTCGTTCAGGGATTGCTGTTCTCTCTAAGTATTCCTGCGTGTTTGGCAAAAGCAAGAAGTTTGTTGTGAGTCCTACTGACCGCCTCCTTTTACGATGCAATCAGAGGAGTGCTTAGATATTTTAATCTTGTTTTAGCAATAGCTGGACAATTATAGCTGAGGTGCTCCAGAGTCTCTACGACTCCCTGCTCCTCACATTTCCTGCGTACGTCTGCGGATGTTATACCTTGCATTGTCGCATGAGCAGCCGCTAAGCAGTGATCTGTCAGGATACCTATAAGTAATCTGCAATCTAGTAAGTAGTGATCTAGTTTCTCATTTGAAATTATTATAGACTAGAAGGTACCCGCGGGTTTGCTCGCGTTTTTTTTTTGCTTGTCTTTGGTGGCTTAACATAAATTGTTCAAAAAATGTGGGTTCAAATTTTTGGAAGTCCCCTAAACACGACTAACCATCATTCAAATGCGCCCAGTTTCAAGTCTCTACGTATATTCACTCCAAAGATATGGCTTTTCCGGTTTCAAGGCCCCCATTAGGCCCCGGGTCAAAACTTTCAAAATTTTTTTTCCTTTCTGACCACATATATGATGAGAGCAACAAAACAAAGAAAACAAGTTCAAATCGGTCGAGTCAAGTCGAGTTTTAGCGTTGTAAATGCACAGCTATTCATTTTTATATATATAAATAAAGATAATTTATAATCAGTTGTGTTCCGAAATCCATGGAGGCAATCTTCTCCAGATTGATGAGGAGGATTGGTAAGTTTATTGTTTCATTTTGAGGCAGGTCAACATCAGCTTTTGCTATGTTGTTCGCCATCTCGTTTCCGTTAATACCCCGATGGCTAGGTGTTGAGATCATCTACAACCTCCCTACTGGCTAGGACATTTCTGGCTGCGGCTTTCTTTATTGTGAATACCTCCGCCTGGAAAATGCTGCAGTGGTCCGGTAGTTTGCAGGAAGGCTTTATGTTTGCTCAGCGCAGTACGCTGCTGCTCCTACTTCATCAATTTTCGATCCGTCGGTAAATATGTGTACAGCTCGCTGGTCCAGCCCTTTGCGCCAGTCTTCTGGTCCCAGTGAGATTATTGTGCGCTTCTTCGTGGCCTACAACCATACCAGCACACTATGAAGCAGAATTGGCAGCACAACTGCCGTGTAGATCCCATGAGTCTGTCTAGGTGAGAGGCCCCACGTGCTGCTCATCATCCGTTAGGATGCATAGAACGCATTGGTGGCCTTTTTAATCGTTCTTTTTCATTGGGTCTTCACGTCAGCTTGCTGTTTAGTACTATTCCAAGATATCGTACACTTTTTAGACTGTATATCGACTATTTTTGGGATCCATTACGGCACCTTTCGTCTCTTGGTGAAAAGTATTAGGTCCGTTTTGTCCGCATTGATACTAAAACTGGCCCACTTAATTATCTTCTTTAATATGTTGTCCATGATCGAGGGTCGTTAGACATTTAACCATGAGAGTTATGCTTATGTCGTCAGCATAGACAGTTATCATGGCAGTTTTCCTACTAAATTTTTTTTGAGGATCTCGTTTACCACTGGATTCTAAAGTACCTCTCTTGTCATCGTCGTGGCTCCCCACTCTGTCGCTCTTAGGCCTCGCATTATTGCTTCTGTAGACACGTTATTAAAATGGACTGAGATGTCTAGAAAAGCTCCTAGTGCATACTCCTGGTGGTACAGTGCTTTTTCTATGGTGGCTTTAAGGATATGTAGCTCACTCACCACAAATTTTCCTTTTGTGTTGATTAGACTCCATATTTAAGTTTACCCACTCCCTTAAGTCAGGAATGTCAATATCTTTGATTATGAACAATCAAAAAATGTGCTATACACGGTCAATGGCTAACTGAACATTGTAAAAAATACTTTTGCTGTATTCTTTAGATTCAACTGCACTGAACATCTACTTAACAAGTCGGTGAAAGTGTTCAAGACTGCCCCGTCTAGCACAAAATCCAAGCTGGGGGTCTAACAAAATACTTCGGTAATAAACGAAACTATCAATCAAAGCTTCCATTAGTCATTCTCAAATTCGAAATCAATAGACTATTTGGTCGATATGACTTGGAATTATTTTTCGACTTGCCAGACTGATTCGCAATAATATTTCGGGTTTCAAAGAATCTATGTATTCAGGAGAAGAAAAGCCTTTTCCGAACTTTCAAAATTAAATGCCGAAATCTGATCGGCTAATATGACTGAAATATTACTTAAAGCTTCCAAGAATATATGTATCCAAATGACGAAAGGTCTTTTCCAATACATCGAAAGGAAAGGCAGACGATTTGTTGCATATAGCTTCGAGGCTTCTCTTAAAGATCTACATGGTTCTTATACTAGAAAGCATTAAAGGATTAAATGGCATTCCCATTTAAAAAAAAAAAATAATTTTGTTTTACTCTCTTTTAAGGGATGTGGTGTTCTACATTTACGATTATACGGTTATATTTTAATTTCCCTTGTGATATTTCAATGACAAAAGAAAAAATTTTTAAAACAGCGCAAAATTTCGAATCGAATACTGTAATCGTCTTCAAAACAAACAAGATAAATGTCAAATAAAAACTTGTAAAAGTTTTATACTTTCATTTTACAACTTTTTTGTATGAAAAAAAAATTATAACTTAAAAAAAGAAAAAAAAAATTTTTTTATTCAATTTTAAAATAATTTTAATTTATTTGAAAAAATACATAAAACTTTTCTTTAACTTTTTTCACGCTAGACGTGCGAACAAAAAACTTCATCCTTTGTTGTTCTTCTTGTCAGCCAATCGCTTAATAATAATTAAACTGATTATTGTTTGAACATTATTAACATAATTAATAATAAAATGCAGTCGATAGAATAAATAAAATAAACTTTGAAATGAGTCTTACGAATGCTGCAATGCAAAATGTAAAACTTTTCAACTTAATATTAAGCTATGCCAATATGACTTTTATGTAAATATATACTTAAGAACTGCGCGAAAAACTGAAATGCTTTGACTTTGACAGTAGATATAAAATATTGAACAAGAGGGTTGAAGAAAACTTTTTGTGTCGTAGATAGTAGGGGAGGGGGCCAGTTGTGACGCAGGCCCAGTTGTGACATTTTTCGACCTAAAAAAAGTTATCCTGAAAAAATTTGTTCCAAAATTTTTTGAGTAACTCAAATAAACATACTTTCTTTGGAGAAAAGTTGCGTTTGGTTAATAGTTAAATGTTAAACTTCTTAATTTTCATTGAAATTCACTGAAATGAAAAATTAAGAAGAAGAAAAAACCCGCGTCACAACCAGGCCCAGTTGTGACATTTTTCGACCTAAAAAAGTTATCCTGAAAAAATTTGTTCCAAAATTTTTTGAGTAACTCAAATAAACATACTTTCTTTGGAGAAAAGTTGCGTTTGGTTAATAGTTAAATGTTAAACTTCTTAATTTTTTCATTGAAATTCACTGAAATGAAAAATTAAGAAGAAGAAGAAAACCCGCGTCACAACTGGGCCCCCTCCCCTACTTTTGCTGACAAGTTGTACGATTGCAATATCATTTTGCTGCATAGATACATACATACTACTTACCTACTTACATATAAATTATAATCATAATTTACACACACTTGAGTGAACAGAAAAGATGTTGAGTTTTCTACAATATCAACACAGCCGACTTCGAAATAGAATATTAAACTCATCAAAGTTAAAATATGAATACGTGAAGTGGTATATAACTTAAGTTGCTACTTGTAAAAGTTTTTCTTATTTTGTATCTTTTTTTTTTTTTTTTAATGAAATATTTCATTATTTTTCTTAGACAACAACATCAACTTAAGATTCACCACATTGCTGTATGGTGTAGCTATATTGTAATAAAATATCTACCAAAAAGCAAAAAAAAAAAAAATACGATTTCATTACTTGTGCAGCAAGCCCAAGAAGGAAAAAAAGGAAAATTTGTTTCAATTTTCAGTTTTCCTACAGTTTTATTTAATCTCACTTGAGGGTGCAACGAATTTTCTAGTGTTTATTTTTCGGCTAGGTGTATCTAAGAGCTAACGTATAAGTTACTACTACTACATACACAACTATATACACCATATTTCTTCAATATATTTTATATGATTGTGTGTATTTAGTATATGTATGTATCTAGATACATACATGTGAATGTATACGTTTGCTTTATTTGAATTTGGATTCCACAAACGTTATACTTCAATTTACTTTTATGTATAAAGTATGACGGTGTGCTTTTATTTGGAAAATAGCATATAACATTTCTAGTAGTTTGCTATAAATATTTTGTTGATTTTTGTTGAAATACTCTGTTTGGGATTTCGGGTACTTTTGATTTATAAACAAATGCATCGATAGACAGGAGTGTATTTTGTAAGTTTTCGTTAAAGCATAGTTTAATTGGCGCCCACTAATTAAACGTACTCATATATATCGACCCGAACTAGAATGCTCCTGGAGAATATAAATACTTAGGTAATGGGTTAATTCACACTATAATTAACTAAGTAAACTTTCAGTACTAGGCAAAAAGAAAAGGCAACTTCATCATCTGCATTGAAGAGTTGCAAAAAACAGTTGATGTCTGTTTGTCTCTTCTACTGTCTGCCGTATAAAACGGCAATATCTTGAAGAATATTAAAGATAGAGCCACCATATTTGAAGCTTAGATTCAAACCTAACCCGAAACTTGTTGCATGAATTTTTTTTTAAATTTAGAAAGTATTATGGCAATGATAGTCCCAATAAAATATTTCAATTTGGAGAAGATCAAACGTTTATGAACCATAATCTAAATTTTTTTGTTAAAAAGTCTAGCATATTTTTATGCCAATAAAATACAATTTTTTGAATATTTTACTACAAGTTATCCCAAAATATACAATTTGTGCTGTTCACGAGATTTTGCATGAGTGGATAAAAGCATAAGTGCAAACGTTTGCAACAACAACTAATACAGTAAATGTTTTGCACTTTTTGCTCGACCCCTGATCCTTGATTACGGAAGTGGACAATTGAAGTGTTGGAAAACGCACTCAAAATAGCGAGTGGTAGCAAAATTTTTGGTATTTTTTGGCGTTTTATTATAATTTTGAAATTCATGCAAATGAATTTTGGTGTTGGTTAATTTTTTAATAAAATTAAATTGTATTACAATATATTACTTAGCATTATGTATTTAGGTTTATGATACAAATATAATTAGGTACAATTAAGAATTTCCATAAAATATTCCAACAAGCAACGTTTTAAGATTGCTTAAATAAATAAGAAACCAATACTTTAATAAGCACTAAATTCAACTTCCCGAATAGACCGGTCTACTATAAATTCAAAAAGTTGCTTTTTAATGATCGTATTTGCCATTTTAAAACCAATTTTGAATGTAATAATGCAAACAAAAAATTTATTTTATGAAAATGGCAATTTCATCAACAGATGTTTTGCACTAGTGGAAAAAAAACTCTCAAAAAGTTCGTTCACGAGCAAATTTACTTTTATTCAATCATGCAAGACCTCGTGAACAGGACAAAAAAATATCGAGACTAGTTTAAGACAAAGCTTAAGGTACTTACAAATTTTATGCATGGCATCTAATATTTAAACACACTCGAGTGTAGCTTTCTCTTTTGTTTAAAAATAATCTTAACTGGGTCGCAATTTTTTGCCAATTTTGGATACCAATCTTCGCGGACTCCTTCCAGCGCAGCGACGGTCGTCCTTGCTGACGAGCCCCTCCGATTTTGTTCACGTTTATTCGTTCACTTGTTTCGCCGGAGCCAGTGCATTCCTTCGAAACACGTGATCAGCCCAGTGCAAGCGATTATATTTAATCAATCTTGACAATGGTGGAATTATAAAGGTAGTGCCAAACGAAACGATGGTACCATGCGAAACGAGTGCGAAAGAGATAGCTTTCTTTTAATTTTTTCTTGGTTTTTCAAGTGTAAATGAGATAGAAAATTTTTGTTTTCTTTTTTTATGTTTGTTTCTTTTCATTACAATGAAGTACGCCTGGCGTTGGTACGCAACACGTTGAGCGAGCAAATGCGCTGAATATAACCTTCTATAATTGCACCATGGTCCAGCTTAAGCATGATCGTGCTCAGTTGTTTTCCAGAAAACTTAATTTTATCTGGCTCTATAGAAATATTCGATTTTGTGGTCATGTTTTCCCAACTTTAGTTTTCTTTCTTGCTATTTTCACTTTGATTCGCTACTGTACAAATATTATATAAACATGCATCTCCAAATGCAAAGTCTTTACTGTAAGTAGCTACTCAGCAGTTGCATTAAAATACACAATATTCTCAGTAAACATAATTGTATATTTTGCTTTTAATGGAAATTAGTTATAGATATTCGAAATGCATGTTTGCGCTTATTTGGTGTTGCTATTTGAAAATATTTTATTTGGTTTAATTTTCTTAACTTGTTTTTTTTTCCCAAATAAAAAATATGTATGTTTTTTCTACATAAAATACGCTTAAATTGTGTTTGAATATTATAGGAGTATGTAGAGTCTCAGTGTATTTGTAAAACCAAGTGAAAAAAATGTTTAAATTAATACTACAACTGGCCACAAAATATTAAATTTACTAATAATTTGGCAGCAGATATAATTTCTTATTTACTTGATTTTTTTTTGAAAATTGAAGAAATTTGATAGTATTGAAATTGTAAATAAAATTGAATACAATTGTATTTGCATAATTATTATTTTTCTTGCTTTTGAAGTGAGATACATTTCAATATTAAGTTAAATTTACAAAAAATATAATAAACAAAATTTTTTTAAATAAAATAAAAGCAAGAAAAATATTATTTTAAAATATTTTCTTTTGCTATTATTTCTTAATTTTATTTTTGTTTACCTACAATAAAGCAATGAAAAAAACATAAAATAAGCTGTTGCAGCTTAAAAGTATGCAATGGAAAATAAAACAAATGTATATTTTATAAACTTCTTTTGAAGTAAGCTGTAAAATCAACATAAATTTTCGCACAAAACTTCTGCCAGTGGGAATACCGCAGAGTAAACTTAGTGTGTTTTTGTGCTTTTCTATAAGAAATTATGCCTAAAAGCATATAACACTGTTTTCTTTTTTTTTTTTGCATATTGTATTATATTTCTTGATTTTTGTGGTTTTGAATGAAGCACAACGTGTACACAACTAAAATATTTATTGCTTTTAAATATTTCTTGACTTTTATGCTTAGCCTTGCATAAATTTCAAAATGTACTCTATGCTGAGAAGTTATACTTAGACCAAGAAAAACATTGTATAACAATTCAGAAAAGTATATTTTTCTTTTGTGAAAAGTTGCCAGTAAATGTTTTAGTAAAACTACTAACGAAAAAATAAAACAAAAATAAATATTTGCATATATATTTATTTCTAAGTATTAAATATATATTTGTTTTCGTGTTTTACAAACAGATTTTTAGCCAATTTTCAAAAACAGCAAATTCAAATGCTGTTTGCAAAGAAAAAGGAATGAATTGGCAAAATGCACCTAAAAGTATGCAATGACAATAGTTTACAAACACTTTAACAGCAAACTGTTATTGTAGCAAATTTTACTGTTATTTCGTTGCAAGCATGCATACACACACACACACACATTTGAAAGCGTATGAGAGTGTTGAGCGTTTTTCGATTTGAATACGCACATGCGAGGGCTGTTTGGTAAATGACAAGGGAAATGCAATGCAAAACGCTCGAGACTTCTTTTATAGTAGTCATCGTCTTAAAATAGGCGTTTGGCTCAATGAAAAACTACTTTTTTATTTTGATTGAAAGTATTAATCTGCAAGGTACTATAACGACTGGTAACTGATAATTATCGCATTGGGCCATATTAGACAAATATGGATGATTATGATGGACTTCTCAGTTCAAATAAAAGCTTACGATGTATCTTATCCAATTTTAAAAGTTTTTTGATTGTGGTCATGAGATTTTTTTGATCAAAAACACCAACGACGGCCAACATTAAAGGTGTGCTTTTTGTGCTCGTATGGTGAAATTTTAATTCTTGCATTGCATTTTGCTACAGGTTTGTCTAAGGATTCGACAGGTGTCTAAGTAAACCAGGTTCCAGTCTTGAAACCATTCAACCGATGAGTCCCAAATCGGTTTTATTTGAGAGGCGACATTATATAGGGTTTTCCATTTCGGGCTTCTGAAAGTATGCAGCCCTGCGCTGACAACCGTAAGCTGTAAACCAAAGCGTCATTTCGTTAGTTAAATATCTGCCATTTTCGTTTTTGGATCGTTTTAGCATCGCACAACGTGTTAATTTTGTTAAATTATACTATAAAAATGATGAAAAACCGGTAAATGTTTTTCGAGCATTTTGGTGATGCCAATTGTCCGTCCAGATCATGCGATTTGAACCCGTTAGACTTTTTTGTGGGGTTATGCGAAAGACCGTGTCTATGCCGACTCTCCGCAAACTCTTCAACATTTGAAAGACAACATTCGAGAAGTTATGGCCGAGATACCGCCCCATACCGAAAAGTCATCGAAAATTACCTGTTCCGGATCAAGGTGTGCGAGGAAGCCCTAGGTGGACATTTGAATGATGTTGTATCATCGAAATTCGAATTCTAAGTGTGTTTTATTTCAATTACTTTCGGAATTTAAATTTGGAAAACCCAGTATATTTAAACATTCATTCAATAAGTCGATTTTCTAAATGTAAAAAATGTGTTGCTTTTGTTTCTTTTTATTATGGCAGCCATTTTGTGGATTCGAAGCAAATAAAAAACAAAAATATAAAACTGCTGATTGCAGCATTTCAACAAAAAATTTTGGGCACGCTGCAATAAAATATTGGTATTTTTAGTAGATGTTTTTATATTTTGGTTACGCTGCCATTAAAAAAAAAAAAAAAAACAAATAAAAAAAAAAAAAAAAAAAAAAAACAGGAAAAAACGTTTACTTTGGTGGAACCGAAGCTTAAATACCCGTCACACGAATCTTTGATAAGTTTATGTCTGATCATCAGTGGCTTATACACATTTATAAATATATATTCGAAAATAATTACTTTTTTCATACATTTGTTCGAAAATAATCGATTAGTTTGTATGGGGACTTTAGCTAAAAATGGACGTGGCACCTTGCTTTTGTTATTGAATGTAATTAGAAGTGTTTATACCCAAATTTAAACGAATAGTCTTAAAAAATAATACCAATTATTATACAAAAATTCGAAAATGGGCGGTAAATTTGTATGGGGCTATAGCTAAAAATGGGCGTGGCAGCTTGAATTTGACATTGGATGACATTAGAAGTATTTTTACCCAACTTGGAGAGACTACATTTATAAATAATAGCTATTTTCATACAAAAATCCGAAAAAACGGTAAGTTTGTTTGTGGGCTATACCTTAAAATGGGAGTGGCACTTTGATTTTAACACTTAAAGTGCTTAATACTGAGAAAAGCTTAAGTTCCGAGTTTCAGGTCAATATCTTTAAAACTAAGCGAATGAATCGCAAACATACAGACAGACAGACAGACAGACAGACGGACAGACGGACATAACTAGATCGACTCGTCTTGTCGAGCTGATCAAGAATATATATACTTTATAGAGTCTAAGATGTTTCCTCTAATGCGTTAAAAACTTTCTGACAAAATGATAGTACCCTCCACACTGTGGTGACGGGTATAAAAATGGAAAGGAAAAACGTTAACTAAGGTAAAACCGAAGCTGAAATACCCGTTACACAACACTTTCAATAGTTTATATGTTCACCAGGTGCTTGGATTAAATTTCACGATGAATTTGGTTAAATTTGTGTGGAAGCTTTATGTTATATTAGCCCGATCCTTACCATATCGTGTTCACTTAGGCGGACATTAAAATTGATTTAACCAAATTTGAATTGGACAAATTCAGAAAAAATAAATATTTTCATACAAAAATTCGAAAATGGGCGGTAGATTTGTATGGGGGCTATACCTAAAAATGGGGGTGGCACATTGATTCTGACATACAAACTAACTAGGGCCATAAAAAAGCTTAAGTTTGAAATTGTATGTCAATATCTTAAAAACATTCTCAGTAAAACGCATCGCAACAGACAGACAGATAAATCGATTCGTCTCATCGAATCTGATCAATAATATATATATTTATCGGGTCTCCGATTCCTATTGGAAATCTAGCATGAAGAAATACGTTTGGCTGCTTTGGTTCGCTTTTTCCAAGCAGAAAACAAGTGAATTCAGCTATAAAATATTTGTTTTTTTTGCTCTTAATTATAGAAACCTATCTAGCTTGCATTTGTGTGAGGAAATTTAAAAATTATTAAATTAATAATTCATAAAACTTAATAAACCTAATTTAATTATATTTATTTAAACATAGCTGATAACTTATCAATCGCTTTCACTTTATATAGTAGAAAAAGTTTGAATCGAAGAAAATTTGCATACATTCAGGCACTTTACATATTTATATACCAAACCTACATCTTTTCTATTTTTCGGATATTTGTTTGTCGTTGAAACTTTTCGATTGCTTTGAACATTTTCACAAACACACACCCATACACATGCAGACAGAGACACTTGAACAATTGTTCAATCGCGTTAGAAGTTATATTCGTTAGTTTTTTCACATCTTTTTCTTCTACTCTTATTATTATTACTATTACACTTATGTGCTGCTTCTTTTATTTTTGTTTCTTTTTTTTTTTCAGTTTTTTGTTTTTGTCTTAAAACAATTCTACTTTTTCTTCATTTTGGTATTTGAAATTTGTTCTCAATTGATTTCAAACACTTGAATTTATTGGTTTTCAAAAACTTTTCGAGTTTTATTGTTTCCGCTAATTTCTTTGTCCAGTGAACATTTTGTGAAAAACAAGTAAAAGGATATCATAGAAAGTTAAATGGAAAATGGATGTGTGTGTATTGTCATAGTAAAAACTTTGTTTGTGTATTTGTATCTATAAAGAATGCATATAAAACGCTTAAAAGATTGCTATTATCATATGAGGCAATTTTCGTTTGAATATTGACATTAGCAGTGCAAATACCATAGAATAGCTTTTGCACAATTATGCTTTCAATCGATTTTACAAGAATAATTGCGACAAATATGTTGTACAAAAGATGTGATCTAACTTCATGATCAGCATTGAAACGAGAGTCGATATAGATAAGTCTGTCAGTCCTTCCAACGATTCATCTAACTCTCTGCTGTACGAAGCTGATTATCTCACAGACTGCAAAAGATAAAACCAATAAACTAAATACTTCGATGCTTCAGAGCTCTAACGAGCAACCTTTAGAAAATTGTTTTTCTAATCACATTTTCAGTTTCTCGGAAAGCTTATAATGCACTAAAGGAGACGTCGTAGACCCTATGACGGTCGAGTCCATTTAGCTATATCCCTGTGTCTGTCTGTCCGTTTGTCTTTTTCTAGCTGATTCATTTGCTCATTTTGAACGATATTGAGCTGAAACTTGAAACTTTAGCTTTTCTCGATCCTAGGTTGTTTGTAACCCTGAAACAAATCTACCATTTTTGCCTTTTTGATCAAAAGTAGATTGTTTGTCAGAAACAAGGCTGCAAACTGGTTCAAAAATGATTCAGTGTAAGGTGACCATGCAAAATTTTTTACTTATTTTAAATTTAAAACGCATTGAATATTTGTTCAAAACATTATACAATACTACTATCGTTACGTACAGATTAGGCAACGTTTGAAACTGTTTTGATTAAAAAAAACCATTTTTTTAATTTTAAAATAATTAATAAGTGTAACATGTAACAAAACTCAACCAAATATGTACCAATTTGCCGCCTTAGTCAGATTCGAGTCTTTGTATGAAAAAATAACTCTTCATAAAAGTATTCACTCCAAATTTAATTAATACACTTCTAATGTCAACACAAGAGATTTGGTAAAGATCGGATTACTAGAGAGTACAGCCCTAATATAAACCCAATACTTAATTTCGAGTTTTTATACCCGTTACACATAGTGTAAACGGGTATATTCAGTTTGTCCGAAAGCTTGTAACGCATTAAAGGAGGCATCGGAGACCCCATAAAGTATATATATTCTTGATCAGCTTGATGAGACGAATCAATTTAGCTATGTCCGTCTGTCTGTCCGTCTGTCTGATCGTCTTTCTCTTTGTCCGTCTGTTTGTTGCGATGCGTCTTACACAGAATGTTTTTAAGATATTGTCATGAAATTTTAAACTTTTGGTCCTAGACAGCTTGTGTGTCAGAATCAAGGTGCCACGCCATTTTTAGATATAGCCCTTATACAATCTTACCGCCCATTTTTCGAATTTTTGTATGAAAATAGGTATTATTTATGAATATATTTACTCCAAAATGGGTACAAACACTTCTCATGTCATCCAATATCAAATCCGAAGTGCAACGCCCATTTTTTGGTATAGCCCCCATACAAACTTACCGCCCATTTTCGATTTTTTGTATGAAAACATTTATTTTTTCGAATGAATCCAAATTCAAAATTTGGTAAAATTAATTCCAATGTCCACCTAAGTGAACATATGGTAAGGATCGGTCTAGTATAACATTAGGGTTCCATACACATTTGAACGAATGTATCTTCAAATTTAATCTCAGCACCTGGTGATCATTTAAACTATTAAAAGTGTTGTGTAGCGGGTATTTCCGCTTATTTATGAAGCTAATTGATTCAAATATGGTGAACAATTTTTTTGGTAGTCCATAAGTTGAGTAAAGATTTAATAAAGATCAGGTAACTATATAGATTGAAGAAGGATTAGTTCACTATAACGTAAATTTCGTGTGACGGGTATCGAAACTTCGTTTCGACCGAAGTAAACGTTTTGTCTTGTTATACCCGCCACACATAATGTGAAGGGTGTATTTAGTTTGTCTAAAAGTTTGTAGCGCATTGATGGAAACGTGGAAGACTCCACATACATATATATATATTTTTGATCAGCTCGACGCGTTGTTACGAATCGATTTAGCCATGTCTGTCTGTCCGTCTGTCCGTCTGTCCGTCTGTCCGTCTGTATATTTCTATGTAATTTTTTCGGTCAAGATATAAAGATATCAATCTGAAAATTGAAACTTAAGCTTTTCTCGGCCCCATACAAATTAACCGCCCATTTTGGAATTTTATTATATTTATTATTTACGAATGTATTCACTTCAAATTGGATAAAAATACTTCTTATCCCATCAAATATCACAACAAAACCCACTTTAAGCTACAGCTCCCATACAATCATACAGATTATATTCGAACGTTTTTATTTACAATACAAGTTTACTTTTATTATAGTTAAGATGTGCAAAAAAATGTTTTTTTAAAAAGTATGCAATAATATTCAATCTGGCAACATTTTTTATTTAACATTTGAGCATGCTGCCCATTGCGCATGTTCTTGTTTGCACAGCTGTTTTAATGTTGTTGTTTTTACCAGACAAACAGAAAACATTTTGACAATTGGCAGCGGACTGCATAGAAATAAGAAAATAAAATTTGTTTAAACTGCACAGATAAAAATATTTATAAAGTTTTTTGTGTTAAAAATAAGTTTAAAATGTTTAAAAATTGTGGCAAAACGAAATTTAATAAATGTAAATATTTTAAGATATGAAAAAAAGCAAAATAATTTTGTGTTAAATACAAATAGTGAAGTGTCTTTATGAAGTGTGGTGTCCTTGCTTGTTAAAAAAAAGTATTTTAATTTCATAAATTAAAAAAAAAACAAACAGATATCATGTAAATGTTACTGTTATTTAAAGAGAATTAAAATCAAATTCAATAATTAAGTTTGCATATTGCAAAAAAATACACAAAATCCTTTTATTTTTTGATTGAAACAGCAATCGAAGTGTGCATTATTGATTTTTCCTGTAATTGGCCTGGCATGTCAGTTTTAAACGAAAATATTCCGAGAGATGTTTTACACGCTCATTTGCACTCTTTCCGCTCGTAGACATTCCGGAGCGGAGAGGGTTGTTTCCGTTTTCCGGTTTAATTTTTTGTTTTGCTCGTGAAATTTGCGTGCTATTGTACTGAAGAGCATAAAGAGAAATGAACAAAAAGTGAAAGAAGAAAAAACAAAATAGTGCAATTAGAATAATAAAAAAAAAATTAAATACTGTAAAAATTATAATAAAATAAAATAAAGAAAAAAAAAATAAAATAAAAATATTAAATAAAATAAAATAATAAAAAAAGAAAAATTAATAAAAAACGGAAATTGATTGTGATAATCGACAACAAATGATCTTGATTTTTAATAGTTCTTTTTTTTAAAGCTGTACAGAAAACTAAATACAGATGCATTATTTAATAGTGTTAATTAGGGAAAAGAGTTTCTCAATATGGACTTGTTTAGGAACTCCATCTAGAGATAAAATTCTTTTGCAGATTTGTATCAAATCAGATTAAAGCATCGAGCGAAGATTAATCTTATTTATTGGCCTTCTTTATTAGACTCACCTCGTATATCGGAAATTAGCGACACAAAAGCCCTAATAAGCTACAGGACCGGAGAGTTTCCTGCTTTTCTAGGTTCCTCAAAAGACCCCTCTCGTCAAAACTGTTCCTAATTAATTAGATAGTTTCAATTCCATCAGATACAGCAAATTAAGTTTTTATATGAATCTTTTTTCATTCTCGGTTACCACGTATCTTCGAGTGGTTCGCTGTTTTCTTATTCTTTTCGAGTTGTTGATGCCTGGCGCGGTTTTAAACAGCCATGTAAATGTGTCCTGGCCAATAGAGGGCGTAGGGACTTTTTTCATTGCATTACTGTATTTCCCTTTCCCTACTTCTCTAACAGTTTGACGATTGTCCTTCTAAAAATGTGCTATGAGATGGTTTGTGAAATATCTCTGAAACATCTTTAATCGAATGTCCCAACAAACCATCCAATCAAAATTTTAATGAATTTATTTGTACAACAAAACTTTCACAGAAAATTGTTCAGTTTTGTTAGATCTCACAAAATGATTCAATTTCACGAAATTTTATTCTTTAAATAAGCCGTAGGATACCTTGAAATCCAATGCAATCCACAATTTAGGAACCAAAAAATTGTTAAGCATGCTTCAATTTAGGGTTTTGTTTTGCTATTTTTGGCTGGTACAAATGCAAATGCCTCTTGTTTTTGTACCATTTTTCAGACTTTGAGAAGACCGATTTAAAAGTCAAACAGAAAATAAAAATTTAAAAGCAATGTTCAACAGCAGGAGCCCCCCAAAATATACTGAACTGACAACAAGCACAGCGGGGGGCTCTTCTATGCCAAATACGACAACGACGTCTAATAATATTCTAAATAAAAATACTAAAACAATAAATGCAAAAAAATCAACTATAACTGCTGCAACAAATTTAAATTTGGTATCCACTACATCCGCAACGTCTGGTTCCTCAACAAGCTCATCTTCGAGAACTTCTTCGCCTTTACAATTGGGTGCTGGCACTGGCGCCATTGGTGTTGCCACTCAAAAAAGTCGCACAAGTTCAGTGCTCTCATTGCAATCAACGTCCTCTTCGAATCCGCTGTTATTGAGCAACGCTGTAGATAATTATAACAGCCAACATAGTCATTGTCATAGCCATAGCCATAGTCATTATCATCACGCACATCAACATCATTATAATCAGCCACAACAACAACAACATCAGCAGCATTCACTCAGTACAAGGACACTCATTGACACCATCAATGGCAAAGCGCGGCAAAAAAAATTGGGGCAGCCGTGAGCGTTCTGGTATGAGTTTTCTTATTGTGATTGCTTTTTTTGCGGTTTTTGGATTGATCATTTTGACTGAGGTAAGTTTGAATAAAATATTTTTATTAGAATTTATTATTTTTATCTTTTTTTTATATGACAAAGAAAACAAAGTGACTTTAATGTTTTAGTACAAAATATTGGATGTTTTGACTTAAAATTTTTTGGGGATTTTTAGGGAATTAGATTCAAATAAATTGCGTGTTCAGACATTATAAAGATTACAAAATTTAGACAAAGTTTTTTTTTTTCATTTGGTACTAATTTTCATTTGTTTTCATATATATAAATTTCTTTTCACTTGACTGACTCACTATTTCACCGACTTCACCAAACGGCTACAGATAGGAAACTGAAATTTTGACTATAGATTATTCTTATTATAAAGATGAGCACTAAGGTGGTATTTCGGAAAATTTTGACTTTGGGGCCTACTGGGTGCCTTAAAATCGGAAAAGCCAATATTTTTAGAATGGGTAGAAGGGCGATTTCCAAAATATGGATCTGGAGCTCATTGCCGAAATCAAAATATATTATTTTTTACCTTTTTTTTTTACTTTGTCGCATTTGAAAGGCCATTTGGGAATCCAAACGGATACTCAAAACCGACCTTCCATTAATCAATAATATTTTTTTAATTTTTGTTGTACAATTTAATTACTTCATATACTTGAACATGTGATTATTTAGACAAGATTTTGAAAATTAACAACTAAGCCCATTAGGGGTCTCAAAATTAAAAAGCCATATTTTCGAAATGAGACTTGATATTAGGCGAAAGAGTGTTAAAAAATTTTTGCCAAGTTCACGAACTTTCCGA
Source organism: Leucophenga varia (assembly GCA_018903435.1). Taxonomy (NCBI): domain Eukaryota; kingdom Metazoa; phylum Arthropoda; class Insecta; order Diptera; family Drosophilidae; genus Leucophenga; species Leucophenga varia. Next base: position 41,278 of record JAEIFJ010002712.1, read on the forward strand.
AATTTTACCTGTTGAGGATCTAAAGAGGATTTTTTTCACCATTTTCTTTCTTGTTTTTATACCTGTTACACTAGTGTAAACAGGTATATTCAGTTTGTCGGAAAGTTTGTAACGCATTAAAGGAGGCATCGTAGACCCTATAAAGTATATATATTCTTGATCACCTCGACGAGACGAATCGATTTAGCCATGTCCGTCTGTCTGTCCGTCCGTCCGTCTGTCCGTCTGTCCGTCTGTCTGTGTGTTGCTGCGCGATTTATTCGCTCAGTTTTAAAGATATTGGGCTGAAATTTTAAACTTAAGCTTTTCTAGGTCCTGTGTAGTTTCTATGTTAAAATCAATGTGCCACGCCCACTTTTAGGTATAGCTCCCATACAAAAAGTACAACATTTTTTCAAGTTCTTATATGAAAAAAATGTATTTATAAAGCGAATGGCTTCAAATATGGTTAAAATGTTTCTTATACCATGCCAAAATCTTTAGTTTAAAATTGGTCCAAATCGGACCTCGAGTTCCTAAATTTTTAAGAGTATATTTAATTTGTTTAGTATTTTGAAATAAAATTTAATACAAATGCTGCACACGAAGGTCTATCAACGTCAAATGATGTGTAACAGGTATATAAACTTCGGTCCAACCGAAGTTAACTTTTTTCTTGTTTACTGTTAATTCAATTTACTGCATAGGAGAGCAATAAGAAGAGATTTTGGAAAATTTTGATCTGAGGTCTTTTCCTATTTTGATAGTCTCATGGTTGAAAGGTATGTAGAAATGCTTATTACCCTGTTAAGGTCCTGGTTCAATGTGTAGATTGACGACTGTGTTAATATATCATTCATTGGATGGACAGACAACGTACTTGGCTACGTTGGCTATACCATTTTTTTGGAGAGGTTATCAAAGAGCACCCTTAGCTGTAAAGTCACCGTATATTGGATTGTAGACTGAAGATGCAATAAATTCTGTAAAGTTGCGAAAATTCTCACAGGGATTCTACGCATTTAACTTGATAAAAACTGTAAGCCTGAACAGATTTTGACATATCTGCTCCGTAAACCAGATTTTAGGTTACTTACGGATTACCAGGTTGGTAATCATCGACTGAGATATTATCTAAATAAACTATATCTGTACTCAGCAATAGAGTTCAGAGATTAATGAAACGGGCCTATGTATACATTCTGTGTTTTTCTGAAACGGGCCTATGTATACATTCTGTGTTTTTCTGAAACGGGCCATCTCGAGAATAAGGCAGCTTAACGACTACTCCATACCTACTGATAGAATCAGTAGCCATATTCTCACTTTGATCTTTGATTTTTTCATATTTTCATAGCCTTATTTCGACTTGATACTTATCTTGAGAATTAGGTTCGTTCTAACAGGCTCTTATTTCGCAAAATATTTCTCTGCCCGTTTAATATTCTTGTGCAAAGTGAAATATTCTATTAACTTTTGCTTTCGCTTTTATATTTACCTGAACTCTTACCCTAGCTTCTTATTTGCTTAAATACTTAACGGAACAATAATAAATTATTAAAACTATAACAAAAACAAGAAAGAAGCTAAAGTTGATTATGATCGACTGCAAGATACTCTACATTCAATCTTAATGTATCTGAAGTTAAGACCTATCTTACTACCATACCTCATTGAATTGGATTTTCATACAAAAACTTACAAAAATGGGGTATATTTTTATCCATATTGTACTATTGCATTGGGACTATCATAGGCATAATTTATACTTAATTTAGACTTCTTAGAATAAGAAACAATGTAGTTTTAATACAAAAATCCAAAGTTTTAGGGTAGATTTGTATGAGGGTAACCCCTTAAAATGGGGCCAGAAAAAACTTCATATTAATCTCTATCATACGCTAGAGATCAGGACAGACGGACGGACAGACAGACAAAGCTAGTTCGACATCCCTTCCAAAGGTGCTCTTCAAATATATATATATATATATATATATATATATATAATTTATAGGGTCTATCTTGCCTGTGTGTTAAATAAATACAGGGTATAACAAAACAAGAAAAACTTTAACTTCGGTGGAACCGAAGAATAAATACCCGCCACACGAATCTTTGAATAGTTTATGTGTGACATCAGTGGCTTATATACATTTATAAATATATAGACGAAAAATGGATTTTTCATACAAAAGTTAAAAAAATCGGTGAGTTTGTATGGGGGATATACATAAAAATGGGAGTGGCATTTTAGTTTTGGAATTGGATGATAAAAAGAAGTGTTTTTACCCAATTTGGAGTAAATAAATTCATAAATAACACCAATTTTTATTCAAAAATTGAAAATGGGCGGTAAATTTGTGTGGGGGCTACACCTAAAATGGGCGTGGTACTTTGTTTTTGATATCGGATGTCGTTAGAAGTGTTTTTATTCAATTTTGAGTGAATGTATTCATAAATTATACCTATTTTCATACAAAAATTCGAAAATGTGCGGTAAATTTGTATGGGGGCTATACCTAGGAATGGGCGTGGCACCTTGGATCTGACTTTGAATGACATAAGAAGAGTTTTTACCCAATTTGGAGTGGATACATGCATAAATAATACCTATTTTAATACAAAAATTCGAAAATTTTTGGTAAGTTTGTATGGGGGCTACACCTAAAAATGGGCGTGGCAACTTGGTTTTAACATACAAAGTAGTCGTTGCCGAGAAAAGCTTAAGTTCCAAATTTCGGCGTAATATCTATATATCTTCATCAAAAAAAATGCGAAGAAATAAACAGACAGACGGACAGACAGACAGACAGACAGACGGACAGACGGACAGACAGACGGACATGGCTAAATCGATTCGTCTCATCGAGCTGATCAAGAATATATATACTTTATGGGTCTACGACGTCTCCTTCAATGCGTTACAAACTTTCCGACAAACTGAATATACCCTTCACACTATGTGTGGCGGGTATAAAACGCTTTCGCTTTTGCACATTTTCAAAATAATCCCAAGACAACCAAAGGTGCATAATAGAATTTAAATAACAATTTTAAATGCTTAATTACCCAAGAGTAACTCATTAAACATTTTTCACTAATTTTTCAACATTTTTTTAAAAAATAAAATTATTAAATGATTGTTTTGTAGCAAAATAAATCCTTGACTATTATACACGTTCCACCTGTTTATACTTTTGCGTTTTTTTTTTTTTTTTTTTGGTTTCTGTACTCTTGAAGCATGCAAAGCTGGGGTTTTATATTTCAATTAGCTTTAATTAAAAATACAGCAGATAATTAATTAAAAATTGCAACCACAAAGCGTAGCAGCAGAGTTGAGTTGGGTTGTAGCGAGTGCAGAGGTGTAAATTGTTTTGTACAAATTTTTTCATTCACAACGCTTCTCGTTACTTGCTAATTAAAATGCAGAAAAAGTATTAATTAAAAAACAATTTATGTTAAAATATTTATGAGTTGCGAGAAAATATAGAAAGATACTTTATACATAAAAAAAAAAAAATAAGAACGGGGAAGGTAAAATTTTTTTGAAAATTGTTATGCAAAAAAGAAACTCTTTGCTGTGATTATAAATTTTTTTTTTTTCATATTTTTTTCCATTTTCATGGGTATTATCATTTATAAACGCCCACTTTTTTTCAGGTATTTATGATCGACGAAAGGTCACACAGCGGCATGTTGACTTTACGCCAGGGCAGCAATCTGGGTGGTCGTTTGGGTGACTCAATGCCGGATTATGATAATGTTAAGGTAAGTTTTGTTATGCAAATTTTTTTTTTTGTTATTTTGATTTAGGATGCTGTAGCTGTGCAGCAATAGCCATTTTTACATTTTTGCAAATACTCCCAAAAGTATGCAATGGCAAAAACTTTACGTATACGTAATAAAAACAATAAAAACAAACGAACTAAAGAACGATAAAAATAAAACAGAAAATAAAACAAAAAATATAATAAAAGGTAAAATTAAAAATTCCAACAATTGTTTGGCAATAAGCGCTTCCAAAATCATAATTCAGACAACACGAAAGGACTCTCTGGCATACTACGTACGGTGCTGCATGACTAAAAAGGATTGTCTGCTAGTTTTCGCGTTGTCTATATATATATTGTATCTATATAAGTACAATACGTCCGTGGGAAAACAAAAGATGTTACTGCATATTTTTAGTGCACAAAAATGGATTTGCATATTTAAGCAGACATAATGCACATTTTTAATACGCGAAATTGTCGAAAGTTGAAAAGAGATAGCATTATAAGTTAAAATTGTATTCTGTTCTATTCTGATTTATTTATTTGCAACACTTGGAATTCATAGTGAATGCCATATTTTTCTGCTTTTTGCTTATATTTTTGTTGTTGTTGTTGTTGTTTTTGTCCTTTTGAGTTGCAATTGTGCTCATTCAATTTTACTTTTCATTTTTTTTTTTTTTTACTTTTTTTTAAAGGATTTTATTTTCGTGAATTGCGAATTTCATTTCATTGCTCATTTTTGTTGTTGTTGTTGCTGCTCCTTTTGGGAATTTGCCTGCAGTCTTAGTGGGCGATTTAATTGACTTTCAAATTGTTTATTAATACCATCAAGTGTTTTGCATAGATTTTGTACAGCTTCTTGTTTTGTACTAAATAGAAAAGAGTTAAATGATGGTTTTTATTAGGAAAATATTTTCAAAATTGTGTTGAATAAATAAATTGATTTTCATTTATTTGTTTAAATTACTTTGGTAGTTATTTGCTAAAAGTTATTCTAGTAACTGATAGATTGTCACTAGAACAATTTTTTACTTAAGAGCTTTTCAAGCGAAAATGCAATAAGTTAAAATATATTAAAAAAGGTAAATAAGGTTTACAGAATGGTCTTACAAAAGAATTAAAAATTAACTTTTATTTTTATTATTTTGAAGCCCTAGCATTACACCGATGCATTGAATTGTTGTATTTAGGGGCATGGGTAGTGCAAAGTATTGTGCAAAGTAATGCAAACATTTCTTTTGCATTATTTTATATTAGAAATAATCACTTTTTCGTAGATAGAATGTGAAAACCTAGACAATTAATTAGGTTGCTCAAATAGTCAGGTACTTTGGCAGTTTAGCAGAATAGCAGATCAATTTGTGCTTAAACAACAACAACTTGTACTGAAAAAATTCTGCTTAACTTACCTGACCTGGGCCCCTGACAACAAAACGTCAAGTAAAGCTAGTGTTGAAAAAGATAATCTGGGAGTGAATATACATTTTTTTTATGTTTGGTATTTTTTAGTGGTAAAGTTGCGACCAAAAAGAAAAAGTTCTGCCAAACTGCAAAAGTGCTTGACTATTTGAACAACCTAAATATTTTAAACCGGATAACCATGTTTCTCTTCATAATGGCCATAGAAGAACATCCAATCATTTATTATTTCATTTTTAAATATTAACTGTTTTTGACAGAAGTTCAAAAATGAACCCAAAAACAAAAAATTAAAAACTACATTTTTGATTACTTAAAAAAAAAAGTTTTTAAAACTTAAATAATAAATGAATGGATGTTATCATATGGCCGTTTATGAAGAGAAACATCGTTATCCGGTCAAAAAATATTTATTTTACAGGTTTCTTCAGGGGCTTGACGGTACTATTAAATATTATCTGATTAAAAAGTAATAATACGGCTCTCCTTATTTTCGATACAAGACAATACTAGGGGATGGGAGCATACAAATTTTGCTAAAAAAGTTGGTTTCATTCATTTTTGGACCACCAATATCGATGACAGGATGATTTATAATTATTAACACCGATTACCTAGCTCATATGGACCTGTCAATTACTAGTCAGTGCAGTCAGTTGCAGAGTGTATCCACTAGGTGATGAGTCAGCTGGCCACGAGCTAGCCAGCTTGGGATAAGTAAGCCTGCATTGGCTCGACTCTGGCTCAGCCTGTGACAGGTTAGCCAGCATTGGATCGTCTCTGCATCAGCTTGGGACAGTTCGTGACCTCTACTGGGTTGCCTTTACATATGAAATGAAACTATAAATTTCAAACAATTTATTTATAAAATATGATACGATAAAGCGATGTTGCGATGAATACGTTATCAGCTAATGTTATATATGAGCCCGTCTTCAACTGGGTCAGTCAATGTTTGTCCCACACAAGTGGTTAGTGCCTGGTCCACACAAGTTGGTCAGTAATTGACCCACATATGACGGTCAGCAATTGCCTCACAAAAAACAGACCCACACTTTCTCGTCACGACTAGTCACGGCTGATGCAGAGTCAACCTAGAGCTGGTCAGCAACTGTTGCAGAACCGGATGCGTCAGCTTTTGTTGGATATTATAATGTAAAAATGGGATGGGAAGCAACATTGATACTGGCTAGCTTGTGGACTGTGCTGATAATGCTGGCATAGCCAAATTATTAATTATGAGTTGATCTTCAGTACAGCTGGGTATTTTTCACAAAGATAATTAAATTATAGTTCAATGCAATGACTTATTGATAAATATTAGTCCTCGATAAATGTAATTGTCCATTTCGGGCAAGTTGGAATAATGTTTCTATTTATAAAAATTATCTAATTAAAACCTGTTTGTTTAATGATGTCTTTCTTAAACTCTACCAAATTTCTATCTAAAAGATGAGATTTTTGTGAGGCGTTGTAATTTATTTTGTTAGAATTTGGTTAGTATAAATTTCCCTGATTCAATTTAATTCCGAAAGAGCTGTAAGAATTCTTTTGTGATAAATTATCAAAACCTCTATCTTAAACATTTTGAGATATATCAGCAGAGGTCATAGTGATAAATGAAATTAGGCCCGAAGTTGGTGGAAAAAGGGGAACCGTAGCATTTAAAGCGATTCGGGATATATTCTTTATCCATTGATTTTTTATTTTAAATAGATTTTTATTTTGACTTTCACTTGAAGTTCCTTTCTACGGGTGATTATTTGAAATTTCAAAAAATCAGCAAAAAAAAAAAAAAAACAAGGAAAAACGTTAACTTCGGTGGAACCGAAGCTTATATACCCGTCACACGTATTTTTAAATTGTTAATGTGTTATCATCGGTGGCTTATAGAACTTCGAGATGGGATAGAACGGGGTCAACGTACTGATACAACTCACGTTGTGTAGGGCCTATGCCAAAAAATGGGCGTGGCACATTGGATTTGATATTGGATGATATTAAAAGTTTTTACCCAATTAGGAGTCAATACATTACTAAAAAATAACCATTTTTATGCAAAAATTCGAAAATGGGCGTTAAGTTTGTATGGGGACTTTAGCTAAAAATGGGCGTGGCACCTTGCTTTTTGATATTGGATGATATTAAATGTTTTTTTAGATAATTCGGACTGAATAAATTCATAAATAGTAACCATATTCATGCATAAATTCGAAAATGGGCGGTAAGTTTGTATGGGGGGATATATCTGAAAATGGGCGTGGCACATTTGGTTTGACATTGGGTGCCATAAGAAGTGTTTTAAGCCAATTTGTAGTAAATACATTCACAAATAATAACCATTTTCATACAAAATTTCGAAAATGGGCGGTAATTTTGTATGGGGATACACTTAAAAATGGGCGTGGCACCTTGGTTTTGACACTGGATGACATCCAATTTGGAGTGAATACATTCAAAAACAATGCCTAATTTCATACAAAAATTCGAAAATGGGCGGTAAGTTTCTATGGGGGCTATACCTTAAAATGGGCGTGGCATCTTGGTTTTGACACTGGATGACAAAAAGAAATGTTTTTACCCAATTGGGAACGAATACATTCATAAATAAGTAGTATTCTTATACAAAAATCGGAAAAAACGGTAAGTTTGTATGGGGTCTATACCTAAAAATGGGCGCGGCACTCTCATTCTCGAACTTAAAATAGTCGTTGCTGAGAAAAGCTTAAGTTCCAAATTTCAGCTAAATATCTTTATATCTTCAACAAAAAAAGATGCCTAGAAATATACAGACAGACGGACAGACGGACATGGCTAGATCGATTCGTCTCGTCGAGCTGATCAAGAATATATATACTTTATGGGGTCTACGACGTCTCCTTCGATGCGTTACAAACTTTCAGGCAAACTGAATATACCCTTTACACTATGTGTGGCGGGTATAAAAATAGAATTCATGAGAAATTTTTCTATGTCCGAATTTCATCTCGTCGAACCTGTATAAAGCTGCATTTAGTTTGGAATAAAGTTTTCCTGTATTTAGTCAGTCAAGCGGAGGCGCATAACAAATTGCATTAGATAATTTTAATTTATTATACAATTGTTGAAAAAAACGGGAAAATAATGCAGTGCATAGCCACTTTTTACAACACAAACAATATTTTGGTGTGTGGCTTTTTGTATATTATTATTTCATTCTAAATGAAAGCTATTATTTAAGCGTTTTTATTTTATAAAAATTTATAGCAAAAATTTTAAAGTAATCGTTATTTACAAAATTTATTTCCAGGATGATTATGATTTATTGGATGGTAGCCTCTTAAGTGATAATAAATTAGGTTTTGTACAGTTTCGTGACAATAAATTAAGAATTCAAGGTAAGTAAAATATTGATATCCCACACATAAGTGACATTTATCAAATACAAAACTTATATAACATAAACAGACACTCAGAGGGTGCGCATTATTCAATTTATTTTAATCCAATCAACTATTGCGACATGAGCAATCATAAAATTAAGTAAAAATTGAAAAAAATGCTACCGATGCCTTTTGGGCAAGTAAATATTTTCTTCTTCGATTCTATTGAAAATGCGCATTTGATCGCTTTATACGATTATATATGATAGAAAATATATATATTATGTAAAAAGGACGATAAAGACGATGACGAAGACGACCACTACTACAGTTTATGACTTTCATTAAACCTATTTTACAGAAGCAGGCAACGCTGATGCTGGTAGCGTAGGAGGACGTGCTGGACTTTTGCTCAATAGCGCTGCTGTGGGTGGTTATGGTGGCGGGGGAGGTGCAGCCGGTTTAGGTGGTGCTTTTGGTGTGGGTAGCGGCTCGAATGTACCACTCATACCATGGGGACAAGTACTGCCAGCTAAAGTAGAGGAAACGCTACCGCACTTTCCTTTTGGAACACCGCCAACTGATGGCTCTTGGCAAGTTGTCAACGGCACACGTTTTAAATTCTTTGTCTTCTCAGCCTATTATGACCGACGTGACGGTGCACGATTAGTGCGCGTGGTAGGAGCAACTAAGACACGTTCACCAGAACGTGTTTGGTGTCGTTTTTGGTATGGCGGAAATACTAGTTACAGCGTCAGTGCTGGCGGACGACAGCAACAGCCACAACAGCAACGTGCCAAATATACATCGGCGACTGTAATGGCTAGAACGAAGGTTTGTGCTAGCGGAAGCTAATTAGCAAGTCATAAATTAAATGGTTTATTTAATTTTTCGTTTTTCTGTGTTTTTACACTTTTCCATGCGTTCTCTATCAGATTATACGTGAGAATTGGAATTTAAAATATAGCGCTTGTTTTGTACTATGTCCAGTTCGTGCACCACCATTAGAAATACCGCAATATGTCAGCATTGTTTCGCGTTTACGTGCGCCACCGGGTAATTTATTACGTTTACGTAATACAGATTGGGATGAAGACTTTCTATCAACAACGACGACGAATAGCACAAGTTCCGCGTCAATGTCACCATTGCACCATGCACCACCTACTGGCGAACGTATACCCGATAAAATAGCCGTTTGTGTTAAACCATTTCATTTTAATTATGATCAAGCTTTATATCTTATGGAATATTTGGAGTTCTATGCTATACTTGGCGTTTCACATTTTACCTTTTATAATCATACTTTGGGTCCACATGCTTCCTGTGTGTTGCAACATTATATCGCTGGCGATATACCTGATAATTTAACTGCTTTGGATGTTGAGGAACTACGTCCGGGTGCTGCTGCTGCTGCGGCTGCTGCTGTTGAGTTGCAATCCAGTGGCAATACAAGTAGTAGCACAAATCAACGTTTTATACGCACCGAACATTATGTGCGTCCCACCGTTACTATTTTGCCCTGGAATTTACGTATGCGTTCACAAAAGGAAATACGCACAGAAGGTTTATTTGCAGCGCTAAATGATTGTCTATATCGTAGTATGTATCGTTATAAGTATTTGGCATTGGTTGATCTGGATGAATTTATTGTACCACGTTATACGGATACGTTGAGTGAGCTTTTAAGGTTTGTATTCTATGCTGAAGTCTTCTATATTTAATTTAATTAAATTTCATTTTATATTTTAGTTCGTTGAATGCACGTTTTCGCAATCGAAATACCGGCGCTTATTCATTTCAGAATGCATTTTTCTATTTACAATTTGCGGATGATCCACTGGCAAGTGCTTTTAAAATAGAGTCTGAGAAGGAAATGGCACGAGTTCGTGCAGCATTGGTAACTCAAAGAAAAACAAGAAGGTTAGTTAGAAAAGGGAGTATAAAAAACAAGAAAGAAGATACCCTATACCCAATCTTTATGAACCTTAAGTTAAGTCGTATCTTACTACCATGCATCATTGTATTAGATTTTCATACAAAAACATTAAAAATGAGGTAAATTTGTATGGGGGCTTTACCTAAAATTTTTTGGTCCCACCCATATTGGGATATTTCTTTGGGACTATCATAGGAATAGTTTATACTAAATTAAGACTTCCTAGAATAAGAAACAATGACGTTTTTATGCATAAACCAAAATTTTGGAGTAGATTTGTATGGGGGCACTCCTTCAAATGGGGTTAGAGAAAAAACCATTTGTAAGTGCACACTTGACGGCTTAGGAGAGTCTAAGATTCAATTATGGAAGCTCTACTTCGTATAGTCTTTCAGATAATCGAGTTCATACGGCAGACAGTATGACGGACGGAAGGACAGACAGACATAGCTAGTTCGACTTCCCTTTCAATGCTGATCAAGAATATATATACATACTTTATAGGGTCTCTCCTTCTACCCTTTGAGTGCTGGGTATAATGAGAGATATGTTTAAATCTGTTAGAATTCTAACTCGCCTGCAACTATTCGAATTTGACCATCTGTTTCTGCCCAGTAAAAGCGATCCTGGCACTCATTGGAGTCGCTACTAAAAGTGACTGGTACTCTTCCGTTAAATCTGTCCGAATTTTAGTAAATCCCTTAAAACCACAATACCTTCACGGCAAGACTGGTTGGCGGAGCTGCTGAAAAGCGAAGCTGGTCTGTCGCTTTGCACCGAAGGGTCTAAGATGGATTGCGGGGGAGGGGACTGAAGCATACTTGGGGGACTTGGCAGCATTATGTACTAGTGTAGTGCAAGCTATAAATGCACCTGGAGGTTCTGGACAGATCGGTTTTCATTTTCATTTTACATATTAGAACACCAGTGTTAAACTTCCGTAAACATCTTGCGAGACTAACAGGGGCTTTGGCATATAGGGACACACGCGGCCAGATTAGGTATCCCTTAAAACATGCAGAAGTTGTAAAGAAGAGGACACTCCATTAACGTAAGAAACACTGAGCGATCCACCAATTTTATGTTTCTCGTAACAACGGTCTTAACTGTACTGGTTGCCACTGATCCTTCTGAGCCTACCAATAAGTTTCTTTTCCGAGATTTTTGGTGTTTAGCAAATGTGCAGTTATATGCTAATTGTGCGAGAAATATGGGGTTTTCCTCTCTACCAAGTCTTTCTGCCAATACTGAAGTGACCTGGTATATAAAAAGTTTCCTCCAAGTCTAAGTCTTCTGGTTTACCTCATGCCACAATCCATCTTTGAACCGCCAGATAGGGTGACAGATTTGGATTCAAGCAACTTTCACTATTCTAAAATCAAAGTTTTTACTCCACTATAACGATATGAAAGTCGGTAGCCGGAAGTGTTTGACAATAGGCTATTGCATAGAATTTTAAACTTTAAAATGTCTTCTTAACTCCGTGACTCAAGCTTAAGCGCTGTCCACCAAGAACCTTAGAAAGGATATTCCGTAGAAAAGCTAACTCAGACTGCATCTTCTTCCGACTATTTTTGATCAGCTCAATTTGAGGCCGAGTAACAATTCGGTATGATACTCGATTCCAAATTAAACTGCCGTGTCTCTAAAAAAACTAGTTCTTATTCTGCTTAGGATGTTTGAAGTGGCGAATCAGCTCAGTCTTCTCTAGGTTCACTCTCCATCCATGATATTGCTTAATATGTCGGGGAAAAATTTTAAACTATAAGCAGAAATAACGTTTAATAAATTAATTTCACAGACGTTATAAACTACATCCACAAAAACAACGCTCAAAATACATTTGCAAACCAGAAGCAGTAGTCGAAGCGGGTAATCATTTCGTTTGGGAATTTTCACCAGGCAAAGGATCACTTTAATGTGCCACCCAAAGAGGCAATACTGCAACATTATAGGTAACAAATTATAAACATGGAATATAATCTGATCTAATATAATTTTAATTTAAAACCCCAATTATTTAGGTATGTGAATTTGGTGGCAATGATTGCATTAAGGCGCCCTCAATTGTCGATCGTACAACAACAAAATATGTAAATCGTTTGGTGCAACGTATTGATGCTGTTTATAAACATTTACAACCGCGTTGCCAATTGCCACCGCTGCCAATATTGCCAAAAGCACAAACTAATAAAAACAAAGATGATGAACGTTTAAAACGGAAACCAATAATTCACAACAACAACGAAAAGCTTAATGAAAATAAGAATGAGAATGCAAATAAAAAAAACTGAAAAATTGCAAGTAACGAAAATTGAAACAACGAAAGAAATATTGAAGGATGTGACAATAACTTCGGCAACAACAACAACGACGACAACAACAACTACAGCAAGTAGCACTACTAACGGAAACGGAAATACAAAAGCGGAAGCAACCATAACACGCGTACGTAAAAAACGTAAATTAGTTGTATTCGAACAAAATGAATATGGAATACCAATTGCACGTGTTGAATATCAATGATGAGATGAAATGAGGCAAAGCCACAGTTTTCAACAAAGGAAAATTAGTACAGCAATGAATCGAAAATAATTTAATTTTATTTTAATTTTTTTTCATTTTGTGCCAATTTGCAATTGTTGCTGATGAATTTATTCAAAATGTGTAACAGTTCAGTGACTAAGTTTGTATGTATGAATTTTGGTTGTGCTTAAATTGCGTTGCTTACATAATATGAATAGTAAATATATATGTATGTATGTATGAAATACCAAAAGATACACTTAAGTGAATAAATTAATAAATAAATAATTAATAAAGTTATACCGAACAAAAAAAATATGCTCAATAAATATACAATATAAGCAACCATGAACAGTATACAAGAAGAAAATTATGTTGTGTTATTTTCACTTAAATAAATAATAAAATAAAAATTTAAAGAAATAAAAAACAAGGCTAGGTTTACATATCACAAACAATAGGCAAAAAAGACTTGGATATATAAGTATATATACATATTTGAAGAGCGTAAATAATAGTACCTATACCAAAAAATTTAATAAATATGCACAAAATAAAGCTATGAATATTTAAAATTATTTACTTGATAGAAAAAATATGCAGAGCATAGTTTCGATTGCTTTTTAGAATTTTCAAAAATAAAATTTAGAGATATAATTTCCAAGCGTATTTGAAGCAGATAATTATATTAAATAATTGTATTAGTTTGAGTTCATAGATACTATGTGTGTTTAAAGATACTAATTAAAACTTTGAAAAATTCTAAAGAAAAATTTCTTAAATTCATTAAAAAATGTATCTTTAAAAATGTATCTTAAAAATGTATCTTTAAAATGTATCTAAAAAATATATCTTTAAAATGTATCTTAAAAATGTATCTTTAAAATGTATCTGAACTTTTTATACATATTTAGCAAGAATTTGTTAGACTGCAATGAATTTAAAGCGTCTTTTCGTTTGGTTTAAGTTCTAGAGAGAACCTTTTATAGCATTATTGTTATTATATTTCCACACTTCCAACACATGTTTTTCTAAAACAGTTTTTTTTTAATTATTACATCTCTATCGCTTTATAATAAAACTTACACAGCCGAAAACAACAAAAAAAGTATCTAAACCAAAAACGAAACCAAAGCACAACTTTTAAATGTATTTTATTTCTACCGGAGTTTTTCACAACTTTAACGTTTGAAAATTTTCTAAAAATAAAAATTAAAAAGTAAAAATATCTTAAAAAAAAAAAAATAAATAAATAAAATAAAACTAACCAAAAGCAACAAAGTCAAGGTCTAACATTTAGCTAGTATTTAGTCTTAAAACCAAAAAAATAAGAGACGAATTTTCTATGCTTAAAAGTATATTTTATATTTATTTTGCATAAATGTATTTGAAAAAAATAATAATAAATGAAAAAAATTGTGAGATATAAATGATGCAAGAAATATTTACATAATAGACAATTATGAAGCTCAATAGCAATAAGTGAGTAAACTAAAGTCAATAAAATACCAAAAAAGTATATAATATAAAAATATAATTATATATGTATGTAATCCGTAAGATATGATCAAAGAAAATAATGAACAATAGATACTAATAAATATGAAATTGAAAAAAACATTATATTCTTATTTTGCTACTAAAAAGTTATTTAAGTTATTTAGAATTGTCTTGCAAACAAACTAAAAATAAGCTTTGCACAGGGAAGGCAACGAACGCCCCTTGTCAAAGTAAATTTGTGTAGCTCTGTGCAACTTGCTGCAATCAGCTGTTCATAACTTCGTCAAATGATCGACTGCTGTTACATGGAAATTGCTTAAATTCGGACTGCAACTTGCTTTACTTTCGTATTTATTTTGCAGCCTTAGTAATGATAAATTGAAGTGGTATGCAAAGTGGATTAACATTTTTAAATGGAAATTGATGTTGGTTGTGCAACATTTGTTTTGTATTTTACTCCGTTACTATCATTTAGGATTATATAGTATTTAATTTTGTTTTAGTTAGTATCAGGATGTGCATTGGTTTACTGGTTTTAATAGATCGTGTTCTTGTTGTCTACTACTATGGTCAAAAAGTAATAAAAAAATAATCACCTCCTATAAAATACACTTATGACAACGTTTTTCCAATCCTCGAAACATGTCAAATAGTCCCTTTCCGGTATAGCAATCAGCGGCTTCTTCGATTCAGCTTTTATCTCCTCAATCGACTCGAAATGCGTTCCCCGGAGTGGTCTCATGAATTTTAGGAATAGCCTGAAGTCACACGGGCCAAATAGGCGAATACGGTGGTTGCGGAACGATATTGGTTGCATTGGTTGGAAAAAATGTCACGAAGAATCAATGTTGCTTTTTAAAAAATTCACCATTCCTAGTACCAATCGAGACTTGACACGTTTGAGGCCCAAAACATCTTTCAAAATGGTATTAATTGATTCTTTCGATACGCCAATTTCATCAGCAATGTCTCTTATAGTTAATCGACGGTGTGCAAGCACTAATTTTTTTCCTTTGGAATGTGAGCATCGACCGTTGAGATCGATGGTCAACCAGGGCGCTCTTCGTCTTCAAAACGTTCTCAACCTTCCTTGAACAATTTATACCAATCAAATATTGTTGATTTTGGTAGAGCTTGGTCCCCGTAAGCCTTCTTCAACATTTTTATTCCAATCAGAAAACAAAATTTGATGACACTTCTCTGCTCAATTAAGTCAGACATTGTAAAAATCGAAATATGCACTCTTGGTCGTTTGGTAAACACAAGCGAAAATATATTTCTGATAATGACTATGACATGAAATTTGGACCAGATGTAATTAACAGTCCTGCCAACTCAAGAAAAAAAGAAAATTGAAAATTCACCTTACTTTTGCCCACAGTAGTACAAGTATAAATCAGTAAAGTTTCGAAATAATTTTAATGCAATATCTTCATTGAAATATATAAGTCTGGCATTTTCATTTATAAATCGATTCAAATTAAAATTCCGGCCATTGCAATCCCTGACATATTAATTTATTTGATTCATTTTCGTTTTTACTTGATTTCTGGAAATTGATTAATTAATTTTCCGATTCCCTCATTTAACTCCAAATTTTCTTTTTTCATTAACTAAATTTTATTTAAAAAGATTTTAACAAAAAAAAAAAAAACATCATTTATGTTAAACAATATCAGGATATTCTATGATTCATCTAAACTATTTGCATATTAAGTTTGTGTTCCAGTATAACAGTTTACTCCTTTTTGATTTGATTTTTATTAAATGTCCCAAATTGGTTGTTGCATATAATTCTATTGTATCCCATTTTAATGTACCCTCTGTTTGGTCTAAATGTTGATAAAATGTTATACGCTATATATCTGTGCGATTCACTGGTTTATTATAAAGTGGAGAATTCTTTAGAAATTATAATTTTCTTCAAAATCAGCTAGATGTGTTGTACAAGTGTAGTAGTTGTACAATTTGTTATACATGCATTCGTATACAGAATATTATATTGATTTGAATGTTTGTAAGAAAACTCTTATACTAAATTCTTATATACTAGTTGCGAAGTAAACTTGTAAATTGAAAATGGTTTTGAAAGATTATCTGTTCTACAAACATAATCTAAATGTTTTATTCTTGCTATTTCATAAAAGCACTAAGCATATTTTCTACTTGTAATATTTATTCATATATTTTAAGTAAGTCTTTTATTTTTCAGATGCTGCTTTCAGCGAGAGTTTTTACATGAAAGCTTTTTTATGAAGTATTTGTGAGTGAATATAAGTATAATGAAAACATTTTTATATTTGGTGGTAACCAAGTAATCAACCCTAACAGCATTTATTATAAGAGTTATTTATAAGGTTTGTTAACCGCATATAAGTTTAATTTATGAACAAACCATTGTTTGAGTATAAGCACAAGCATTTACTCATTTCAATATAAACTGTTATACTTGCTATATAACAGTTGTAAAGCTTTTTAAGTATGTTTAACTAAATCTAAATTTTTATATAATAACTTTTTGTTATGGGAGAATATTAATAAATAAATTAACTGTATAATTTAATTAAAATATTTTATTCTTGGCGCTTCATATTGTTTATTTCGTATTCAAAAAAAAAAAAAATTAGGATAGTTTATATAAGTAGCTTGCAAACAACATTCATTGTTTATAACAGATTATAACTATATACCACTCTTCTACTTGGATAGTATTCATAAGTCAAGCACCCTTATAACACTGTTTTTTTAAAAGCTTTATACAATTTTGTTTCAAGGATCGTTATATGTATGAAGTATTAGATTTAATATAACACATTTTTTTTTATTTGAAGGAAATAAATAATTCACGCTTACGCATATCTTTCTGTATAAAAGTTTGTAGCCATTCAAGATTTTTTTGTTTCACTAACGGTTAAGGGTGTTTTCTAGCTTTTCGGTCGCCATGGGTTCGTTTCCCATTTCTATTCTCTCAAGTGTTTTATACTATGCATCTGCTAAAATTTTTTACTACTGTTTCAGTGCTTGCCCTCGCTACTAAGGATGTAATACAGGATATGCTCGCGCTTAAAAATTGTTATGAAGGACAAATTTTGTGGCATTTTTTAGGGAAACATTATATATTTTTTTTGAAGACATTTTTGAATTTAAGGGGAAATATAAGGATTTTCTACATAAATCATATCTTTGAATAAAATAGATGAATAAAATAGACCTTAGATTATTTTTTTTCTAAAAAATTCACAAAAAAGATACGTAATGCAGTTATGCCAATTATTTAATTTATTCAATTTACATTCACAATTAATTAATTTTAGACACAATTTTTAATTTTAATTTTACAAATTTTCGATTTCATACATTTTTTAAGATTTATTTTCCTTGTAGACATTTTCGATTGCAGTGTTCAGTTTAATCTTGCCAAGTTTAAAGTTAGCATTGCTTGGTGACCACACATGCTGAGTTCTCGATGCTTGTGTTATTCAGATTAATGGCTTCAGTGGTATATTGAGGAATAACAGTTTGTGCCGGTTTAATAATATCCGTATTTGCCTTTGTCGCGGAGAGACACATTTAGCACCTGTAGTACCCCCAAATCATCAAAATGACATTCCTGAACGCTATCTTCCAAACCTAATGTGGCAGTTGTATAACGTGCAATCGAATTATATACCTTAGCAGCGAAATTCCAGATATTTTGTTCAGCGGTGGTGCTAAGCATTTTAATAGATTAACCACACTACTGGAGACATAATTTTCAAGTCCCTCGAACAGCTGCAACTTTTTTGTATCATTATTAGTGCGCGATACAGCCGTCTCAGCTAAGCCTGTAGCATAAGTTTTCCATTTGCCTTGATAATCTTCGACGACTGCTTCAATTGCTGGAATTTGAATTTCATTAAGATCCTCCAGCACTTCAGCTAATTTTGCAGCATTGGCGCTATAGCAGCATTAATGGGAGAATAGATTGGAAATAACTTGTACCTTTTGTGGTACAGTTGTTTCGTTAAATTGGCTGTTAGATTTGCCACGAAAGCAGTTACTTCGTCACCATATAGTACGGTTTCGTTTTGTACAAAAGATAAATACGAACTGATATTGGCTGCGTAGGCGTTTGTTGCATTTATATAGATTTCGGGCTTCCTGTAAAGCACAGGAATAATTGCTGGCGATGGCACCACTATTCAGATTCGAGACAATTGTACGACTTAAAGTTCCCAAATTAGCCCAGACAATATTTAATATAGCCGTGGCATCAGGACCAGCTGCAACGAGTTGCGTTTGTGTCGCTGCAAAAGCCGCAAAAAACGACAAAGATAAGCGTTGAGAATTTCATGACGTTTTAGTACTTGCACCGAACGACTGATAGAATTTAATGAGATGCGCTGCATTTTTTATAGCGACGACTTGAAAATTTATGAATACAATGCAAGATTTAATAATGGCTAAATGGTTTCAATATTAATGCAGCTGTTTTTGATATTCTATAGCCGTATGCAAATATTTTATAAGCGTTACGTTACGCTTACGTCTGAGCTGCAAGTTGTTGTTTAACATGAAAATAAAAAAAAAAAAAAGCATAATATTTGATTTTTCGCTTTTGGGACTATTGTTTTAGAAACTTTTTTATACAAAGTAACGATGAAAGTAGCTTTATTTCATTTATCTGTGTTTATGGTTCTTCAGACTTTTGAGATATCTTATACTGTGATGTTGAAAAGTACCCAGGGGTATCTAAAAAAATTACATTACATTTGGTTCCTCAAAGTGTGCACTGATTTCGCATTTAGTCTCTGCGCTGAAATTTCGTTCTCCCAATAAAATTTATTGAAAACATTTTTGGAATCGATTAAATAGAAATATGTAATCATGGTATTGATAAATATTGCAATGGAGTTATTTGCTGAAACTGTTGAGTTTTTTGTAGGGCAAATACAATATGGTAACCAGATCACTTCAATGTGGAAATCTTGAGTGGATTTTGTTCTCTTTCTTGAAATTTTTTACGTATTTACTCTGAATTGCTTTAGTTAGTTTGGCTCCACTTTCAAATGAATGTGAAATGCGCAAAATGAAAAAATTTAGAGCAAATTGTATATTGTGTTAGTAAAGAGAATTGCCCAATAAGAACACAGTGATTACAAGTGAATGTCTCCTTGCGTACTGTGTTCACTCAGTTCTTATAACACGAGCATTTACTCATATTCTTTGGCACCACCCCAAGTTTCGACTTTTGTAAACTTCTAATAATCATCAATAAGACTAAAGCGAATGGTTGAATTTTGAATATGAACCAACTTGAAATTTAAATGGTTGAAGAAGAACATCGTTTAGATACTATTCCGATAAGGTT
Source organism: Leucophenga varia (assembly GCA_018903435.1). NCBI lineage: Eukaryota > Metazoa > Arthropoda > Insecta > Diptera > Drosophilidae > Leucophenga > Leucophenga varia. The sequence continues at coordinate 61,126 of JAEIFJ010002712.1, forward strand.
TTCGATAGAATTTACGAAAGAGCCAGTAAATTCTAAAAAA
>JAEIFJ010002714.1:0-10616 GCA_018903435.1 Leucophenga varia
TATGATTTTAGTATAGGGAAACATGGAGCAGGTATCCAATTTTAATTTTGTTGAGAATGCCAGAGTGCCAGACTCCATCAAAAGCTTTTGCATATCTAGAAATACAGCTGAAGACTAATTTATACCAGCCACAAAGTTTGAAGGTTATATTCAGTTTGTCTGAAAGTTTTAATGCATTGATGGAGACGTCGTAAAGTTTCGATGAGACGAGTCGATGTCCGTCTGTCTGTCTGTCCGACTGTCTGATCTTTATTTGGCAACGCGATTTACTGGAGACTAATGCAGATATTTAGCTGAAATTTGAAACTTAAACTTTGTTGGGTGAAACGACCTGGTCAAGTTTGAACATGACCTCGTTACAACACTTTTAATAGTTTATATGTTCACCGTGCTGTTAGATTAAACTACGATGAATTTGGTCAAATTTGTATATAATATGTTATATTTGCCCGATCCTTACCATATCGAAAGTGTTAACTTAGGTGGACATTGGAATTGATTTTACCAAATTTAATTGAATTCATTTTAGAAATAATAAATGTTTCATATAAAAACTCGAAAATGGGCGGTAAGTTTGTATGGAGGCTATATATAAAAATGGGCGTGGTATCTCTAGATTTAACATTGATGACATAAAAGTGTTCTTACCCTATTTGGATTAAATATATTCATAAATAATACGTATTTTCATACAAAAAATCGAAAAAGCGGTAAGTTTGTATGGGGGCTATATCTGAAAATAGGCGTGCAACATTCTTTGATATTGGATGCCATTAGAAGTGTTTTTATATTGTAGTAAAAGCATTTATAAATAATAACTTTTTCATACAAAAAGTCGAAAAAGTGCTAAGTTTGTATGGGGGCTTTATCTAAAAATGGGCGTGGCACCTTGGTTCTGGTATACAAATTAACTAGGAGCACAAAAGCTTAAGTTTCGAATTTCAGGTCAATATCTTTAAACTTTTCGGGTAACAGCCATCGCAACAGACAGACGGACAGACGGACAGACAGACGGACAGACAGACGGGCAGACAGACGGACAGACAGACGGGCAATGCTAGGATCGATTCGTCTCTCATCGAGCTGACCAAGAATATATATACTTTATAGGGTCTCCGATGTCTCCTTCCATGCGTTGCAACTTTCGGCCAATGTAATAACCGTTCACACTATATGTGACGGGTATAAAAATGTAAAGAGCTTTTATTTGAATAAGATAAATAATAAACACACCCACTATACGCCATACCCACAACTAAATGCGCCATAATAGTTAATCTAATCATGGAACACGCTGTTGAACAATTAGTTTAAAAATTTATTACTTCATTTATCAATATTAAATTGAAATTGAAAAATAAATAAGAGCTATGGTACTTTCCGAAATCCCAAAATATTATCATTTGATAGTAAAATTTAAAAGTACTTTTTGCAGTCAACACAATAGCGATAAGAAAAATAGGGCATAAAGCGTTATCAATCAAAACGCATCTACCTTCGATTCTCTAAAAATAATATTGGTATAATATAATCAAACGATTTGCTATGAAATCCAACATAATAGTTCGAAAACGTAACGTATTAAGCTGTAGATTTTGTGTTTATTTTAATATCTATATATATATTAAAATTAATCTAATAAAAATTTAAAAATTAAATCTAATATTTAAAAATTAATAATTAAAAAAAGATATTTTAGTCGATTTATTAAAATTATATTGTATTCTAAACAAATCGAGAGGTACTAAAAAGAACCAGCAAAAGGCAAGAATACAATGTCAGCACATGATAAACACTTGGCAGACCACCGAACTGCTATGGAATACCATAGATCTACAATGCACGAAACGTCTACGCCTAGGAGAAGAAGACATTCCAGCTGTTCAAATAGTAGTTCACATTGCAGTTTACATAGCAGTTGTGACAGCATTGAAATGCAGCAACCAATTTTAGCAGAACATATCAAGCCATGTTGTACTATTTTATAAATTTACATTTCTATTTAAATTTTTCATTTGTTTAATAAATTAAATAATTGTATAAATCTTAGATTAACTTAAATAAAAATTCGCTTAATTGTATTTACTTATAATATTGCCTAGCACTGATGGGCATTTTTACAAGTTTATACTATGCGTGTACATGCTGCATTTTGCTTGCGGTGACTTAGGTACAAATGCACTATAAAAAACTTCGTCTGGTTCTCATCTTTGAGATAAAGTTGTCTTTTGTTGTGCGCTGCATAATAAGTGAAAATATATGTATGTGCCCATCACTGGTTTAAAGTATTGTACAACAGGGTCCGTGATGATGATGATGTCCGCCATGGTGATGTCCGCCATGATGGTGTCCGCCATGATGATGAGGTCCGCCATGATGATGTGGTCCTCCATGATGATGATGAGGTCCGCCATGATGATGATGTGGTCCTCCATGATGATGCCCACCATGATGATGATGTCCTCCATGATGATGCCCACCATGATGATGATGCCCACCATGATGATGATGCCCACCATGATGGTGTCCCCCATGTCCATGTCCGTGTGGCATTTTCTTTATTTGTTTTTTTTTTTTTTTTTTTAACACGTTTAAGTTCGTCACGAATGACGTCTAATTTTGTACTAAACTAATTTTGTGTATAAGCTTTACATTTTGTATTTGTAGTCTAAGAATTTATGGTATTCTCAACTTAACCGATAGGCTTTATCTAATCTTGTCTTGTATATACGCAATCATAAAATCGATAAACAATTTATGCATGCAATAAAGATGAGTAATTAAAATTTACTAGATGTATCTATTTGTACAAAAGAAAAAAAATACAAAATTTAATTTAACGATTTAACTAGTTACAAAACGTGTTGGCAATCATAAGCCAATTAACAAATTTAAAATTATGCCAAATTACTATTATTTTTTTTATTTTATTTTTATTTTATACAAGCATAAATCGTTTCTGCATATGAAATATATAATTGCTTATTAAAATGTTGTACGCCAATATAAAATGAGGCTTATCATATTACTATGTTGGCATAAAAGGTGATTATTTGTAATACCAAAATAGATTACTTTCGGTTTTATGGCGTTATGACGCATTTTGGTTTTGAAACTGATTAAATTTGTAGTAAAATGTTTTATTATTTGTGAATTTTTTTTTTTTTTTTTGTCAAGTTGTATGACTAATATGGGTGTTTTGGGATTTCACTGTTTTATTTGCTTTGATTTAATCAGTTTGTTTGCTTTGGTCATGTTTTTTTTTAATGAAATATAACAAATTTGTTGAAAATTGTACAAATTGAATAATCAATGCGGCTGATATATAGAAAGGGTTTAATACCAACAAAATTATATTATAATAAATGGAAAAAGTAACTTTTAAGTTAGATACTTATGTAGAAATTGTAATCAAATCAAATTTTAAGCGCAAAAAAATAATGCTCACAATAAATTCAATTGAGCCAATCGCTGATATAATCAAATTAACAGCGAAAAAAATAGAAAATAAAAAAAAATTTAAAGCAAGTTGAACGCGCAAAGGGTTAACCAAGACAAACTCGCTAACTATATCTATCTATAGCACGCTACAAAGTATATAGTATATCGTATTTATAAAGCCATTTTTAAGCCAATTTGTATATGAAAACGCGTTCGAGCGATTATCGCACAGAATTGCGCATATTAAACTGAACTGTATAAGCCGCAAATGGGCTGGGCCATGGGCAACACTTACACTTGAGAGATTTTTCAATGGATTTTTATTTTTTTTTAAATGCGCTACAAAAGTAGTGAGTAGTGTATTAATTTTAACATTAAGTTTGTAACAGTTAGTATTAACTTGATATGATGTATATATAACCTTTAATAATATCTGTCTGTAAGCCAGTGGTTTTATAAGAGAATTATTTCAAAGCCACCATTAAGACTTTTTAAAATCTATAAGGTAAAAAGTATGCAAAACGATCAATTAATTTGGAAAGAATCGATTAATCGTGCGACGCTCTGATGATCGATCGAAAAGTATCTCGATTGGAACGATGTATGTATTTTTATATTTTATGTATCTTTTTATCTTTAATTTGAAAGAAAATCGATTAATCAGAAAAAAATCGATTAAAAATATCGATTAATCAGAAAAAATCGACTAACCAGAAATAAATTGACTAGTCAATAAAAACGAATAATCAGAAAAAATCTGTAAATCAGAAATAATTGACTAATCAGAAATAATTGACTAATCAGAAAAAATTGATTAATCATAAAAAATTGATTAATCAGAAAAAAATCGATTAACCAGAGAAAATTCGATTAGTCAGAAAAACGATTAATTAGTTAAAAAATCTATAAATCAAAAATAATAGATTAATCAGCAAAAATCAACTGATCAAAGAAGTCGATAAATCAGAAAAAATCGATTAATCGGAAAAAATCGATTAACCAGAGAAAAATCGATTTGTCAAAATTAAGAAAAAAAACCTATTATTCAGGAACAAATCTACAAATCAGAAAAAATCGAGTCATCAGAATAACGATTAATTTGAAAAAAAATCTATAAATCAGATATAAGAGATGAGTCAGCAAAAATCAATTGACCAAAAAAGTGGATTAATCAGAAAAATCGATTAATCGGAAAAAAAATCGATTAATTAGAAGAAATCGATTAATCAGATTAATTTAATTAATTAGCAAAAATCAATTGATCAGAAAAGTCGAGTAATCAGAAAAAACGAATAATCAGAAAAATCGTTAAATCAGAAAAAAAGAATCCATTAAACAGGAAAATCAATAAAAAAAATCGATTTCTCGAGTATCAATTATAGTCGATGATTTCAAATAATCACACAGTGTTAATTATGAAAAATTAAAGACTGTGCTTTATGTGCAGAGTATTAAAAGCTTCTGGGCTACCGTAGTATTTTTTAGTACATTTTATAAAACATTTATAAAATCGTCATTATGGTTTGCGTGTATGTTTTATAACAAAAAAAAAAAAAATAGAAGAAAATAAATGTATAAAAAATGTAGCACTGTTAGTTGGCCATCCTTTTTTACTTTTTTTTTTTTTTGTTGCTTCGCGTTGAGCTTAAAATGAAGCTTATGAATGGTATACGCTATTATCGCGTTATTCTACAGCGACATTCTTACTACTTTTACTATTGTTGTTATTGTTGCTTACTTATAATATTGTATGTGTGTGTGTGTGAGTGAATTTCAATTCCATTCAAAGTTCCTTTGGCATGCGATCATCTGACGATAGGCAACCGCAACTATGGTAAAGTATTATACATGTGAAAATGAGCAACGCGCAACGATGAAGTCGAGTGGAATACGTAAGCAAATAATGAAAATCACATAAATAAAGTCAAATAATAAGCGACAATGTGCACAAATTTGCTGCTAAATAGAAAAAGTCAAGCGCAGGCGTTTGTCGTTTTTTAAGTTTTCTTTTTTTTTTTTTCTGCCTTAACTCACATTGCTCATACGCGATGTGTGATGTGCTTTGTAACTATTGTAGCGTGCCTACTAAATAGATGCGAGTTTATTAATGTGTATGTGTGTGTGTGTGTGTTCAACTATACACATTTCAGTGTGTTAGTGTGCATGATTTTGCGGTTAAAATTTATTAGACTTTAGATTTATGACGGCGTTGAGTTGCGCGTGTTAACTTGGGCACTTTAGAGGTTCGAGCGACCCGTCCGGCTTATGTATGTATGTATATGCCTCACGCCTATACATTAGGCTTTATAATTTTTCGCGCTTTTCGCTTTTATTTTATTTTATTGCATATATTTATGTGTATGTGCTTTGTGTGTGTGTTGTGCTGCGTGTATTTATGTGGCACTTAAGGATTATCCTTAATTTTCAACTTGAGCGATTTTTAAGTGATTTGCATGCATTGCTTTTGTTCATTTCATTTTTGTTGCTTTCTCTCTATCACCATCTCCCTCTATTTTCTCTATCTCTCTCTCTATACAGTCAACTGCCATTTTTTTTTAATATTTATATTTTTTTTCCACATTTTGTGCTCATTCTGTCAGTTTTATTTAACATTTGTGTTATGCACTCGAATGACTTTTTTAGGTGTAAACTATTTAAATTGTCACGCATTTGAAATTTAAGAAGCATAATAGTTTTGGGTGTGGGCACACTTTATGCAATTTTTTTCCAAGTATGTAAATATTTTTACTTACACTGGCGTCTACATGGGCCGTTATTGGTGTCCTCCAGAAGTCTCTACAATATTTTGCTGCCAAGTTTTGATAATAAGTTGCATATTATTGTGGCACACCTCGAAAAAATACTTAATAAATTATTAAATTTATAAAAGAAATTTTTGTGATAATTAAATTTCTAAACAATCAAAAAAAGAATGCTCAAATTCACGATGACTTTGCAAAATAAAAATCAAAAATATTAAAAGAAAAAAAATTTTTTTTTTTTGCGGGCAAAAATTTCAAATATTAAAAAACGCATATAAGCACAAAGGTATGTAAAACCATATTAACTCACGCCAAACACATTGAAATATACCTATACATACATTTTTTTTTTTTTCATTTCAGGATAGCTGCAAACTGGGTCAAAGGTTCACAAATGTGTTAAAATGAAATCATTTGCTGCGTCATATAAAATTATGCTAACAAAAATTTGAAATATGCAACTGAAAAAAAAAAATAATAAAATAAAAACGTCAAATAAGGCAAACAATACATTTGGCTGCGCACTAATGAAATATTGTTGAAAAAAAAAGGATATATAATACACCCAAATAAACACAAAGCATTAACAATCATACGCCATGTGTGCTAAAAAAATTTTCACATCCTTCTTTTATGATTAAAAAGTCACACACAGTACAAAAGGAAACAAAAAAAATTATCATCAATATTTTATGTGATTTTTGTTGATTTCATTTGGTTTTTTTTCGCAGAATAATAAAAAAGAAGCGAACAAACTCTGTTGAGAATAGAGAGCTTAAAAAATGTTTTGCTAACCTTTCAAAATATTTTTTTTTTTTTTATCAATCCCTGGAGTCACACACTGTCACATCTGAATTACGTATATGCGAAACACTTTTGAGTTGCTTTATTTGCCCCAAATGAGCAGTTTATGAATTTTTAAAAAATATATGACAAAAAATATTTTTAGACTTTTTTTTCAATGTTCATATTTTAATTTTATTTTTTAAGCATTGCTTACTAAAAGATAGCTGGCGAAATAACTTTATCAAAAGTTATTTGGGGAGTTGTTGTTTCGAAGTCTTCTAAGAAAGAACAAATAGATTTATTGATAAACCAATTTTCGAATATTTTCGATTTCATTTAATAGGCCTAAATAGAAATTATCAGTTTTTTCTGAATCAATCTAATAAATACTTAAAATTTAAGTACGAAACTTGTGAAATAAAGTTTTTAGAATATGTTGATATATCTTTTGATAGTACGAATAATCAAAATTTTTTTTTTTCATTTTTCCAATTAATCAAACATTTCCCGTTCTTTAATACCAAATTTTTTATACATTTTATGGCCACACTCTACGACTTTTTCTCCAAGGTGATATATAACCAATCTTTTAGGTTGGACAAAAGATACGCATCTAATCGTTTGAGTTGTAACGCAACTATACGATCAACCTATGATCGATTCTTTGAACGCGACTTTCGATAAAACGCGTTCAAACCGATTTCACTTATCGGCTCGAATAATTTGGCAATCGTAAGTTTCGCATATTTATGAAACCAGCTGACAATGTAACCGCAAAATAAAAACTTTTACCTAAACGCTTCAGCTGCATATATCCAAATGACGGAATACCTTTCCTGCTCGGATGCTCGTATTGGACAGCAGTTACTAAAGCAACTACACCAAGATCCAAGATATAAAAACCCTGCATTAAAAAAAAAAAATCAATAAACATTTTGGATACAACCGTGAAAACTAAATTATTTCAACAAAAAGTGTACCAACACATAGATTGTAAAAAAAAATCGACATGTAATCGATAATTTATTTTTCCGTTTGTAACCGATCTTGTGGTGTAAAAGTAAAAGTTTTTAAACTTTTCGAAAAAAAATTTAAAATCGATAAATCGAAGCTTATTATTATTTAGCTGAAGATTAAAAATTAATAAAGAAATAAAAAACAGCAATATATCGAAAATTGGTTCTGCTATATAAATTTAGAAAGACCGATATTGTATTGTAAAAACTCGGTATGTTATCGATATTTCTTACAGCCCTAATGGTAACTATTCTTTTAGCGGATCTTACATAAATCTCTCTCAAACTATGTAGATTTTGAATTTCTTCATTTAAATCAGCATAAACAAGTTAATACAAATTTTTGGAGTTATATCGAAAAAACGTATTACCCGACATGATGAGAAAGTACTAGCGTATACGCGTTGTAAGGCGTTTCGGCTGCTCTTTCGATTTTTTCCCTATTCGTTTCTGCTGTTGTTTGTGTAATTGCAGTTCTTTTCGGTGGCATTTTTTTTACTTTTTATTTTCTTCTCTTTGCGGCCGCGTGCCCAAATTAGGTTGGGGTTAGTATGAAAAAAACATACAAAAGCACAAAAAATAACTGTTTTCTTTTTTTTATTGCAGTGCATCGAGACAAAAATATGTTTGGGCTAGCATAAAAACATACAAAAAAGCCAAAAATGGTTGTCGAAAATCAACTTCATAAATGCACCGAATGTGAGTAATGCATTCTTTCAGTGGTCTTATATTATACTTGCATTCTTGTCTTTCAATTGAAAACGGTTTGGGTCTCCTCGGTTGAATGGTTTCAAAGACCATAGCGGACATAGAAACATTTTTATTATTTTATTTATGTAGAAGATAGATACTCGTATCTGCAAATAAAAAAAAATTGATAATCAAAGTAAACTTAGCGACAGAAAAATACTATTATGTATAATTTTTTTTTTATTGAAAGTTTATTGAACTTTGCTGGAAGAAAAAAAGCAAAACTTGCCAACTCAGCAAAGCAATTGCTATAATTTCGTTTCCTAACTCACAAGCATAATTTTAGTGCACAGCCATAACCTTATACAATTTGCAATTTGTCGTTCGCATGCCGGCTCGGCAGATGCTTTATCAAGTAAAATAGTGCAATGCCATCGTATGGATAGTACGGATACGACAACAAACAAGCCTTAAGGACAATGTGAACTTGGTGCAAATGTCTATTTATTGTAGACAAACACACACACACACAAGCCCAAAAACTGCTAACTATAAACTATGCAAACTCATGCCTCAAATGGCAAACTTCAAAAACAATAACATAAAACTTTTTGCCAAAGCCAAAAACAAATTCAAAAACGAAACGAAATACAAAAATGGGCACCAAAAGATTTTTTTTTTTTTTAAGAATAAAAACAAAAAAAGAGTACAACAAACAAATAAGTATAACAAAATTATGATGATCATAATAAAATTATTTTGCAATTCAATATATAAGCGAATGTGTGTGTGTGCGTGTTTTCAGTTTAGTTGCGAGGAGCGCACTAGTCATATGCAGGCGATTAGATAGGCAGACAGACAAATAGCCAAGCAGTCACTTGTAGTGTTAAACAGGATATCCGTTGTGCACCCACAATTGCATAACAGGCAAAAGCACTCATAAAGGGCTTCGACCATTTTTATTGCTGCCGGAAACTGTGTAAAATGGTTTTTGAAAAATTGCCAAAGTCATTGTCACTGTGCTGTAAAAAAAAAAACAACAAAAAATATTGAATACTTTAAATCGAGTAGAAAAATTGGTTATGAGTTAAGATGGCGAATTTTGGTAAAAATAAGCGCGATCGAGTGTGGGAAGTGTTTTGACAAATAAATAATGCGATTTTGATTTAAATTTTTTTATAATGGAAATATAAATGTGGAAATATCGGCGCAACGGAGTTGAATTGAAATATTGTCTAAATAGATTTTTTATACAAAAATAGATATGCACAAATAAATAAAATCGGATATAAAATGTATTCGTAAAACGAAATCAATGCAAATTGTTTTAGTTGATTTTTAAACCAACTCGTTTCGATTCGGTTTATCAAAATGATTCGGCTCGAGTTGAGTGAGTCGAACGAGTCGGATAGTGCTGTGAGATTTAACGATATTTTTTTAATATCGGTCTCGATATATTTTTGTATAACACGAATTTACCAAATTTACCGCCAAAAGGGGTTCTGGCTTCTCCCATGTATTTTATATAAATCAATAAATAAATTTGATTTTACTTATTACTCTATAACTTTCAAACTTTAAATCCGATTTGAACAATCTTAGGCTTTATATTTTTGTAATGAAATAATCTTAATCTAGAAATTTTAAAAGTAATTTATTTAAAAAAATTACCAAAAACGCTTGTTATACCAAAAGTATTCAATTGAATTGATAGCATATCTTCGTGTTGAAGCAAAATAATGTACAGATCAGCTGTTTAGAACTAAAGTCCATTTCTAAAGGCCATTTCTGAAATCCCAAAATACATGGTAATACATCTTTGAAAACTCAGAACCTTCGCAAAGTCAAAATTTAGAATTTTCGAGCCTCATTTCTTTCGCACATCATCTCAACTTCCTCCAGCTCACGCCATTCTTAGTCT
>JAEIFJ010002715.1:0-35000 GCA_018903435.1 Leucophenga varia
AGCACTTAGATTTTGAAAAAAATTTGAAAAGGAAAAGAAACATGGCTGCCAAAAAAATTGACTATACTAAGTGTAAAGAATGCAAACGAAACAACAAAAACAAACATCATCTAGTTTTGCCACTGTCTTTATGTCTTTTATCATGTCATAGAAAACAATAAGCAAATTTATGGAATTTATGTCGTGTAGTGGGCAGGTTTTTTTCCAAACACGAACTTTTTTTATATGAAATTTTGTACGCACAAACATTATCGCTCATCTCTTTTATATTATTATTGATCATATACAATTATACATATATTTGATATTTGATGAAAATTGAAAAATGCCATACTTTTTTTAATGTTTTCTATGCAGAAAAAAAGCATTCTTGACAGTTGTAAAATTGTGTTATATTTGCTTTTATTGATTCGTTGACATTCTTTTTATATTCTGGGTTGGATTACGCCGGACCATTTACAATAAAGTGTCTAAGGGACGCACACGTAAATTTAATAAAGCTAGGTTTGCTTTTTTGGATTCATGTATAATAAGGCTCCGCTCAGCGTACTAATTTCTGATGTGTTTTTGTGCTTTGAAGCTTGCTCACGTTTAGTATATAACCCTTTACCGAGTAGGTGTAGTAGACACAAGTAAATTGCAATTAGATAAATGAAACACAAATAGAACATTGAATAGAACACTGAAATGCTGGCATTAAAATACTGCAGATTTAAATGCAGTCAGTAGGTGCTTACCATTCTATGATCACTGAGTCGAAAAAAATCTTGACAAAAATCTAAACATTTCAAATTTCTGTAATGAAAAACTGATCCCCTTTCGATTAAAAATAAGACTGTCTTTATTAAATTATTTATGTGATACATTTTTTAATAAAATATTAAGTGCTGCGCGAGCTGAATGCTAGCTAAGCAGTTTATAGCTATGCGATGTGCTAAGCATAAAGTTAGTGGCCTTGTTGTCACTTGACACTTTGTTATTGTCTGTGCAGTTAAGCTGCACACGAGGACTGATCGTCAGTAATGCTGACGAGACATTCTTTATACATTAAGTCTTAATGGTCAGCATACTCACTATACCTTCCTCCTTGGAAGAGAATTTTAACATTTTTTTTTTTCAATTTGATGTTTTACATTTTTAAACCTGTTACACTAGTGTAAACAGGTATATTCAGTTTGTCGGAAAGTTTGTAACGCATTAAAGGAGGCATCGTAGACCCTATAAAGTTATATATTCTTGATCACCTCGACGAGACGAATCGATTTAGCCATGTCCGTCTGTCTGTCCGTCTGTCCGTCCGTCCGTCTGTCCGTCTGTTCGTGTGTTGCTGCGCGATTTATTCGCTCAATTTTAAAGATATTGGGCTGAAATTTTAAACTTAAGCTTTTCTAGGTCCTGTGTAGTTTCTATGTTAAAATCAATGTGCCACGCCCACTTTTAGGTATAGCTCCCATACAAAAGTACAACATTTTTTCAAGTTCTTATATGAAAAAAATTTATTTATAAAGCGAATGGCTTCAAATATGGTTAAAATGTTGTTTATACCATGCCATATCTTCAGTTTAAAATTGGTCCAAATCGGACCGCGAATTTCTAAATTTTTATGAATATATTTAATTTGTTTAGAATTTTAAAATAAAATTTAATACAAATGCTGCACACGAAGGTCTATCAACGTCAAATTATGTGTAACAGGTATGTAGTATAAACTTCGGTCCAACCAAAGTTAACTTTTTTTCTTGTTTTATTTTTCTTTTTTATACCTGTTACACTAGTGTAACCAGATATATTCAGTTGGTCGGAAAGTTTGTAACGCATTAAAAGAGGCATCGTAGACCCTATAAAGAATATATATTATTGATCAGCTTGATGAGACGAATCGATTTAGCCATGTCCTTCTGTCTTTCTGTTTATTGCTGCGCGATTTATTCGCTCAGTTTTAAAGATATTAAGCTGAAATTATAAACTTAAGCTTTTCTAGGTCCTGTGAACTTTCTATGTTAAAATCATGTGCCACGCCCACTTTTAGGTGTTGCTCCCATACAAAAGTACAACATTTTGTCAAGTTCTATTAAGAACTTGACAAAATATTTTTCAAATGTTTCTTCAAATATTTTTCAAATGTTTCTTATACCATACCAAATCTTCGGTTTAAAATTGGTCCAAATCGGACCGCGAATTTCTAAATTTTTAAGAATATTTTTAATTTGTTTACTATTTAAAAAAAAAAATTAATACAAATGCATCACACGAAGTTCTATCAACGTCAAATGATGTGTAACAGGAATAAGCTTCGGTCAAACTGAAGTTAACTTTTTTTCTTGTTTTTAATTAATTGAATTTAGCTAAAGCTTCATTCATATTGTTAAATTGACTTACTTCCATTATATTATATGTTGGACTATTTTTTTATTAGCATTTTTAATCATAGCCTTAATTGCAACTGTTGTAGAATAATTTTGAGCTAATTCTGGTGTTAACCCATCGGAAATATACAAGCATGTCAATTTTTTAGTCAGGTCGTGGACCTCTGTAGCATATGGCTGATTTAGATGCCTGTTGGACGTTCATCAATTTAGCGGTGACAACATCTACAGATTCATCATTAACTCTAACCTTTAGAGATATAACTATATCTTCAATCGTATTTTCGAAGCCTGTTAATGAAGTATATACCATGCCTTTCAATTTTGTATTAATAAGGCTTATGGCAATTTTTGTGTTGCCATAATTTATTAGGCTTATTAGCTCTAAATAAGCTAAAAACGATAGGAGTTGCTCTGAGCTGCCATCAAAATCCGATAGGATTTTTAAAGCAATATTCAATATTCAAGACAACTTCCTTTTGATGGATTTTAATGTTTTCTGCCTTGTAAGTTTTTGTCTGCTATTAACGTCATTGTAGGTATTGTATATACAATAAAAAATATTTCCTACACCTGTCTATACTTTTACTTTCCGAAGGGAGTAAAAGAATCCCTCTTTCAAAATATTTAGGTAATTTAGCAACTTGTAGCCTATATCAGTTTAAAGTAGCCATACAACTGCTTACAAATGCACAACAGCAATTTTACAATAATTTACTTAAATATCTAAGTTTAGTACACTTGTATGGCTTCAGTGTGGCCTACCATTTTGTTAGTATTTTTGCTATAGAACCGCATGCGTTATGAACGCATAACGAATCTTCTTGTTCCTGTTACGAGGTGTTGAGCTAGGATCATCAAAAGTTTATAGGTGTGTTGTTCAAATGTTTATGAAGTGCTGAAAGTTGATGAAATCGTAATTCTTGTTGTTGAAATGTAGAGGAAGTGTCATTCGTTGTATTCTTCTTATAGCTTGTCCATCGCCGCAGTCGATATTGTATTTCTAGTCGGTGCAGCGTTTCTGGCTTTAATTGCTGTTTGAGTTCCAATAGGGAACTTTGTTTATACTTTATTATTATACCCGCCACACATAGTGTGAAGGGTATATTCAGTTTGTCGGAAAGTTTGTAACGCATTGAAGGAGACGTCGTAGACCCCATAAAGTATATATATTCTTGATCAGCTCAATGAGACGAATCGATTTAGCCACGTCTGTCCGTCTGTCTGTCTGTTTATTTCTTCGCAATTTTTTTGATGAAGATATTTAGATATTACGCCGAAATTTGGAACTTAAGCTTTTCTCGGCAACGACAACTTTGTATGTTAAAACCAAGTTGCCACGCCCATTTTTAGGTTTAGCCCCCATACAAACATACCAAAAATTTTCGAATTTTGGTATTAAAATAGGTATTATTTATACATGTATCCACTCCAAATTAGGTAAAAACTTTTCTTATGTCATTCAAAGTCGAATCCAAGGTGCCACGCCCATTTCTAGGTTTAGCCCCCATACAAATTTACTGCACATTTTCGAGTTTTTGTATGAAAATAGGTATTATTTATGAATATATTCACTCAAAATTGAATAAAAACACCTTTAACGACATCCGATATCAAAAAAACAAAGTATTAATTTTTTTTTAATTAAGAACTATTTGAAGCTTTTATTGTAATAATATTATTTTGGTCGAGATGGCATGATCGCCATCGCGACAAGTTTTTATACCCGTTACACATAGTGTAAACGGGTATATTCAGTTTGTCAAAAAGTTTGTAACGCATTGAAGGAGGCATCGGAGACCCCACAAAGTATATATATTCTTGATCAGCTCGATGAGACGGATCGATGTAGCCATGTCCGTCTGTCTGTCTGTCCGTCTGTCCGTCTGTCAGTCTGTCCGTCTGTTTGTTGCTATGCGATTTATTCGATGAAGATATAAAGATATTTGACTGAAATTTTAAACTTAAGCTTTTCTCGGCAACGACTATGTTAAGTTCGAAAATGAGAGTGCCACGCCCATTTTTAGGTATAGCCCCCATACAAACTTACCGATTTTTTTCGATTTTTTTGTTTAAAAATAGTAATTATTTATGAATGTACTCGCTCCCAATTAGGTAAAAACATTTCTTTTGTCATCCAGGGTCAAAACCAAGACGCCACGCCCATGTAACGGGTATTTCAGCTTCGTTTCCACCGAAGTTAACGTTTTTCCTTGTTTGTATTTTCATTTGCTGCACATTAAGTTTCATTTAGTTTGAGAATTTAGTTTGTAATTATGAATAACTCTGTAGTTTTGATGCCGTTAATGTTGCGCGATTACTTCAGATACCTCTTATTTATTTTTAACGCGATGGCAAAATCGCCATGTAATGAAAAACTGATCCATGTAAGATTAAAAGTAGACTGTCGTTATTAAATTCTTAATGTGATACATTTTGTAATAAAATTCAAATTTTGCAGTTGCGCGAGCAGAATGCTAGCTAAGCAGTTCATAGCTATACGATGTTCTCAACAGTCGCATTTGAACCATTTGGTACGAGGCATCGGCACGAGGTATAGGTTACATTTATTATTCAAACAAAAGAAGAAGCCGTCTGTTACCCAACGGAGTTTTTGAATTCTGAAATTGAGTTATGTGTGCCAATTATCATGTTGCGGAACAATCAACCGAAACTCTGCAACGGCACGCAACACGGATCAAGAAATTGATGAACAATGTAGTGGAAGCAACAATATTGACGTGGCCATTCAATGGTGAAGATGTCCTCATTCCTCGAATTCGCATAATTCCAATCGATATACCATTTCATTTTAAGAGATTGCGGTTTCTAATTCGATTGGCATTCGCAATAACAATCAATAAAGCTCAGGGCCAATCTTTGGAATTATGTGGATTAGATTAAGGTGCGAACTGCTTCTCACATGGACAATTGTATGTTGCGTGTTGCCGTGTAGGAAAACCAGTAAGCCTCTACATTTATGCCGAGAACGGAAAAACATAGAACATTGTATACCCACAAGGGTTACACAATTAAATGGATATGTAACTTATGATTTGTGTACTCATTATTTGTGCTATCAACCACAATATGCCACAGCGAGGCGTTGTAATATTTATTGTTTATTTAAGCAAAGTTTGAATTAAGTAATTATTGTTACAAGTTATATTTTGTTATATATATTACACACGCGTAGTTATTGCTGACGATGTTTCCTCTTCGTCAGTCACAAGAGCAGTCAATGTAATTTAGAGAAAAATTGTGACAGGTGAGTCAGATGTCAATTTACAACACTTCCCCTCAGATGGCGCCGCTCTAATTCACCAATTTCATGCCTAAAGCGGCTTTGCAAGAGTCATGTTTCGATGTTGATAGATCCTTTGTCAATACGTCAGCCGGCATCTCGTTCGTTGGAATGTACTCAATCTGTACATCACCCTTTTCGACAAGTTCGCGTTCAAAGTGATGGCGAATATCAACGTGCTTTGTTCGCTTGTGGAATACAGGATTCTTTGAATGGAGCTGGCCCAAAATCTCTTGTAGCCAACCAGATCTTTACCATTTCGTTTGTATACTAAGCCGTCGTTTTCAGTACCATTAAGGTATCGTAGTACTCGTTTTGCAGCTACCCAATGCTGCTTGCCATAATTTGCGTTATACTGGCTTAGTATGCTCACTGCATGCGCAACATCTGGTCTTGTCGTAACTGCTAACCATATTAAGGCTCCAATCAAACTTTAGTACGGAATTTGCTTAACTTCTTTTATTTCCGTCTCGGATTTCGGACACATTTCATTTGACAGCTTGCAGCTAGGGTCCATAGGAGTGCTTACTGATTTGCAGCTCTCCATGTTGAATCGTTTCAACACGACTCTGATGTATTTTGACTGTGTCATCGAGAACTCACCGTTGTCCTTGTTTTGCTTGAACTCAATTCCAAGACAATATATTTAAGATTACCCAAATATTTCATTTCAAAGGCTTTGGACAATTCGGCTTTTATATTTCGTAGCATCGCTTCATCGTTTGATGTAACTATGAGATCATCTACATACAATGACACAATTGTAGTTTTCTCACCCTTTCTGCAGAAGTAGATACAAAGTTCAGCTGCAAGTGGTTTAGGGTTCATTTCCTTCAATTTGCTGTCAAGCTTCTTATACAACTGTCGTACGCTCAGCTTCAAACCATATAACGCTTTATTCAGTCTGCATACCTTATCTTGACTGAACTGCCTTCTCTCGCGTTTATATAACACCGTATGGAATTCTGGTGGTACTTTTATGTAGATTTCTTCTTCGATATCTCCGTTTAAATATGCGCTTGTGAAGTCCAGATGGTGTACATTCAACTTTAATTCTGCTGCAAGTGCTATCAGTGTGCGTATTGATCCCATTCGTGCCATGGGTGAAAACGTTTCATTATAATCAATACCATCTTGCTGATTGAAAACTTTAGCAACTAGTCTCGCTTTTCGACACTCCATTTCGCCCCTCGACTTGTACTTTGCTAGGAGAACCCACATTGTTTCGATGGTGGGCTTATTAGATTAACCGACGATTTCCCAAGTATTATTTTTCTGCAGTGCTCGATATTCTTTAATCATCGCCTCCTTCCATTCTGAGGCATAAGGGCCTGTTAGGGCCTCATTTGCTGTAAACGGATCGCCTTCACTTGCAAGTGACACAACTTCAAAAATCTCTTCTGTTTCTGATTCAGATACCGCTTCAGTATCAATCGATTCCGTTTCGACTGCACTTACTTGGTTGTACACCATTCTAGGTCGTCGTGGTCTGCCTGTTCGCAGTTTCTTTGGCCTCCCTGGGCCACGTTTTGCAGCAACTATATCAATATTTTCTTCCTCGGATGATTCCGTATCGTCCTGCTGAAAATTGTCCTGTTGATCCACAGGTGCATTTTGTACTTGTGTTTTCGGTCTGCTTTTCAGTAAATTCTTCATATGCTCCGTTGCCAAAATTGTTTGTAAATTTTACGTCACGACTGTTATGAAAAGTCCTTGCATCTGTGTCATATAATCGGTATGCTTTGGCTTCATTACTATAGCCAATTAATATACAACGTTTTGACCTCGGGTCGAATTTTCCTTTCGATTTCTTGTTGAGCATATAAGCAACTTGACCAAACGTACGAAAGTGTTTCACTACTGGAGTTCTGTTCAACCATAACTTGAATGGTATTTCGCCACACAGGCTTCTCGATGGGTATCTATTCCGTATATAATTTGCTGTATATAATTTGCTGGTCCAAAAACTCGGCGGCAGACTTGCTTGTATCATCATACAACGGGCCATTTCTTCCAATGTTCGGTTCTTTCTTTCAGCAACACCATTTTGTTGCGGGGTTTATTCTACAGAATATGCATGCTTTATGCCCTCTTCAATGAGATACCTTTTGAACTCGTTGCTCATGTACTCTGTTCCGTTGTCTGTTCTCAGAGTTTTCAATTTCTTACCAGTTTTTTTTTTCTGCGCTGCTTATAAGTTCTTTAAATTGTTGAAAAACTTCACTTTTATTTCTTAGAGCATAGAGCTCGCTCCATTTTGAGTAGTCGTCGTTGAATGTAACAATGTATCGAGTGCCTTCATTGCTACTCACACGCATTTTTCCACACACTACTAACTCAAGTACTTCTTTCGACTTCAAATTGGACAGAAAAAATAAATATTAAAATTTGACGTTAGTAAAAAAAACAAAGAAAAATACCCGCCACATCTAGGTTTAGTTATTTTTTGATCATAAGTTGCTTTGTAAAATTTGGAGAAGGGACTTAGACAGAATAATGGGTTAAAATTTTAACTAAGGACAGAATAACAAACATTTAGAAAAAATTGAAAAATGGATCTGATCTGTATAATATCAGTAAACAGATCCTTACAATATCAGTAACCCCATTTGAAGTGAATATGTTAATAAATAATTACTTTTTTTCAAAAACAAAAAAATAAAGTGGGCGGAAAATTGTATAGAGCCAATCCTAATAAATGGGCGTGGCACCTTGGTTTTGATATTGGATGTCATTAGAAGTGTTTTTTCCCGAATTTGAGTGAATAGTTTCATAAATAATACCAATTTTTATTCAAAAATTTTAAAATGGGCGGTAAGTTTGTATGGGAGCTATATCTAAAAATGGGCGTGGTGCCTTTCATTTGACATTGGATGACATTAGAATTATTTTTAACCAACTTGGAGTGACTACATGTATAAATAATATAAATTTTTTCAATCAAAAAATCAAAAAAAAAAAACAATAAGTTTGTATGGGGGCTGTACCTAAAAATGGGCGTGGCACTTTGATTTTAACACTTGACTGCTTAGGACTGAGAAATGCTTAAGGTCCGAGTTTCAGGTCAATATCTTTAAAACTAAGCGAATGAATCGCATAAAAAACTGACAAACGGACAGACAGAGGGACATGGCTAAATCGACTCGTCTCGTCGTGCTGATCTAGAATATATATACTTTTTAGGGTCTTCGACGTCTCCTTAAATGCGTTACAAACTTTCCGACAAAATGATAATACCCTCCACACTATGTGTGGCGGGTATAAAAATATAAATAAAACAAATTAAAAAAAAAATAATAATAATAATTATAAAAAAATTAATATTGCTACCAAAAACTGACTTACCCTTAACTAAAAAAAACATATTTACTACTCGAATTCAAACGGTGCTTCTAACATATCTATTATATTTTATGGTAGTTTTTAAAATAAAAATTATAACAACATAATGAACAACGTTAACTTTGGTAGAACCGAAGCTTAAATACTCGGCACACAAAACTTAATTTAGTTCATGAATGATGATCAGTTGCGTAGATTATATTTCGCAAAGGGGTTGGGTGGCGAAAGTTCAAGTTGAGGCTTAAATTAAAAGCATATATGTATAATTTTTTGGTTGAAATGAAGATATAACAATAATTTTCCTGAAAAAATAAAAAAAATTTTAGGTTAGTTTGTAAAGGGTCAGTATGTTATAGTGACCTGATCCTTGTCATATCGGTAGTATATTCAACGGATGACAGTAGAAGTTATTTTACCTAGATTGGAGTGAATATATTCATTAATAAGAACTATTTTCATATAAAAATGGGCGGTATATTTGTATGGGGACTGGTTTTGATATTGGCTACCATAAGAAGTGTTTTTAACAAATTTTTGGTAAGTACATTCATAAATAATAAATACTTTCATACATAAACGAAAAAAAGTTTCAAGTTTGTATAGAGCTATACCCGGAACTGGAAGTGGCATCTTGATTTTGACACAAGGTGACTTTAGAAGTGTTTTCACCCAATTTGAAGTGAAACATTCATAAATAAAAACTATTTTCATACAAACATTAAAGAAAAGCTATAAGTTTATATGGGGGCTATACTAAAAAATGGGCGTGGCACCTTGGTTTTAACATACAAAGTAGTCGTTGCCGAGAAATCTGTAGAGATCTTGGTCTGGCATCACTAACAGCTGAGAGCAATTTAATTAATCGCAGCTCACTTAACAAATCTATTGCAGCCTACTTAACAGAATCAAGTAGAGACTTCCTGCCTGCAGTCGGATATTTTTCTTAATATTATAAATAGTAATGTAGTGCAAATTAAGGTAATAAGGCTGCATACACAGTGCGCGCTGAGACGAAGACGAAGCTGAAGACGAATTGCTTGCGTTGCGAGTAAGCTAATAGGTGTACATAGTGCAAGACGAATTAGTTGCGTTTTTGAAATGTTAGTCGCAATGGATTTTACAAGAAAGTTTCTATTTTTAATTAAAATGTAAATTTAAATGCAATAAAAAGAAAATTCATCCCATTAATTTGGGAACAAAATATTTTGGCGAGTTTTATCATTTGTATAATGAGCGAATTTTGCTGGTTCCATAAGCAGAATTTTGCAAAAACCGCTGCAATTAGCTCCTCGTTATTTACCGAAATTTTTTTACATGTACGCGTCCACCAATACACAAATTAAAACTAAATTTGAAGACATTCGACAACAAGACAAAACAAAAATAACAACAACGGGTTAACAGCAAGCGATTCAGGTTCAAATTCAGTTCTGCACTGTTTCAAGCTGATTGCTTGCGTTTTCATCTTCGTCTTCGCATGCACTATGAACGCATTCGAGCGAATTCATATAAATCGTACTGCTCACTTTTTCGTCTTCAGCTTCGTCTTCATCTTCGTCTCAGCGCGCACTGTGTATGCAGCCTAATAAATTATAAAACCAAATAATCTTCCAACTTAATCACTACAATTGGTGACCCCGCATACAACTAGTGAACGCGCACGTTTGAATAATAAATAACGGGTGACAAACCAACGCACGTGTAAAATATCTACCACTTGTTACCTCCGCGAGTGTAAATATATCTACAATCGGTAACCTCTGCACGTTTACAACAAATAATCCACGTTTTTACACACAAATGTCCTCTGATTACTCACATAATCATGGATAAGAATGTTGCTCAACCAAACGCAATACCGACACCACATGCAGCGGTGGCACTTGCACCACCCGTGCAAGCCACTACCAGCATACCGCACACTGGGCAGCCATTGCAAATTTCGAGTGACACGCAAAATTCAAATGACATCTCTAATTTTACGGCGCGTGTGCAAATACCTCAACTGCAAGGCTACATTTCTCCCAATATTGAATCGTGGTTCACACGTCTTGATACTTATTTTCGCTTGCAAGGCTTCAGGAAAATGAATCAAGAGCAACGTGACCAAACAAAATTCAATTTCGCTGTCATGAATCTTGACGAGCGCATTTACTATCAGGCATATGACGTCATCATGAATCCTCCAACGCAAAATCGTTTTGAAACGCTCAAATCGGTTATACTCAGCAAGTTCCAAACATCTTTAATGGTCAGACTGGAACAATTAATATCAGGCATACAACTGGGCGACAGCAAACCAAGCCACATGTTATCAGAGTTACAAGGTACTAGCGTCATTACGGACAAAAAACTAATTAGAGATTTTTGGTAACAGCGTTTACCCGTAGACACCAGAGGCATACTTGCAGTATTCGAAAAGAGCCAACTAAACACGTCAACAGAAGAGCTTGCCGCTATCGCTGATGAAGTCTTAGACGTCACTCGAGTTAACCCTACTGAGCAAAAAACATTTATACAAGTCAACGCAGTTTCTCAAGACTTACAAAAACAGCTAGAAAAACGATTATCCAACATGGAACGAACACTAGCACGCATGGAAACTTCGATGAGTTTTCTAAACCTCGCTTCCGCACTAGATCCAAAACACCGACGCGTTCTTCAAAAGATTCGAAAATTAACGACGAAAATGATCTATTTTGTTGGTATCACAAACGTTTCGGCGCACAAGCACAGAAATGCAACTCACCGTGCAAATTCAAGTCAAAGAACTAAATAGGCCGGTGACTACCGCATCAGTTGCTACCGCAGACCGTTCGATGCAAATACCAACAAAACAAAGCAAAAAAAAATCAAAACAAATTAATATTAATTCGTCGTTACAAAAAGCACCTCCAAGCCGTTTATTTATTACAGATCGCAACTCTAAACGGACATTTTTAATAGACTTCGAAGCAGACCTTTCTATTGTGACTGCGACACCACAACTTAGAAATCAGCTGGTCAACAACTCCCCAAAACTATATGTTGCTAACAATACGACTATTAACACCTTTGGGAAAATCCGCCTTAAGCTCGACTTAGGACTACGCCGTCCATTTGAGTGGTCATTCATCGTGGCTAATAAAGGGTGGTTAAATTTCAAGGGCCGATGTTGATTTTGAATAAAACACGAATTATTTAGGAAATTATTGACATTTCTTTTTATTATGATATATTGGTATGACTCAATTATGTATGGAAAAAATATCGGCCAAATGGCAGCCACGGCTTCGGCGGGACACGTCCATCCGATGGTCTAAATTTTCGATGACGCTGAGGCATAATTGAGGTTCAATGTCGTTAATGTGCCGAATTATCTCATCCTTTAGCACTTGAATTGTTGTTGGCTTATTGGCGTACACCTTTTCTTTCAAATAACCCCCGAAAAAAGAAGTCCAACGGTGTCAAATCACATGATCTTGGCGGCCAGTTGACATCACCGCGACGTGAGATTATTCGGCCATCAAATTTTTCGCGCAAAAGAGCCTGTTCAAATATGAACATGGTTATACGCGATAAGGATCATATGCCGCAACGACTATATTTTTTGGGAAAACACTCAATTAAGTTTTACGATCATGGTAATTACCAAACGCAAGGTTAAACCTAAGCATCGGCTTTGTTTGTCTATTGTTACTTACCTTCAATAAAAATAGACTACCTGCTAATTACCATACACACACCATAAAACTATATGATCCTTGCAAGCAACAACATTTCAATCCCGGACGGACTATGAAGTATCAATTCTTTGAATTATCATTATTAGTAGATTAGAACATTAAAATACACAAATACAGTAGATTTGTAATAGTATATAAGCAGAAGAAAATTAAAAATAAAACCAGTACCTTACAACTACTCACACTTGTTTGTTCACTCCAAGTGAGATTATAAAACATAAATTAAATGTTAAGATATATGCATCTTGCTACAATCTAACAGAGCCATTATTTCGTTAGCTGTGTGGCAAGTGGCACCGTCCTGTTGAAACCGCATATCGTCCACATCCATATCTTCCAATTCAGGCCACAAAAAGTTTGTTATCATCTCACGATAGCGAACACCATCCACAGTAATTGCCTGGCCAGCCTCATTTTCGAAGAAGTACGGCCCTATGATGCCGCCAGCCCATAAACCGCACCAAACAGTCACTCTTTGTGGATGCATTGGTTTTTCGACAATCACTCTTGGATTCTCATTCGCCCAAATGCGGCAATTCTGCTTATTGACGAATCCACTGAGGTGAAAATATGCCTCATCATGCACGATATGCATTTTATTTTGAACGCCCATTTTCATAATAGGCCTGAATAACTTTAACGCGTTGCTCGATTGTGTATCTTTCCATGGTTCAAATTGAGTTAGTCTGAAGTTGAGAAATGTCAAAAGAAATGCAGGAAAAAACTTGACGTTTAGGTGTGGTTCACATTCATCATCGAACCTTGAAATTTAACCACCCTTTACAACGCACAATATCATCGGCGCTGACTTTTTGCACAACTTTAGTTTGCTGCAGTTACAAGTCAATTCTATTATAACACGAACAATCACTCCACGCACTTTCAAAATAAACAATGAGTTTGAGCAAATTCTAGGCGAGTTCAAAGAATTAACGCAATTCAGCAACAACAAAATATGTTGGTCTTCGACTCAAGTTACCCACTGCATAGAAACCAAAGGACCACCAGTATTTAGCAAAGCACGCCGTCTCACTCCTGAGATATACAATGCAACAAAGGACGAATTTGAATTCATGCTTCAAAATGGTATCGTCTGAACATCTAAAAGCCCCTAAGCTTCACCAATACATGTGGTAAGGAAAGCTAACGTTTCATGGAGAATATGCGGAGACTACAGGCACTGAACACGCAGACCAAACCTGATAGATATCCACTACCACATATTCTCGATTTTTCATACGGTTTTAAAAATAAACATATATTCTCTCGATCTCATTAGAGGATATCAACAGATACAGATGGATGAGCAGGATATACACAAGACTGCCGTAACCACACCATTTGGTCTTTTCGAGTATATACGCATGCCATTCGGATTGCGCAACGCTGCGCAAACATTCCAAAGGCATATACACGACGTGTTGCGTGGACTAAATTTTGCATTTTGCTATATTGACGATATCTGCATCGCTTCCGATAATGCAGAGCAACATGAACAACATATTCGACAGGTTTTCGAACGTCTAAAAACCCTTAATCTCAAAATCAATGTAGCTAAATGCGTGTTCGGGCAACCGGAAATACAATTTTTGGGACACCTTGTATCATCAAAAGGCATTCTACCGCTGCCTGAAAAGGTCAAAGCGATAACAAACTATCCTTTGCCCAAACAAAACTGTGAGCTCAAACGATTTCTAGCAATGTTGAATTTTTATCGACGTTTCATTCCGCACGCTTTAACGCATCAACAACCACTGCTTGATATAGTCAAAGGCAACCAAAAGAATGACCGCACGCCGATAAATTGGAATGTCACTACGAAGCTTTACTTCAAAAATGCAAAGAACAATTAGTCAAAACCGTACCACTGGCCCATTCATCAGCAAACGCACAAATAATACTTTGTACTGATGCCAGTGACAACGCAGTACGTGCCGTCGTACACCAAACCGTAGATTTCTCACCACAACCCCTATCATTTTTTTCAAAACGTTTGACAAAATCACAACGCAAGTATAGCACATACGACCGAGAACTACTCGCCGTCTACTTGGCTATTAAACATTTCCGTTACATGCTTGATGGTCGAGATTTTCAAATCGCAACTGACCACAAGCCACTAACATACGCATTTTCACGCAACAAAGAAAACTCATCGCCTCGTCAAACACGTTATCTGGATTACATCAGCCAATTCTCATCAGACATAGTGCATCTGCCTGGTTCAACAAATATAACTGCAGACACACTGTCTAAAATTTTTCCGTAAACACACATCTACACATCGATTATGACGAGTTAGATAAAGCACAACAATACTGCACTGAACTTCAGCAACTACTACAGTCCAACACAGCATCTTTACAACTAATATCAATTCAGTTGCCGCAATCAAACACCACAATTATTTGCGATATGTCACAATCATCAGCTCGACCATACGTCCCTGTATCTTGTCATACAGACGATATAGCAAAACTACATAACATATCTCACAGGGAGACGATGCCAACAGCAACGCTCATTTAAAATGAACCGAGATATTACTAAATTTGTACAACAATGCATTGCATGTCAAAAGTGTAAAGTAAGTAGACATATTCAATCACCACTAAACAAATATGTTTTACCTTCACAAAGGTTCGAACACATTAACATCGATCTTGTGGGACTACTTCCACCATCCCACGGTTTCAAATACATTTTAACAATCATTGATCGCTTTACAAGATGGGTAGAAGCAATACCTCTAATCGATGCAGATGCAGAATCAGTTTCTTTTGCGTAACTAGAAGGATGGATAAAACATTTTGGAGTGCCTGCACGCATTTCAACAGATCAGTTTGAGTCAATCTTATTCCAAGAGCTCTCCAAAATACTTGGAATATCTCATTTGCGCACAACACCCTATCATCCCCAAGCAAATGGTTTAATTGAGAGATTTCATCGTACACTCAAGGCCGCTATCATGTGTACCAATCCAAAAGAATGGTCACGAAAACTACCAATCATATTGTTTGGCTTACGATCAGCATTTAAACCGGACATAAATGCATGTCCCGTAGAATTAGTTCGAGGCACTACTATTAATTTGCCCGGCGATATGTTCGGAAACAAAAATTCACACCAGCTGCACATTTTGTTCGGCAGTCTTCCTATATGTAAAGCAATCCTTCGACAGGGTGTGGCATGCTGGTCTGCTTCACAAACTTCAGACGATCCTACCAGCTCCATACTATACCTTTATTAGGTCCTACCTTGAGCGCAGGAGTTTCTTCGTTAGATGTGGGGAAGAAAATTCCCAAATAAAAGATATTCGAGCCGGAGTTCCTCAGGGAAGTGTTCTAGTACCAGTCCTTTACACTCTCTATACAGCCGACTTGCCGATTATAGAGAAAGACAAATTGCTGGTCGCTACGTATGCAAACGACACGGTTTTCTTGGCATCCGACGTTTCGCAACTGGCTGCTTCTGGAATCCTTCAAAGGCAACTCGACATCTTCTCTACTTGGCTCAAGAGGTGGAACATTGTAGTGAGCCCTGAGAAGTCCACTCAAATGACTTTTTCTATAAGAAGGGGTGACTGTCCCCAAGTTCATCTTGACGGAGCCACAATCCCATGCAGCGCTACAGCCAAGTATCTGGGCTTGGGTCTTGACTGAAGGTTAACCTGGCGTCCTCACCTTCTCACCAAACAGGCACATCTCAATGAAGTGTTAAAAAAACATTTGTGGCTTATCGGACGAAGGTCACCTCTCAAGCTGAGGAGCAAACTTTCAGTCTATAAAGCAATTATAAAGCCGGTATGGACCTACGGTATCCCAATTTGGGGTACTGCCAGCAGGAGTTACTGTTCTATTATTCAAATATTTCAAAACAAGGCGCTGAGTATTATGTCAAACGCTAAATATATATATAAATCGGCTCGACATGCATAGCAACACACTCGCCATCAACCTACTCGACAACAGCTCCAGTATAAGAAGGCTCAAAAGGCTTCACCCGCTCGATCTCCCCTCATGGGAGACAATAACTCATGTTTATTTTTATTTTTGTTTATTTTCTTTTCCTACCCCCATCCCCATATACCTTATCCATAATGGCTTCGCCAACGCATTGTCAACTGTTCTTTACTCAAACAACTTGCTGATTGTCTTTTAAAGATAGATTGCAAATAAACTTATTCGCTATTAAGTTGCCCGGAGATATGTTCGAAAACAACAAATTCACACCAGCTGCACATTTTGTACAGCAGCTTCGATCCGTGATGCAACATATCCAGCTACAAACCACTGTTCATCATGGGAAAAATGCTATATTTGTATATCCTCAACTGGGAAAAGCATCACATGTCTTCGTTCGAGTCAACAAAGTCAAACCAGCAGTAACTCCACCATACGAAGGCCTATTTTTAATCAAAAAACGCACAGCAAAAATATTTTACAATAATGAGAAACAACAAGCAGATCAATATTGCTATCGACCGTCTCAAGCCAGCATACTTGAGCAATGATGACAACACAGCCACATCATCACAACAACTTGATCTACAGACTTTGAACAAACCACGTAGAAACGCTGGATCGTTATGTTAATTTTTTCCAACCCACCTTAACATAAGAGAACCCCCCTACTCTAAGGGTACATGCGAATAATTTGGGATAGGGCTCATTTCAATGAGCAAGATTCAAAATTCAATTGAAGATAATAACGGAGATCGTATCACGTCAGGGTTCTACTCTACAATTTTTTAAAAATGGCCAAAAAGATTCGGCCCAGATTCGTGTTCAGCACGAAAATTCCCTTTGGAAACACCAGGTCCCATCTTATTCGCATCCAAAAGTGGAAATATGCAGGGCTGTGTAATTAATTAATTTGTTATTAAAAATGTTTAATTATAAAATATAGGAGTCTGGCTCGGAGAATCATGGGGAGTGGTTTTCTGTGAGGCCCATAGCTGAAGGAACCGGTCGGGTCACAGGCTGCGGATAGAGAATGTACACCAAACATTCTCTATCCTGGAGTTATCTTTCCAGGTTGGTAGGCTATAAATAAGTAATAGTTTTTTAAGCAAAAAGGCAATTTACACACGCAGAGGTAAGCCAACAGAATTAGATATAGGACAGTGGAACAGCTTTTCATGGCAGAGGGCGAGTTCTAGATAGGATGCAACAACTTGCTATTTAATACAAAACAAACCATGGAATTTGCATACGAATTATTGTATAAGTAACTGCGCTTCACCTTACACTGAAATGTATAACACATCTTATTGAAAAAAAATGACATTGTAACATTAGATAAAAGTTTAGAAACTCTCCTCGCATTATATATGTAATTTTTGATGTTGTAATTGCTGTGGTGAGCGGGCGGTCAAAAAATACTACCACAGCAGGCTCAGCTTGACGTAAGAGTCGTTTAAAGAGCGAATCCTCGATGTGAGGTTGGTCGGCGGAATGGTTAACAACGACGTAAAACAAATAACCCGTGAGACACGCACAGAATAAAGTGTACCAAATGCAATTATGCCTTGTATAAACGAAAGTAATCCAGGAGGCAGCCACACATGTGCTAATCCACCCGTGGATAATTCCGAGGCAGGGGCATGGATTCTGGAGGACCCAACTACCGTTAGAGCAAATAAACATGACAATCCCTGATAACGATGAAAGGATCACGACATACGTATGTGCACCTGGAACGTCGAACCCTAACGGGGATGGTGCATAAAAACCCCTAACAACTTCAGAGCCGACATCACTGCTATCCGGAAATGCGTGAACAGGGATGGGGGAAAAGAGAGGCGAAAGAGGTTTGGGTTGGTTGTGCACTACGCAGACTTTAGAATTTACGGTGGAACGTCTCGCCTTACGCATCAGAGCTAAATTTTTCAATATTAGTCTTATGTTATTAATTAGTACCAGATTCATATCTCGAGATACACAAGGCAATATGGCGCAGTCACTATCACCCAAATATCACCGATGGTCATATAACAAAGAGCATCGACTAAGATCACTGCCATGTTTTGGGGGGGGGGGAAAAGGGGGGTGTTGGTGTTCTGCAAGGATGAACAAGGAAACATGGTAACAGATGTCCAGGAATCACGAAGGCTATGGAGGAGATACTTCTCTACCCTACTTAGGGGCGATGACGGCAACAATACCGCTGGTGGAGATGATGAAAATCTGGTTCCTCCGGCCTCGGTCTCCTAAGCGGCCGAGGGAGACTCGATGGGTAGGAAAGGTTATGGCGTCGGTTTTCTGGGATTGTCATTGCATACTCTTTGTTGACTTCCTCGAAAAATTTAAAACCATCAACAGTGAGTATTACTGTTACATTATTGGAGCGATTGAGGGCCAATATCGCTGCAAAACGGCCACACATTAAGAGAAAAAAATTTTGTTTTTGCACGACAATGCGCCGGCGCACAAAAGGATCAATGATTTAGAGCTCCAATTGTTTCCGCATCCACCTTATTCGCCCGACTTAGCTTAATCGGACTATTATCTCTTCCAAACCTCAAAAGAATGCTTATCAAATAAAAAAATTTAGATCACGCTAGGAAAGTATTTGAATAAAGTTACTTTTCACCCCACGTTGTATAAAGAGTGTTTTTTTACAAATCTTGGATTGAACACACTCATATATAGTATAATAACTGTATACAAATAAGGAACAAGAAAGAACGCTGAAGTCGAGGATGCTCGACTGCAAGATACCCTGTACCCAATCTTTATGTACCTTAAATTAAGTCCTATCTCTGTATATACCTTATTGTATTGAATTTTCAAACAAAAACTTGAAAAATTTGGTAAATTTATATGGGGGCTATACCTAAAATTTTGTTGATCCTACCCCCTATTGGGATATTTTATTAGGACTATCACATACATAATTTATACTAAGTTTGAACTTACTACAACAAAAAACAATGACGTTTTTATGCAAAAAACTTAAATTTTGGGGTATATTTGTATAGGGGCTATACCTAAAACTTTGTTGGTCCTACCCATATTGGGATTTTTTATTGGGACTATCATAGAAATAATTAATACTAAGTTTGAACTTCCTACATTAAAAAACAATGACGTTTTTATGCAAAAACCTAAAAATTTTGGGGTATATTTGTATGGGGGCTATACCTAAAATTTTATTGGTCCTACCCATATTGGGATATTTTATTGAGACTATCATAGACATAATTTATACTAAGTTTGAACTTCCTACATTAAAAAACAATGACGTTTTTATTCAATAACCTAAAATTTTTGGGTATATTTGTATGGGCGCTATTCCTAAAATTTTGTAGGTCTTACCCATATTGGGATATTTTCTTGGGACTATCATAGACATAATTAATACTAAGTTTGAACTTCCTAGAATAAAAAACAATGACGTTTTTATGCAAAAAACCTTAAAATGGGCCTAGAGATAAACCGTTTGCAAGTGAACACTTGACGGCTCAGGAGAGTCTAAGTTTCAAATATGGTGGCCCTATCTCTTATAGTCTCCGAACGGACAGACGGACGGACAGACAGACATAGCTAGTTCCACTCCCCTTTCAATGCTGATCAAGAATATATATATTTTATATGGTCTATCTTGGCTCCTTCTGCCTGTTACATACATTCGCACAAACTTAATATACCCTTTTACCCTTTGGGTACATGGTATGAGCGTTTGGTTTGTAAAAGGGGTTATGTGCTACTTTAATCATGTGTCCTATTGTGATCTTCTGTTGCTACAATAAGCATTTTGAAGATATTCGAAATAAATCGCTTCATAAATAAACATATTTTTATATAAATTTTGAGGTAAATTTCTATAAGGGTTATATGTTATTGTGACCTCACCACAACCATGGGTCATTTTAATAAACAGAGTCTTTAAATAAATTATGTTTCTTATAAAAACTTAAAAATAGGGGTTAGATTTGAATGGGGGCTATATGCTA
Organism: Leucophenga varia; assembly: GCA_018903435.1. NCBI lineage: Eukaryota > Metazoa > Arthropoda > Insecta > Diptera > Drosophilidae > Leucophenga > Leucophenga varia. Next base: position 20,695 of record JAEIFJ010002715.1, read on the forward strand.
TAATAGTCCCGCCTCAAATATGGGTCCTTCTATAAACATGGGGTGTTATTATAAGTGTGTTTTCTTTATTTGACGAGAATCGCTTCATAAATAAAAAATTTGTAGTAAAAAAAAATTTAAATTTGTATGGGGGCTATGCCTAAAAATGGGCGTGGCACTTTCGTTTTAACACTTTAACTGCTTAAGACTGAGAAAAGCTTAAGTTTTGAATTTCATCTCTACATCGTAAAAACTGAGCAAATGAAACGTGTTACTACAGACAGACATGGCTAGATCGTCGAGCTGATCAAGAATATATATAATTTTTGGGGTCTACGGTTACTCCCTTTATGCGTTAATAACTTTTTGACAAACTGATTATACCCTTTCACACTATATGTGACGGGTATATAAATCTACAAAAGGTATGGGCGCTATACCTAAATATGGGCGTGGTACTTTTTTTTTTATATTGGATGATATAAAAAGTGTTATTACTTAATTCGGAATGAATACATTCTTAAATAATACATATTTTCATACAAAAATTTGAAATGGGCGCGGCACATTTATTTTTAAAAATAAATTAATTGTTGCCGAGAAAAGCCTAAGTTAAAAATTTTTGCTTTATATCTTTATTACTTGGTCAATTAAAATGCGTAAAAATATACAGACAGACAGACCATCGATTCGTCCCGTTGAGCTGAATTTACTTAGCAATAATAAGTTCAAATTTACTTTTTAAATTTTTTTATTTGCATATATGATGTATATAAACATAATATACGATTGATTCTATTCTACAAGTATTTACGTTACTACAGTAAACTTACCTCTACAATATATTTCTTTATCTGGTCCATCGCAATGAATTGTAGAATCGAGGGTTTTATTGCACGACAAGCATTTGAAACACCTTCGATGGTAACCCTGAAACAAATAAAGAATTTTTTTTTAAATTTTATTAATTGTATACATACAGCAATCAAAAGTATTCTGATACTCGTAAACATAATACCATTATTCAGTCTAAAATTAACTAATTGGTTACCTACTGGAGACCCTTTAGCCACGAATCATCAAATACCGAAGCTAGTTTAGTTGGGTGCAACACATCTGTTTTAAACAAATGAAGTTTGGTCGAAAATTACAAATATGAGCATTCAGGAGCAGTACTGCCGAATTAGCTTTTTTCCCGACAAATCTGGCTGTTTTCAAAGACCGAAAGCAGGAAAAATTTGTAAACAGTGCGAATCGGGAATTCTGGCGTTTTTGCAAAGTGTTTGGCTTTTTTATGCTGTTTTTTTTTTTTAGTTGCCACTTTTTGCACTAAAATCGATATCGATATTGGCTCAATGTCACCGCTAGATTAAACAAATTACCAACTCTTGAGTTAATTTGTATTGAGTTAGTATAAATTTATAACTCCCCGCGTACGCAACTGCACCCACCAACGTTAACTTACTTTATAAAGATTAATATATTGATTTTTGTTTATTCAAAGTGGAATAAAGTCGAGTATGTGCACTCGTTATTTTTAATTTTTAAAATCAAAACGCGTTTTTATTGTTGAGGTGCATCGAGTGTTTCTTTGCAGGTATCTTCAATAACCACCCCCCAACTGTATGCGCCGGCAACTCTCTGACAAGGAGTGTCAGAAACATTATCAATTTATCAATTTATCAATTTATCAATTTATCAATTTATCAATTTATCAATTTATCAATTTATCAATTTATCAATTTATCAATTTATCAATTTATCAATTTATCAATTTATCAATTTATCAATTTATCAATTTATCAATTTATCAATTTATCAATTTATCAATTTATCAATTTATCAATTTATCAATTTATCAATTTATCAATTTATCAATTTATCAATTTATCAATTTATCAATTTATCAATTTATCAATTTATCAATTTATCAATTTATCAATTTATCAATTTATCAATTTATCAATTTATCAATTTATCAATTTATCAATTTATCAATTTATCAATTTATCAATTTATCAATTTATCAATTTATCAATTTATCAATTTATCAATTTATCAATATATCAATTTGTCAATTTATCAATTTATCAATTTATCAATTTATCAATTTATCAATTTATCAATTTATCAATTTATCAATTTATCAATTAATCAATTTATCAATTTATCAATTTATCAATTTATCAATTTATCAATTTATCAATTTATCAATTTATCAATTTATCAATTTATCAATTTATCAATTTATCAATTTATCAATTTATCAATTTATCAATTTATCAATTTATCAATTTATCAATTTATCCAGCGTATTTTAAACCAACTTTCTGGAAGCCCTGTGACGGTTACTTTTCTGTTAATGATAGACTGTTCTAAAGGTTTTGTTGACAAAAATCTTGGTGAGTCATTTGGATTAGATGAAATGGCGCTTTCTTTTTACATGTTTTGATGATATGGTACCAATCATCTGGTGAAAAAATGTTTTGATTTTTTTCGCACATGACTCAATAGTGCAAAATCTGAGTCTGTTTACATAACACTGAAATAAATTTATGGAGCTGATGAAGAACATATACAGCGTTACTGAAAAGATTTACATTAGAATATGGAGTTAATCGAAATGGCTTCAGAAAAAAATTACTTATTATTCAATTGCAAAAAAAATTTCCCATTAAACAGTGCTAATCTTTATTATTCAGGAAATTTATTAAAAATATAAAAAGTTATGACTATTCCAAGGGCTTTGAAACTTAAATTTAAGGTTTTTCAAAAAGTGGAGTTAAGCGATGTGTGCACTGAACGGCTCATATTGCTATGAAACGGCGGCTACTGGCAGCTTATTTAGGTTTGATTTGAATATTAAGATATGTATCGATGATCAATATAAATATGCACCTGGGAAGCGGTGGGGAACACAACTAAAAGCTTAAAAGAAGTTAGAAATATGAAACGAAAAACACTCACAAAAGAAATTTTGGATATTTTAGATTTTTTGGACGACACTGGTGAAAAATATTTAGTTCATCTTTATTTATTCTGTTTTAATAACATATGTGAATTCTGTTTCGAAATATGTATTTGTATTCGTTATTGAGACAAAGAAAGTATTTATATTCCGGTGTAGTAGTGCAGAAAATATAAATATATCATGTGTCAAACTTACTTTTCCTCTTGCCAACATTTGCTCTGCCGCATAAACAAAAAACTGACATCTAGGACATCCTTTTCCATCAGGAGCTTTCGGAGGTATTTTTTCTGATCTTAAATAAAGAAACAAAATATTTAATTTTAATTTTAAAAAAACATACAATTAACTTAAATAATGTTTTTTCAGACTATTTCCAAAAGTTGTTCTTTAAATACTATTTATAATGTGTTCAGCCTTATAATCAGGAGAGACACTAAAGTTTCCACCAACCAAATTCCAACTGAAAAGGACTTCAAGAGTATTTAAAGAGTCTAAAACAGGCAAAAAACATTGTCATATGTCAATATTAAAATAATTATTGTTATTAGTTGTAACTTAAAACAAAACCTTTAAATTTTAATTTTCTGCATAATAAAGGGTGGTTAAATTTCAAGGGCCGATGTTGATTTTGAATAAAACACGAATTATTTAGGAAATTATTGACATTTCTTTTTATTATGATATATTGGTATGACTTAATTATGTATGGAACAAAATATCAGCTAAATGGCCGCCACGGCTTCGGCGGCACACGTCCATCCGATGGTCTAAATTTTCGATGACACTGAGGCATAAATGAGGTTCAATGTCGTTAATGTGCCGAATTATCTCATCCTTTAGCTCTTGAATTGTTGTTGGCTTATTGGCGTACACCTTTTCTTTCAAATAACCCCAAAGAAAGAAGTCCAACGGTGTCAAATCACATGATCTTGGCGGCCAGTTGACATCGCCGCGACGTGAGATTATTCGGCCATCAAATTTTTCGCGCAAAATAGCCATTGTTTCGTTAGCTGTGTGGCAAGTGGCACCGTCCTGTTGAAACCACATGCCGTCCACATCCATATCTTCCAATTCAGGCCACAAAAAGTTTGTAATCATCTCACGATAGCGAACACCATCCAAAGTAATTGCCTGGCCAGCCTCATTTTCGAAGAAGTACGGCCCTACTATGCCGCCAGCCCATAAACCGCACCAAACAGTCACTCTTTGTGGATGCATTGGTTTTTCGACAATTACTCTTGGATTCTTATTCGCCCAAATGCGGCAATTCTGCTTATTGACGAATCCACTGAGGTAAAAATGTGCCTCACCACTGAAGATGATTTCCATCGAAAATTGATCATCCACTGTGGCCCATTTTCATAATAGGCCTAATTAACTTTAACGCGTTGCTCGATTGTGTATCTTTCCATGGTTCAAATTGAGTTAGTCTGAAGTTGAGAAATGTCAAGAGAAATGCAGGAAAAAACTTGACGTTTAAATGTGGTTCACATTCAACATCGAACCTTGAAATTTAACCACCCTTTAGTATTATTTACTAAGAACCTTATTTTAAGCAATAAATAACAAGAAAAACGCTGAAGTTGAAAACGCTGGATTGCAAGAAATCCTGTACCCAATCTCTAACTATGTACCTCAAGTTAAGTTATACCTTATTGTATGTATTGCAGTTTCATACAAAAATTTGAAAAAATGGGATAAATTTGTATGGGGCTATATTTGAAAATTTTTGTGGCCATACCCATTATAGGATATTTAATTGGGGCTATCATAGGCATAGTGTGTACTAAATTTAGTCTTCCTAGAATATAAAACAAGAACATTTTTCGTAAAACCCAAAATTATGGGGTAAATTGGTATGGAGATACCCCTTAACATGGGGCTAACAAAAAACCGTTTGCAAAGGCACACTTGAGGGCTTAGGAGAGTGTAAGTTTCAAATTTGGTAACCCTATCTTTTATAGTATCCGAGATAATCGTTTTAAAACGGCAGACTGACGGTCGGACGGACAGACATAGCTAGTTCGATTTCCTTTTCAATGCTCCTCAAGAATAATATATACTTTACATGGTCTACCTAGCCTCCTTCGTTCACACACACTTGCACAAACTTTATATATAAATTATAACACAATTAAGTTTAATATTTATAATGTTATTTTTATTTGACGATTCGTTAGAACCGTATGAGAATAATTCTAAAACTAAAACTTAAAGTTATTTAAATTAAGCGATGAAGAGTTCGCGAAGCCGCCGCTGCCGGCAAGCAAGCCGGCAGAATGCTGAGTCGGCGCCTCGTGCAAGCAATCCGTCCGCTTTGGAATGCTAGTCTCAGATTTCGTCTGAGACATTGTTGCACAAGCATCCGGTGAAGTTGCCCTGTCAGCTCTTTTAGATTTGCGCGTGTTGACTCCTCCCCGGGTAGGTTTAAATCCGTCCTCGGGTTTTCCTTTAGTTGATGCGTAGCGATATAATTTCCAGGCACCAACCAGGAGTGCAAGAAGAGCGATGAAGATAAAGCAGCTTGTTGATATTGATGATATTTTTGATTTTAGGTCCCCGATGTGGTGGAGGTTTTTTAAACTGAGGTCATGTAAAAACGGAAGGCTTAGGTGCTCCCGAAAGAGAGTTACGTTAATTATTGTAGACGAGGATACTGCAGGTCTCTTCTGTAAGACACCTCGGTGGTTCACATACCGGGTGCCATTTAGTGAGATGTGGTCATCGTAGGTTATAAGGAAGGTCCCATTGACCTTCTGGCTATTTTCGGTGCTGTCTATTACGTTGGCTGTTGCGCTATTGATTATCAGGATGCCTTCGTCGATAGTTGTTATGGGCTTCAAATGCCCAAGACGTGTGGAACAATGTGCGACGGTTCCAGAGACTAGCTGTTGAGCACACGTTGTCTTCTGTGATTTTCTACAGAAAGTGGTGCTCATGGTGGTAGCGCAGTCGCGTACGGCGAAGGTTTTAGTCCCGCAGTCGGCCACCATATTTCCATCTTCTAAGTCTATTACTATATTACTATGTTGAACAGGATAAACATTTATTTTTCTACAAACTAAATTAGGTCTAGGGAATTTAATTAAAAAATATAAAAGCTCAGAATTTTGAAAAGCCTTAATACTAGAAACCTCTAAGAGGTCAGCTACACTAACATTCGTGAGTTGCTCATTTAAAAACTCATTTACGTCGATACTGTCCAAGATTAGTGGGCTTATTAAGTTAATTTTTGCAAGAGTTATGGAAAGAATTAAGTCCTCAAGATTTGTAATAATCATTCTTTTTTTGCTAAAATTGTCGCATAAAAATGCTCGACTTCAGCATCTGGTTTCAAGATTGCATTAAGTGCCTTTGATATTTCATTAAGTCTTAGCTGAAATTTGTTGTTGATCTCAATCTGTCTGTTTTCCGATTCTATTAACTGATTCTGTTTGAATTTTATTTGTTCCCAGTCGTCAAAATCTGGGGTTCCTGCTATTGCCTTAAGGGCACTACCTATCATATTAATGCTACGAGCTTGTCTATGGTGAACGTTAAGGGTGGCTATTAAAGTTGTTATGTGTCGTAAGTCAGTTTTCAGTACCTGTTTCATGTGGTCTTTGGGTAGGTTGTCTATTAGTTTGAATGTCTCGTCGGCGTAAGTCTCGTACGAAGTCAGATTCGTTGTATGTCCCATGTAACCGTATTCGTCCCAGACTGTCACGTCTCCGTCTATTATAGGAATGTAGTCCGCGTGAGTGTAGTCGGTGATTCTTGATGTCGATTCGGTCAAGGTTGTCAAAGTCAGAGCTATAAAATATCCTAACCTAAAAATAAGATGATATTGAAAAATTAAAATAAACTGAAAAAAAGGTTTTTATTTTTTGTCAAGTTGATGTGTTTTTTAAGATTGTCCTTATGGACCACCCTCCCTTTTATAAAAACCAAGGCCCGCATCCACTGTAGCTTCAGTGAATAAGGGCGAGAGTTTATTTCCCAATCTTAATTTTTCACCACTTTAATGTTTTTTGTTGTTTTTGGTATTTTTTATTTGGGTGTTTGAGTGATGTTTATCGGTTTGTGTTTGTACCGTGGAAAACCTGTTATATTTTATTGTGGCAAGTGGAGTATTGTCGACAGTGTCAAGATGGTTTCCGTTTTTTAGACAGCGACTTATATCCCCTAAAGTGCCATGGAAACGCTCGACTGCCCGTTAGACTGCTGTGTAAAGGCGGTGCGTTTGCAATTACTATGCCAAAGTGGTTTGACAGCATAGTTCTGATGGTTTCTGAGTTTAAAGACGTTTCATTGTCACAGTATATTGTTTGTTTTAGGGAAGAAGTTTAATAGTTGTAAAAGTGGAGCCTTTATATCCACTATTGCTCTGAACGAATAGGCTGAGCAACTGCGAATTTTGAAAGTTTATTTATTAATTTATTTAATTGCCATCAGTGGAATAGATGTCCACATGTAACATTTCTCAGCATATGAATCGGGGTCTTCCCTATTTCCTGTTTAATCGGGTGCCGGTCTTGTTTACTCATAGCGCACACTCTACAGTTTGCGGCTATTTCTGTTGTTAAACGTCCTATTTTCGGAAAAAAATAGTCTCTAAGTATTTGCTGGGCGTTTTCTTGTGCGGCGCGATGAGCGCGATTATGTTCAGCTATGGCTATTTCTCTTTGTTCCGTTACATCCGTGATATCTATAACAAGACTTTTTGAGTATCGAAATGTCGTCGAAGGAAATGTTTCGACCAATCCGTGTTGAATAAATGCCAGTATAGGAAGCTCGCAGAATATTGCATTAGTTACTTCGGCGTTAACAACTTCCTGTAAGATTTGTAAAAGCGAGTTTCGGTCTGAAAATCGTATAACATGTCGGGTTTTTGCCTTGAACAAGACGTAGGTTTTGCGTTCTGGAACAGTACCCTCTTCCAGTATGATCTGGTTTCGAAAGCAGTTAACTGGCTTATCAGTCGTCTCAATTGTATAAGTTAAAGACTCTTCGCTGTGAATTGTAGCTGCATCAGATTCCGCCAAATTTTCCAAAGCATTAATATTTTGGCGAGACAAGGCGTCTGCCACAAGATTTTCCTTTCCGGGTTTGTAAATAATATTTGCATTATGCTCATCAATAAATGCCTTCCAGCGCTTTATCTTGGCATTCGGATTTTTGTCCGAAACGGCAAATGTTAAAGGTTGATGATCCGTATGGATGTTTAAGTTCTTAACACCATACAAGTAGTTTCTAAGGTTTTTCAACGCCCACACAATAGCTAAAAGTTCTCGCTCATTTGTAGCGAAGTTTACTTCGTTATCCCGTAGTGTGCGCGAAATCATTGTTATGGGGCGTCCGCCCTAAGAGAGTACAGCTCCGAGCCCTTGACCCGACGCGTCTGTCGTAAGGTCGAATGGTTTCCTAAAATCGGGATATGATAACATCACATCCTAAAATGCAAGCAACTCCTTTAATCTGTTAAAAGCCTCCACTTGCTTTTGGGTTAGCTCGATTTTTACCTTCCTCGAGTGGTTGGCGCTTATTTTTCCATTCTCGCCTTTCAAGATCTCCGTTAGGGGTCTTGCGATGTTAGCGAGTCCCGCTATAAAACACCTGTAGTAGCTTGCCAACCCCAGAAATGATCTAAGGTTGAACAAGGTTTTCGGCGGTTGAAAATCCTTTATGGCCTGAATCTTGTCAGCAGACATTTGGATTCCGCCTCTGCATACTGTGAATCTCAAGTATTCCACACTCTTTTTGAAGAACTTGGATTTTTCCTGGGAAACCCTCATGCCTGCGTCCCTAAGGCTTTTCAAGACCCACTCAATGTGTCATACGTGGTCTTCCTTATTCGGGGAGAAGATTATTACATCATCTACGTAGACGTAACAAGTCTTACCAATTTGATCTCTGAGAACATCATCTATTGCCCTGTGGAAGATGCTTGGTGCGTTTTTTAGCCCGAAGGGAAGCCTGCAAAATTCATACTTCCCGTTGTTAACAGAGAAAGCGGTTTTTTTCTCTATCCCTTTCTGCCAACTCTATTTGGTGAAAGCCGAATTTTAGGTCCAGCGTTGTAAAATACTAAAATAAATAAAATAAACTAAAATAAATAGTTTTTTGATTTACCTTCCTAAAATCAATTACCAGACGTTTCTTTTTATGTCCTGACTCATAGACACCTTTTTTGTCGACGACCCATATTGGGTTGTTGTAAGGGGATTTAGAGGGTCTAATTATGCCATTCGCCAGGAGTTTTTTAACTTCTGCGTTGACAAATTCAGACACGCCCATCGGGTATGGGTATAGCTTAGAATATACTGGTTCGCCGTCTGTTCGGATCGTAGCGATGGTGTTTATGTTGTACGGTAAGGACTCGTTAACGTCAGCGAAGGCGCCAACCATCCGGTCAATCATTTGATTGAAAGTAGGTCTAATCGCAGCAGGAGCATCCACGTCATTACTTGCTGGCATGTTGTAAATTAGATTTTTTCAACACCCTGATCGTATTTTTATTTCAAATCTATTTGAGCGTTGACCTGTTTTAAGAGGTCAAGGCCGATTATACCATCGAAATCTTTTAATGTTTCCAAAATAAAAAAATATGATTTTACTTTAAAAATATAAATGAGACATTTTTGCTCAATTTTTGTATGACCATGGATTGATTTGACCTGGAATGGGCTATTGATCGACACCCAATGTGCCAGCTCAGAGAGGGGTTTTATATAATTTTTAGAAGCTCCTGTATCTATCAAGAGTCTAATTGTCCGCCCTGCAACCGTGCGTTCTATGAACGGGAGCAGGGAGTTTCCCCTAAAAAATTGCAGCTTTCTGTTCCTGATAAGTCATCCTCGACTGCCTCTGCCTCATGGTGAAATGATTCAAATTTGGCTGGGTTCTCATGGGTTGGTCCCCATAGTTGTGATTATTCCTATAGCCCTGTGTGGGCTGTCTAAATTGCGAGGAAGAGTCAATCTCCATTGGTTCAGGGCCGCGCCCCTGTGTTTTTTGGGTTTGGAACCGCTGTTTTGAGCTACTCGCTTTTTGTTGAGCCTGGTTATTGTCCTTTGCCTTTTTTGGAAGCGGGGGTTCTTCTTCTGATAATTACCCTCGTTCTCTTGCTGACCGTTCTGACGCCAATTTTGAGAATTTTTTCCATTGGGTTTTTGAGGTTTTTCCTCAATGTGTTTTGCATAATTGGCTGCAAAAATACCTCTCTCGTTGCTTGACTCAGCTTCTTCAGCTAAGGCCAAAGCAGTGGGAAGGTCCTGAGGCTGTGCTGGAAAAACGGCCCATCTCAGGGACTTCCTATAAGTCCCGAGACGAAAGTATGAAGAGCATCATTCCTGTATTTTTCATTCAAGACAGCCGCTGCGGCTGGCTCATGTGGCATTAGTGTTTTATTTGTTAGCAATGTAAGTTTCTTTTCGACTTCATCGAAGTATTTCATCAATGGTTGGTCGCCCTGTCTGAGCGTAATTAGTTGTTGCTGGATCACGTGCACTGGTGTTTTGTCATTATAAGTGCTATCCAATCTGGTGATGATAGCTTTAAAATTCAAGACTGTGTTGAACGAAGCAAGCACTGCATCCGCCGGTCCCCTGACCTTATTGCGAATGATGCCTACGGCCTGATAGTGCCTCGAGGTGCCGTTATATGACTCAAACACCTTATAGGCTGCACTGGCGGCCTGCCTCCATGAAACATAACTTTCTTGTTTCCCGTCAAATTCAGGTATGGATTTAACTATATTTAAGGGTTCTTCGCATTTCAACCCTGGTACGATTTTTATTTCTTCAAAGACTTCAATCTGAGGGGTCAATCCCTTAAGGTTATTGAACTGTTCTGTGATATCTGCTATTTGTTTCTGAAACGCTAATGCTTGTTGTTGAAGGGCCACTTGCATTCGCGCTTCCAGTTGGACTACTCGTTCGTCAGTCATTTTGTTATTTGCTTTAGATTCGCGGTAAGCAGGGATAAGTTCGTCTTCGCTACTATTACTTAGCTCGTAATTTTTATTCATTCGATCAAAATGTTTATTTGAGATCACTTTGCAACAAATTTACATTACTTTTTAAGACCCAATGAAATTCAATAATTATTAATAGACTTTAGCAATATAATAAAACTTTTTTTTTAAGAGAGTATTTATTTATTTCATTTATAGGTTGTACGCTTTTCTTTCTAAGTCAACTTATCCAAGACAGTTCTTTTATTATTTTTTTATTCTTTGTTTTTGTTTAAAAATTAAATATAAAAAAAACAAGTAAAAACGTTAACTTCGGTGGAACCGAAGCTTAAATACCAGTCACACGAATCTTTGAATAGTTTATTGTGATCATTAGTGGCTTATATACATTTATAAATATATATTCGAAAATAATTAATTTTTCATACATTTGGTGGAAAATAATCGAAAAGTTTGTGTGGGGACTATAGCTAAAAATAGGCGTGGCACCTTGGTTTTGATATTGGATATCATTAGAAGTGTTTTTTACATAAATTTGAGTGAATAGTCTCATAAATAATACCTATTTTTATACAAAAATTCGAAAACGGGCGTTAAATTTGTATGAGGGCTATAGTTAAAAATGGGCGTGGCAGCTTGGATTTGACATTGGATGACATTAGAAGTATTTTTACCCAACTTGGTGTGACTACATTCATAAATAATAACTATTCTCATATAAAATTCGAAAATGGGCGGTAAGTTTGTATGGGGGGCTATAGCTAAAAATGGGCGTGGCAGCTTGGATTTGACATTGGATGACCTAAGAAGTATTTTTACCCAACTTGGAGTGACTACATTCATAAATAATTGCTATTTTCATACAAAAAATCCGAAAAAAAGGTAAATTTGTATGGGGGCTACACCTTAAAATGGACGTGGCACTTTGATTTTAACACTTGAGCTGCTTAGGACTGAGAAAAGCTTAAGTTCCGAGTTTCAGGTCAATATCTTTAAAACTAAGCGAATGAACCGCATAAATACAGACGGACGGACAGACAGACGGACGGACAGACAGACAGACAGACGGACATGGCTAGATCGACTCGTCTCGTCGTGCTGATCAAGAATATATATACTTTATTGGGTCTAAGAAGTCTCCTTTAATGCGTTACAAACTTTCTGACAAAATGATAATACCCTCCACACTGTGTGTGACGGGTATAATTAACATCTCACTTACATTGTAAAATTCTGAAAATACTTCATTGTCCGGTTGGTGACCGATGCGTTGTGGTATTCGTCTTTGATTCGTAATCGTCAGCTCTTTTTTGATGCGAAGAAATTTTTTGGTTTTTAATTTTATTGCAGTTAGAAATTATTACTTTCAATAACGATTTGCAATGTCTCACTTATTTTTTATTTTATTTATTTTTGTTTTTGATGCGATAATTTTATCACAGTTAGAAATTATTATTTTCAATAATGATTTGCAGTGTCTCACTTTTTTTTTGTTTTATTTATTTTTGTTTTGGATGCGAATAAATTCTTTGATGTTTAATTTAATTGCAATAAGAAATTATTATTTTCACTAATGATTTGTAGTGTTTCACTTATTTCTTATTTTATTTATTTTTGTTTTATTATAATTCAATTAATTAATTTTTACGCTTAATAACAACACAAGAATTTAAAACACATTTAAATTAAGGTTTATTTATTTCAAGTTTTCCTTTTAATAATGTTGTTTCACTTTTTAGGTTTTTTTTGTTGCCAAAATCGCGTTAAAACTTGTTTTTTGGATATGTTTTGCGTATTTTATGCTTCAATCATTTTTTTTTTTAAATTTACTATTATTAAAATTTTTTGTTTAAACAATTAAATTTTAACTTTTTTTATTTGTTTTCCTTTTAAGGATTTATTATTTGTACGAATTGGGTTTTTTTATTAAGTCCGTTGGGCGCCAATTATAACACAATTAAGTTTAATATTTATAATGTTATTTTTATTTGACGATTCGTTAGAACCGTATGAGAATAACTTTAAAACTAAAACTTAAAGTTATTTAAATTAAGCGATGAAGAGTTCGCGAAGCCGCCGGCAAGCAAGCCGGCAGAATGCTGAGTCGGCGCCTCGTGCAAGCAATCCGTCCGCTTTGGAATGCTAGTCTCAGATTTCGTTCAAGTGTCCAACTAAAAAAAAAATGTCCAATCCATTGCAAAATTTTTTTGTGAGTTGTCTTATATGTCAGCAATTTGTCATGTAAATATTTTCAGATTACATTAAGAATTGGAGGAGGGGGAGGGGGTCAAAGTTTTAAGTTTTTTTGATTATACGCTCTACTTTGTTTATTATTTTCCTTTTTATACCCGTCACACACAGTGTGGAGGGTATTATCATTTTGTCAGAAAGTTTGTAACGCATTAAAGGAGACTTCTTAGACCCAATAAAGTATATATATTCTTGATCAGCACGACGAGACGAGTCGATCTAGCCATGTCCGTCTGTCTGTCCGTCTGTCTGTCTGTATTTATGCGGTTCATTCGCTTAGTTTTAAAGATATTGACCTGAAACTTAAGCTTTTCTCAGTCCTAAGCAGCTCAAGTGTTAAAATCAAAGTGCCACGCCCATTTTAAGGTGTAGCCCCCATACAAATTTACCGTTTTTTTTCGGATTTTTTGTATGAAAATAGCAATTATTTATGAATGTAGTCACTCCAAGTTGGGTAAAAAATACTTCTTAGGTCATCCAATGTCAAATCCAATCTGCCACGCCCATTTTTAGCTATAGCCCCCATACAAACTTACCGCCCATTTTCGAATTTTATATGAGAATAGCTATTATTTACGAATGTAGTCACACCAAGTTGGGTAAAAATACTTCTAATGTCATCCAATGTCAAATCCAAGCTGCCACGCCCATTTTTAACTATAGCCCTCATACAAATTTAACGCCCGTTTTCGAATTTTTGTATAAAAATAGGTATTATTTATGAGACTATTCACTCAAATTTATGTAAAAACATTTCTATTAATGATATCCAACAACAAAACCAAGGTGCCACGCCTATTTTTAGCTATAGTTCCCACACAAACTTTTCGATTATTTTCGACCAAATGTAATTATTTTCGAATATATATTTATAAATGTATATAAGCCACTGATGATCACACTAAACTATTCAAAGATTCGTGTGACGGGTATTTAAGCTTCGGTTCCACCGAAGTTAACGTTTTTACTTGTTTTTATTGAAAAGCTGAGATTTTTTCCTACAAAATACGTAATTTTCAAAAATTCCTTTTTTTTTGTTTTCGAGAAATTAAATATTGAAAATTGCGTGTCATGTCAGCGTATAGTACCTCCGCTTCGCGTCGCGTCGCGCCGCGCCGTTGATTTAAATTACCGCCGACAGATGGCGGCGAC
>JAEIFJ010002715.1:40000-105525 GCA_018903435.1 Leucophenga varia
AATCACCATCAAAAAACAGGGGAGATTATCTACAGAGTGGAATTACCTGATATGGAGCAGATAACCCTTATCTACTTGGAAAATAATGATGCTGACTATCGTAAGTCGAGCAACTAGTAACAACAAGCAATTTATAATGAAACACATTTTAAAATTGCAAATGAAAAACAAATACAAAAATTATATATATATATATATATATACCTATATATACATATATATGTATGTATATATGTATATATATATATATATATATATATATATATATATATATATATATATATATATATATACATATATATATATATATATATATATATATATATATATATATATATATATATATATATATGCAAACAAAATAGTATTAATTGAAAAAGAACTTAAATGTTTTTTTTTTAATTCTAAAGGCAAATAAATTTCGTTAACCACAGATGAAAACAAAACCAATTGATTATATTTGTATTATATATTTAAAGTGCAATAATTTTATTTCCATTATTTTTCGTTAATTACAATACTTTTAATTTTGATCTGAAACAATTAGAAAGAATTTTGTGATAATCAGAAGAATTGTGTTTTATTTCAATTTGTTAAAATTTTCTCTATGTGTATTTCAGTAAATTTATCTTTGTTTTTTTTGCGATTAAAAAATGTTTCCTGCATTTAAAGTTTAAACCAAAAAATATCTGGTTTCTCATGGATTTGAGGTCCATGTATTTTGGGTCGAAGGTTCCAAAAAAAGACTAACGATTATGCTGCGACAACGCCACATTGATGACATACTATTCTTGGACGAAATTTCGTGATGATTCAATGCTGAATAAAAACAGGATTCCAAAAAAAAAAAAAAAAACATAAATTTGTCTAATTTTAGTTAGGACGCTATAAATTTTACACTTTTAGTTCAATTTGAACAATCTCACGCTTTTTGTATTCTCAATGAAATTATCTTACTTTGTAAATTTTAAAAATAATTTAAAATCATTATTATTACTGAAAATCGTGATACAATTTTTCAAAATCCAAAAATCACATTCAGTAATCGCAAAAATAGCGCCGTGTAGAGGAAGTAAATACCATACCTTTATAAGCTATCATATATCAAAACCGGCTGCTATACGAATATTTGTTTTAATGATAAGCTCGACGAGACGAATCAATCTAGCTATGTCCGTTTGTCTGTTTATTTCTACTCATTTTTCGGTGAAGATACTAAGATATAACGCAGAAATTTCGAACTTAAGCTTTTCTCGGCAACGAATACTTTGTATGTTAAAACCAAGGTGCCACCCCAATTTTAATGTGAAGCCGCCATACAAATTTACCGCTCATTTTAAAATTTTTGTTTTAAAATATGTATTATGAATATATTCACTTAAAATTGGGTAAAAACATTTCTAATGACATTCAACATCAAAACCAAGGTGCCACGACCATTTTTAGGTGTAGCCCCCATACAAATTTTCCGCCCATTTTCGAATTTTTGTATAAAAATAGGTATGATTTATGAATGTATTCACTCAAAATTGGGTAAAAACACTTCTAATGACATTCAATATCAAAACCAAGGTGCCACGACCGTTCTTACCGCCCATTTTCGAATTTTTGTATAAGAATAGGTATGATTTTAGAATTTATTAACACTTTATATATCATCCAATTCCAAAACCAAGATGTCACGTCCATTTTTACTATAGCCCCTATACAAACTTACCGATTATTTTTAAGCTTTTGTATGAAAAAGTAATTATATTCAAAAATATATTTTTAAATGCATATAAGCCACTGATGATCACACATAAACTATTCAAAGATTCGTGTGACTAGTATTTAAGCTTCGGTTCCACCGAAGTTAACGTTTTTCCTTGTTTTTTTTTTTTCCTTTTTTTAAATATTACTAAATCTAAATCTTTTGGTCCCCACAACACATTTTGCCTCTGATGGGTCCTAGTGATATTCCCGGAAGCTGACCACGCTGGCTAGACGGGGTTCATCGGGTTAATCTCGGGCATTAATTATACTATATATGCCATTAGTTATACGTGCTTATATTGTTAAAACCATTTATACCCGCTGCTATGATTTTTCCGCATCAAACATTTCAATAATGTCTGTTCAATTTTCTTTACGATTTGAATTATTTTTACACTTGTTTGTCCTTGTTCATGAATACCCTTTATTATATTTATTTTAAGTATTTTAAATAAGCATTATGTAATATGTATTTAATTATAATGACACAATAGCAAAAAAAAAAAAAAAAAAAACTGCAGCAATCGCAACATAAATGAGTGTTCAAAAATTAATTTCTTTCTTTTTCTTTTTTTTTTTTTTTACGAATTTTACGCGATTCAGATTCCAATGAGTGCTAGGGTCGCCCACATTAGGTATCACTTTACCTCTTTAGGCAATTATAAATGGCAAAATATGATCAGCTGCAGAAAAGCTAAGCTTATTTGTTCTTCGATTGACTCCAAACGTACCAGAAAACTACTGTTAAACCCCCGCAAAGATCTTGCTACGAGACTGACAGCCGCCATCACTGAGCATTAGCCCATCGGGGAACTCGCGGCTAGACTAGGTATCTCTTATAACAGAACATGCAGAAGTTGTAAGGAAGAGGACACCCCGGAAGAGTTAGAACACTTTCTCTGTGTGTGTCCTGCACTTAGATCGAGTAGACTGAGACATTTTGGACATTGGCAGTTAGAATCGCTGAGCGATCTACCACTTTTATATCTCTTCAAACTTAGGTCCATCCTTAACTGTACTGGTTGGCTGTGATCCTACATAGCCTTTCATGTACAAAAGGTTTCCCTACCGAGTTTTTTTTTTTGTTGGTGGTAACAAAACGGCATTTATATGCTAATTGTGCTGGGAAATATGTAGTTTCCACTTAGCCACCTCTATTTTTCTAAATCTCAGGAATTGATTTTTTTTATAAAGCTGATCTCTACATGGTTTGCAAGGCATTTCCTTCTTCTACACGACGATTTGCTTTTTGTGAAAATTGAATGAAATAAAAAGCGTTGAGACACAAAAAATGTATGCTTTCTTGAGATTTTTTGTAACAACTGCAAAATGTACAAGGACGTTTTTTTTTTTTTTTTTAAGATATCTTCTAAAGGATTCTTAAGAAAAAATTTTGGTGGTTAGAATTTACGTTCCAAAATGCATGAACGGACGGTTGAAAAGATCCCCACACGATTATGTCAATATTTGAAAATTAGTTTAATGGAACTTAACCGATTCTAAAAAAATTTTAATTAAGGCTACTACTCACCTGAAAACTTTAGGTATCTATTATTTCTATATATAGCTATTTATATATATCTATATATCTATTTTTATACCCGTTACACATAGTGTAAACGGGTATATTCAGTTTGTCCAAAAGTTTGTAACGCATTGAAGGAGGCATCGGAGACCCCACAAAGTATATATATTCTTGATCAGCTCGATGAGACGAATCGATCTAGCCATGTCCGCCTGTCTGTCCGTCTGTTTGTTGCTATGCGATTTATTCGATGAAGATATAAAGATATTGGGCTGAAATTTTAAATTTAAGCTTTTCTCGGCAACGACTAGGATAAGTTCGAAAATGAGAGTGCCACGCCCATTTTTAGGTATAGCCCCCATACAAACTTATCGATTTTTTTTTCGATTTTTTGCTTAAAAATAGTAATTATTCATGAATGTACTCGCTCCCAATTGGGTAAAAACATTTCTTTTGTCATCCAGGGTCAAAACCAAGACGCCACGCCCATGTAACGGGTATTTCAGCTTCGGTTCCACCGAAGTTAACGTTTTTCATTGTTTCTAATAATTTTATCCAGTATATTTTTAATTTTAAAAAATCTATCAACAAATAACAAAAAATTAAAAAAAATGGAAAAAACGGTCAAGTAATTTAATTGCTCAAGTTATTTAACTTTTCCTATTTTCCTGCCTTCTAGACAGACTTAAAAAAAAATTAACAAAAATATAATTGTGATTGAATAAAATCATTAGAAAAAATAAAAATAATATTACAACAAAATTTATTTTAGCTTTCCTTTTTCTTTGTTTTTTTTTTTTTTGCACAATTAGTTTTTTATTTATGAGTATCCTTAATCAGCTCGATGACACGAATCGATTTAGCAATGTCAGTCTGACTGTCTGTTGCAATTCATTCGCTCAGTTTTAAAGATATTGAGCTGAAACTTGAATCTTTAGCTTTTCTCGGTTCTAGGATGTTTGTATATCAAAAATAAAATAAGAATGCCACGTCCACTCTAAGGTGAAGCTCCCATACAAATTTACCACCCATTTTAGAATTTTTGTATGAAAATAGGTATTATTAATGCATGTATTCACTTCAAATTGGATATCATGTCTAATATCACCGATAGAAGGATCGGGCCACTATAACATATAGCCCTAAACAAACTTACCTCTCAGTTTCTGATTTTTTCGAAAAAAATATTGTTATATCTGTATTTTTTGCTTAAAATTTGATACCAATATTATGTGTAAACTTGGGTAGAAAAATTTAAATTATTTAAAACTTAGAAAGTGCTCTCCTGCAAAACGGTAAAATCAGTCTTTTTAATGATTCGAGTGACGGGTATTTAAGCTTCGGCTCCGAAGTTAACGTTTTTCCTTATTTTTTTTATTTACCTTTTAATAAAAACATAAAGAGAGAGTACCATTTGTATTTTTAAATCCATACTCGTCACACAAAGCGAAAAACGGGTATCAGTTTGTCAAAAAGTCTGTAAATCATTAAGTATATACGTTCCTGGTCCGCTCAACAAGACTAGCCGATTTAACAGTATATTTCTGTCTTTATGGTATAAAAATTTTTATTTATTCAGTTTTAACGATATTGAATAAAAAATTCAGACGTAAGCTTATTTGGTCACGACTATTTTAAGTGTCAAATGTACCGCCCAACTTCAAGATTTTATTTAAAAAAAAAAATATTTTTAAAACAATATTAGATTTTTTTTTGTTATTTTTTTAACATTAAATTTCACATGAACACCAAAATAATATACTTTTAGTTTTTTTTTAGATTATTGTCATCACCCCAACTACTTTTGCGTATAGCTAACGTGGTTGTTGTGATGAAATTTGTGAATCGGGTATTAAAGTATCTTTTTGATAGAAGAAAAAATTTATTTTCCTTTTTTTTTTATACCCGTCGTACATAGTGTGAAAAATTTTCATTTATAAAGTTATTTCAAATGTTTTAAACATAATTCTTATTGGTGGTATGACTGTTTTTTACTTTAAAAATGGGGACCCAACATGCCTATTTTTTAAACTTAAAAAAAAAAAAAAATTTATTTTTATATATTTTAAATTTATATTTACTATATATGCTTCATTTTTAAGGCTAATTAATTAAATAATTTAGTATCGATCGGATCATAGACTGTCCTTTTTTTTATCGCAAATTTTATAGATGGCCTGTTATCTTCTCTGAATCGATAGAACCGCACCGTAAACAAAATCTGTGTAATAGTAAACAAATCTGTTTAAGAGTTGAAACGCAACTTTTTTTATTTTCTTTTATAAAAAATGTTAATGTCCCTATTTTCATGTGGTGTTTTTATATGTACATCCAGCTGCTTTAAGTAGTTATGATTTGGCTAACTGTACTCTATAATCGTAGGGTATAATGGTATATTATATAAGTTTGCCCGAGCTTATGTAACAGCCGAATCGAAAGTTGAGTCGACCTAGTTACAACCTGCTGTCAGTTTGCTGTTTGAAATCTATCTCAGAGACATTCATTAGAAGAAATGCATTGCAAATTCTACTAAACCAAATCCTCCGTAGACGTCTTAAATCAAATAATTTTTCGAACCCCATTTTAAGGGAACCCATGACTTACCGCAAATTGTTTTTGTTAGTAAATATAGAAACAATCAGTTTGGTTTGGATTGAATTCATTCTAACATCAGAAAAAAAAACGTTATTTGGCTCAGATCAGACAATCACTATACGAGTATATGGTCCTAATGAAAAACTTTTTTATTTTGAATTATAGAGGAAAAGTTAATGTGCATGTTTTTCATGTAAAATTTAATGCAATCACAAAGAATCGCACAACGTATGTCTTTACTACTGAACTCATCCTTCTGAAGTTATAACTATGATCTAGAAAAAGTTCATAGACCATACATTATATGGATACCATAAACAGTGTACAAAAGAAAAAAACAATTTTCTCCTAAATTAAATATAAAACCGATTACAACACAGGTATGCAGAATTTCCCTTTTTAAATTTGATACAAGACGGGTTTACGATATATATATATATATATATATATATATATATATATATATATATATATATATATATATATGGCCTTTACAGCTTGTGGTAAGCCTGAGCATCACGTAGGGTATTAACCCAGGTGGTATGATCCAATACCACTTGATACCAATTCTGAATCCCGATCTTCCGGAAGTCCTCCAAGACCAGATCCTTCCAACGTAGCGGCGGTCGTCCCCGCTGTCGTGCCCTCTGATTTCGTCCACGTTTTTGTCATACACCGTTCTCGCTGCAGCTTCTTCATCCATTCGAAGCACGTGTCCAGCCCAGTGCAATCGGGCACCTGACTATATCGATGTCATTATATAGCTGGTACAGCTCGTGATTCATGCGAATACGGTAATTGTTGTCCACTCTGAAACGACCAAAGATTTTACGAAGAATTTTTCTCTCAAATACTCCCAACGTCGATTTGTTAGCTTCTGACATGACCCATGTTTCTGCGCCATACATCAGGACTGAGAAAATCAGCGTCTTGTAGAGTTTGATTTTCGCTGTTTTGAATAAAACTCTACTTCTCATTTGCTTACCGAGACCAAAGTAGCATCGGTTAGCCAGAGTAACTCTTCGTCTAAATTCTAGGATGGTGTGTTATTGCTCTTGTTTTTTTGAGAGCCCAAGTAGACGAAGGTTTTTACAACGTCGAAGGTGAAATTCCCCATAGTCACAAAATCCTGAGGTCGTGTTATTGATTTGCGAGAGGATACCAAGTACTTCGTCTTACTTTCGTTCCAATCTTGCAGGAATTCTCTTCAATATCGTTGAAAGCCAAGCTCACTGTATGTGGATTTTTGCCGATTATGTCGATGTCATCGGCATACGCGAGCAGCATAGTTTCTTGTAAGAAAATATTGCGCTTCAAATCGACATGTGGGCATTGGAGTAGTATATATTCCAATAAGAGATTGAAGAAGTCGCACGACAACGCAACTTCTTGTCTGAAACCTCTCTTGGTGTCAAAGGAGTCGGAGAGATGTTTATCGACCCTGACAACGCTTTGAGTGTTTGTCAGCGTCATCATACAGAGGCGAACGATTTTTGCAGGGATCTTAAGTTCAATCAATGGTTTGAAAAACTTTAATCTGATTGGCGTGTCGGAAGCGGTTTTGAAATCGACAAATAGGTGGTGTGTGTCGATATGCTTCTCCTTGGTCTTTTCCAGGATCTGGCTCAGCGTGAATATGGAGTCGGTAGTCGACTTCTTCGGTCTAAAACCGCACTGGTATTGTCCAACAGTACTTGCTACGTACGGTTTCAGTCTATCACACAGTAAACCAGATAGAATTTTGTACGCAATTTGTATGAGACTTATACCGCGATAGTTTGCGCAGATTGCGGATCCTTTCTTAAGGATTGGACAGAGCACACTTACGTTCCAATCGCTGGGCATGCATTCACCAGTCCATATTTTGCATAAGAGTTGATGCATACATCGAATCAACTCTTCGCCGCCGGTCTTAAATAACTCTGCGGGAAGTTCGTCAGCGCCCGCCGCTTTGTTATTTTTTAGCCTTTGTATAGCTTCTAAGACCTCGTCATAGTCTGCTGGCTCCACAGGAATGCCATCATTGGTCGGGGAAACCAGATATTAATTTTCTCCGCTGGCGGCATTGTTCCCTTCCTCGCCCTCAAGTAAAGAGGAGAAGTGGCATAAGTGACTCCTGGACATCTGTCACCACATTTCCATGCGCATCTTTACAGAACGATGCTCCGGGCTTATAACCTTTGATCAAACGCTGGATTCTTTGATATAATTTTCGAGCCTCATTTCTGTCGCACATCATCTCAACTTCCTCCAGCTCACGCCTTTCTAGGTCTTTCTTTTTGAGTTGGAAAAGATGTTTTTCTTCTCTCCGTTTTTCTTGATATCGCTCAACAACAGCTCGTGTTGCTCCCGATTGCAGGGTTCGCTTATAGGCAATGTTCTTTTCTACCGTAGCAGTGCGACATTCCTCATCGTACCAAATTTGCCTCAGAGGTCTAATATAACCAACAACCTCTTTGGCCGCAGTACTTAATGAGTTGGAGATATGCTTCCACTGATCGTTTATACAGTCGGATGCCGGAGTGGTCTCTCTAAGCAGTTGAGAGACCCTTGTTGAGAAGGCAGCGGTGGTCTGCTGCGAGTTTAGCCTACCAACATCTAGCTTTCGTTGTATGGTAGCTCGCTTGGCGTGTGCTGTACTAAGTCTGGTACGTACCTTGGTTAGAACAAGATAGTGGTCCGAGTCGATGTTGGGACCTCTGTTTGCTCGTACATTAATCACACTCGATGCATGTCTGGCATCGATTAGCACGTGGTCTATTTGGGTGCGGACGCCTAGGATGCCACCGCGCCAAGTTGCCTGTGGATGTCGATGTGTTGAAATCTAGTGCTACTTATGACCATGTTGCGGCCCGCGGCAAAGTTGATTAGCGTTTCTCCATTGTTATTGGTGGTTTTATGTAGGCTGAATTGTCCAATGGTTGGGCAAAAGATTTCTTCTCTCCCAATTTGGGCGTTGAAATCACCGATGACAATTTTGATGTCATGCTTGGGACAGCGCTCGTAAAGTTGTTCTAAACGCTCATACTATAGAATTCATCTTTCTCACATCGCTTTATCCAATGTCGTGGCGTGTACACATATTAAGCTAATGTTAAAGAACTTAGCTTTGATGCGTATCGAGGCAAGGCGCTCGTCTACCGCTGCAAATTTGGAGACGAGACTACGTAGTTTCCTACTAACCACGAAACCACATCCAAATATGCGTTGACTCTCATGGCCACTGTAGTAGATGTCGCTGGTTGCTTTTTCTAGGTGGCCGTTTCCAATCCATCCCTTTTTTTGGATGGCTATAATATCAGCTATTTAAGGTTTTCAACCACCTTTTGGGAAATTGGGAAGAATTTAAAAACTTTTTTTCCCTGTACATTTGACGTATTTTCCCCAATATATATGAATTTTCAAGCTTATGTTTGCAATTTAATCGAAAACATTGGACAAAAAAGGGTTAACGTCATTTTGTTCAATATTGTTTTTGAACTTTTCTAAATATATGGTTATTGTAGTGAAAGATTCAAACCATAATTTTAGAATCTCTAGCACGTCTTGTTTTCGAAAAAAGTAAAGGTAAAAACACCTACTTTTGAGGTTTAAACCCAACATTTTTTTTTAAAAATCAGACGTGAATGGGCACCAGAAAAAAAATACATTGGAAAACAGTCTCATATCCAAATAAAACCATTTTGCCCTGTGTTATTATATAGCTTATAGTCGGTATTACTATCGATTAAGTAATTTATATTCATGTGTCTATTAGAGATACTGGGAGTCACATAACTAAACTACTGTTTAAGGAGACATTTGTTTGAAGAAAACTATGCAAAAAGTGTGTAAAGCAATATGTCCCGAAATAGTTGTTTAACACACTTTATTAAAGAAAAAGAAAATATTTTTCATTTGAACCTTTTCTTTTACATACATGAGTGGCACACAAAGTCTATTTGGGTAGGTTTTAAATCTCGTTTTTTTTTTTTTTGCTAAAGATTTGGCAAAAAAAATAGAAGAAAGAAATATGTATAAATGGGACGGCTATAATTTTTTGTGGAGAACGCAACGCCCTATTTCGTTCACATTTTTACAAAATTTCGATCAAATTAATGTAAAGTATAAATTTGAAGGAGAAATCATTCATTCCAGAAGCAGCAAGTATTTAAAAAAGAAACATTAAATAAATGGCATCGTTTTCTGTTTATCCGAAGTTAAAGCTTTCTCTTGTTATAAATAATAATGTAAATGGGTATATTCAGTTTGTCGGAAAGTTTGTAACTTATTGAAGAAAAAAGAATAAAGTATTTATATTCTTGATCAGCTGGATGAGACGGGTCAATCTAGCCATGTCCATCTGCCTGTAGTTATGCGACTTATTCGATTTGTTTCAAAGATATTGACCTGGATTTCGCAGCTTAAGCTTTTATCAGCCCTATGTAGTTCAAATAAAGGTGCCACGTCCATAGCTCCCATACAAATCTACCGCCGATTTTACTTACAGTGTTTGCATGTAAATAGTTATTATTTAGAAATGTACATATTCACTCCAAACTGAATAAAAACACTTCTGTCTGTCAACACCTACATACACAAGAGATTTTGTAAGGATGGGACCACTTTTGAATAGAGCCCCCATACAAACCCAAAGCTTATTTTCGAGTTTTTATATAAAAAATGGTTGTTGCGCTAATTGCTTCAAATATGGTGAAAGTTTTGTTATGTTTGTACAGTATAGATTTGATAAGGATCAGGTAACTATATCATACATATTGAAAAAAGATAAGGTCCCTTAACAAAGTCACCTCAAATTTCCGAGTTTTTGTCACCAAAATTTCGTGTAACGGGTATCAAAACATCAGTTCAACCGAAGTTGTTTTTGTATAATTTTGTTGGCATTACATTTTCAAAGTACTTTTTTTAAACTCTTTATGCAGATGAAAATATTGTAGTTAGTTGAAATATAGTTTTTAAGCTGTACACAGAGGGCACGACTTTCAAGCGCATGTTGTACAATTTTTAAAATTTTTGGGTACAAAAGTGTAGATATTGTTTCTCATTTGTGTCTTTATAGTATTTTTAGTTAAACCTTTATCGTAGTAATGTTACAAAATTTTGGTACTAAGTAAATTCAAACACAATATTGTGGATATTACTTACTTCATTTTCAAAATATGAGCAAAATATAACTACACATATAACAAAAAATGTTTTAGGTCCTTTCAAAGTTTTTATTTTCAGTAAGCGTAATGTTAATTAGGTTTACAAGTGATTGTTTAGTCTTGTATTTCTAATTCCCAGTTTTGATTATATTTTTACATATTTGTCACACGAGTAAACGGGTGTTAATAGTTTTTCGGAAAATTTGAAACGCATTAAAGCTGACATCGTAAACTTCATAAAGTATATATACTCCTGATCAGCTCGAACCAATTTAGCCATGCCCGTCTGCCTGTTTATTGCAACGCAATTCATATTCATTCAGTTTGATTTTATCTAAAAATTGTTAACTTAAGCTCGGTAACGACTACTTTTTATATAAAAAACAAGATACCAATCCAATTTTCAGGTATAGCTCCCATTCTCGAGTTTTTAGACGAAAAAAGTTTTTTTATGAATGTATTCACCCATTATTTGATAAAACCACTTCTAATTAGTCAATCCATGTACACACAAAAAATTTGAGAAGTATCGAGGCACTATAATATATAGTCCCCATACAAACTCACCTTCCACTTCCGTGTAAAGGGTATTTTTAAGTTTTTTTTTTTTGTTAGCTTAAAAGAGTATTACGTTCGAGAACATTTTCTACACAAGCATAAAACCACATATTATTATAAAAATACTTCTCACACAAGTGTTAGTATTATGTGTAGTAAATAATTAAAATATGTCGATCGATATTGCTATATTTGTTTGCCTGAAAGTCTATTATATACAGAAACAACAAATTAAAATTAGAACAGTGAGATGATACTATAATTATTAGTTTTTGATATATTTAAGTGATGAAAGAACTGAATTTTGCTAAATTCAGCGCCAAATCGAGTAACTATCATTACCTTTCTTCGAATTTATCAAATATACTTCTACAACTAGCAGCCAGGCCTATAGTAATATTACAAGAAGCTGCAATAAGTTTGTAAATAGTGCTATTTAGAAAGGAAAACATATTTGATTATTCAACATGATCATATTCATATCATATTTTAAATTCTATTAAAAAACACGCGCCGGCAAAATTTAACGAAAGACCGAAACAGAGAGTGAATATAATGCAACCGAGGGATTTAAGTGCGCTGGTTACGAATCTGTTCGAGATATTCTAACTCATAAACATGAAAAAAAGATTTTTTCAAATAATTTGGTTACATAATCTCAAAAAACCATGGTAGATGGAACAAATCGAAACACGAATTTAAAATCGACTTGAAAAAATACATCCGGTATACTGTGTACTGTATTCAGCTTGTTCTGAAAATTTTCGGACTGTATAATTTAAGGAAATTGAAGATAAACAAAGAAAGCTGCAGTTTGCTCGACTACGAGATACCCTGTACCCATTTTTTATGTACCTTAAGTTATTTCATATTATAGATCTATTCTTTATTGTATGTAATAAGTTTAAAAATTTTTCATAAAAATGTTAAATCATGGGCTGGATGTTATAGTGGTTCCATATTAACCATATTTTTATGCGCTTAGCATGACCTTACTTTTAAAAGAAATCAAAAAGTTTTCCATGTACAAAGTCAAAAAAATGTGTAATTTTGTATGGGGGGTATACTTAAAGTTTTTTGGTGGCCATATCTCTTTACAGTCTCGGAGATAATCTAATCCGTCTCATACGGCAGACAACAGGACATACAGACTAGATTTCTGCATGAATGCATCCATAAGAGCAAATAAATAGTTCATTCTAAAAGTGGGTACACATTTTAACTGCACAGATTCAAGAGAGTGCGAGTAAATGGAGCTAATATTGCCTGTATTGACAGATAGTGTTCTTACTCATTCCCATGTTGACTGGCATATGATGTATACAATAAATTTGGGTGCAGTTGACTCACTGTACAATGTTTTGGTGAGCAGTTTACTTACTGTATAGAGATAAATTTTTAAAAATGCATTACGCGACATGAGCGACACTTCATAACTGGTATGTCCTGTGCAAGAACAAGTTAGAGAACATTGGTTTATTTACTCCTTTTAAATATATTTATTATAAAATAAAGAATGTAAAGGCCCAGTCACACGGTGCAAGATTTTTAATGTGATATTACATTGCTTGTGTTTCGTGTAACTGTCAAAATTTACTTGATATATTTAAAAACATTTTGTACAGACTACTTGTGATATCAGAGTAAGAAAGTAAGATAGTGTTCACACAATGTTGCGCAACATTCTTTGAAATATTTTATGGAAAAATGTGGCACTTTCTTAGTTTCTTACTCTGATATCACAAGTAGTCTGTACAAAATGTTTTTAAATATTTCAAGTAAATTTTGATATTGCAATGTAATATCTCATGAAAATCTTGCACCTTGTGACTGGGCCCTAACAAAGAGTAATATTACAATTCAAATTAAAGTAATTAAAGTAATACTCTACAATAAGGAAAGTAACAAATAGTAATATTTTAATTAAAAGTAAATATATTAAGTATTTCATTACAAAAATGATAATCAGTCAAGGCTCCCATTTTCGAAATTAGTGATTTCCTTTTCAAATAAATAAACTTAAAATAAATAATCTTATAATTCTCAAACATTTTAAGCATATTGATAGGATTTTTAAAAACTATTTTGTTATGTTTAAAAGTGTTTGAGAATTATAAGATTATAAGAATTTATTTGAAAAGTAAATCACTAATTTCGAAAATGGGAGCCTAGCTGTCAAACATTATATTTGAATGCCAAAACATAATTTTGTTAACCATGTCATCATTGGTGGCAATTCTGCAGCGTTTTTCATTGCACGTACGTTGTGTTCTTTGACATTTATATTTACGTTTTGCAAGCTACTGAACTCATCTGAACAGTTGTATAATAACATTCACAAACTGTTCTGATAATTACGTTTGGTATACAGCGTGTCAAAAGAGGACAAATATAGTATTCACTCAAGAAGAGTGCAACCTCTCACTGTTCTCACTCTGGGTGAGAAGAGTAAAAATGTTGTGCTATGTTCTTCTGGCTTATGAAATATACTGCTCAGAAAACAATATGTGCAGTAGTTTTGAGAACATTACACTACTGTACAGATCTGTAGCGCTAGAAATGAGTAGTACATTCATGCAGACCTCTAATACAGACAGAAGGACGGACAGACAGACATAGCAAGATCGACTCACCTATCAATGCTGATCTAGAATATATACTTTATAGGGACTATCATGCGTCCTTTTGCCTACATTCATTTGCACAAACTTAACATACCCTTTGGCTACAGGGTAATAAAAATACGAATGTGCGAAAACAAAAGTATGTCTTAGCAGCTGAAGCTTTTTATTTTTTTCAGTAAGTACAGTAGGTAGAAGCGATATGCGTATAATATACCTTCTTTGTACACTATACCATGTATCTATATATATAAGGTGTAAAGAGTATTAGTATTTTTGGTATACCAACATTATCATTTTCTCTTTTAGTTATTCACATTCAAAACTTGATATCTTCTTATAAAATTTTTTTTATATTTAACAATCGAATTAAACGAATTATTAATCAAAATGAGAAACTTATTTTATAAACTTAATTTTTTTTTTTTTCAAACAAATCAGTTCTTGTTTTTTTTATTGTTTTCGAATAAATGTGAATTACATCGATTACATGTTGTTTTTGTTGTAATTGCCGACGCTTTCCCTTTAAAACAAAAAAAAGTTACAGAAAATAATTACGGCTTAAGCGTTTTGAATTTTTTAACGTAATGTTTTGAACGTGTTATAAAACAAAACTAAAGCCTAATTCCAGAATTACAGTATAAGTATACATATATAACAACCAAAAAAAATTGTTTTTTTTTTTTTTTTTTTTTTTGTTACCATTTGTATTAAATAATAAATGTTTTGTAAAATGAAAGAAAAACGAGTGTGTTCTTTTTCAAATAGATGCGACCGATCTTTTTGTAATAATTGTTGTTGCTTGAATTGTTTTTTATACCCGCCACACATAGTGTGAAGGGTATATTCAGTTTGTCTGAAAGTTTGTAACGCATTAAAGGAGCTCGACGAGCCGAATCGATCTAGCCATGTCCGTCCGTCTGTTTCTTTGCAGTTTTTTCGGTCAGTTTAAAAGATATTAAGCTGAAGTTCAGAAGTTAAGCTTTTCTCTCTAACAACTTAATCAAGTATGAAAATGAATGCGCCACGCCCATTTTTAGGTAGAGCCCCCATACAAACTAACCGATTTTTCAAAACTAAGGTGCCACGCCCATTTTTAGGCATGGGCCCCATACGATCTACGTCATATTTTCTAATTTTTGTATGAAAATAGCTTTTATTTATGAATGTATTGACTTAAATTTGGCTAAAAACATTTCAAATGTCATCCAATGCCAAAACTAAGATGCCACGCCCATTTTTAGGTAAAGACCCCATATGTACTTTGCGGTCATTTTGTAATTTTTGTGTGAAAATAGTAATTATATATGAATGTATTCACTTCAAATTGGGTAAAAACACATCTGATATCATCCTATCTTTACTCCTCTGATTTTATAAGAAACAGCCCACTATAACATATACATAGCCTCCAAACAAGGTCTATTTTGACCTCAAATTGTGCCTAAACATTGGTTGTATCGGACTATTGACTCCAAGTCATCCCTTCTCCAAATTTTACCTAAGCCACTGATGATCATAAATAAACTAAATCAAGATGTGGCGGGTATTTGAGCTTCGGTTTGACCGAAGTTAACGCTGTTCCTTGATTTTTTTTTCGTTTTCAATAATTTTAATTCAATTTTGTTTTTTAATTCTTCTCTTGTTTAAGGGGTTATATACAGTTAGGAGGTCGAAAAAAGGAATTTTTCAAGAATTTTTTCTAAGCAAACTATGTATTTGGTTTATTGATTTGAAACTTGGCAGGTATATTATGACAACCTTAAACTATATTCACATATGTTTTATTGCCAAAAATAATTATCGGGAACGTTGATATTGCTAATTTTGCAAAGGTCCGCAAAAAAAAGGCCTTTTGCGGTGTGCACGATATCTCTGGACTGGATCATCCAAAATTCAAAAACCAAATAAATTTCAGTAATATAATAAATAATCTAGTGATTAATCAAAGGAATTAGCAAAAAACATTTTTTTGACAAAATGGCGGCTTCTCAAAGCAAAAGGTTCGATTTTCAACCAAAATTTGGCTCTTTAATTGTTTTTAAAAATAAGAAATTTTCATCGGATGGGGAAATCCTTCGATTAATTACCAAAAAATATAGTTAAGAAGCTTGTGTAAAAATTTCAGACCGATCAGTTCAGCCGTTTCTGAGAAATCTTGCTCACCGACTTCGAAAACACCGTTTCGAGAAAAATGCGTTTAAAGTTTTAAAATTCGTCAAAATTTAGAAGTCGGCTTAGGATCGTTTTCTTGCTGGAAAACCCTTCACCATGCTTAACTGTGGGAATAACACATTTGTTTATCTTGCGGTCACCGACCAAACGTCGAACATATTGACAGCGTCGTTTGTTAAAAATTCAAAAAAATTTAAAATTTTGAACAAAACTTTAAACCATTGTTTGGTTGTTCAATATATATGTTTTTTTTTTTTGCCCTATTTAGTCTCTTAACTTTGTTTTGCTTGTGAAGTAAGGGTTTTTAGGCGGCAACGCATCCTTTTGAGCCGTAATTTCGTAGTCGTCGCTGTACCGTCGAAACAGATACTGGTGCTCGCGGGGTGAGATGAGTTTTTCGCGAATTTCAGGGGCTGTAAAGGAACGATTATTCTTGCTTACAACACAGATGAACTTATCCTCTTGTTTTGACGTAGTTTTAGGCTTTCAACAACGATGACGACTCTGATTACACTCAGTTTCGCTCTTTCTTTGTAACGCTCTCATGGCAGCATTTAGAGAAACATTGCATTTCGAAGCAAATTTTCGCGTTGAATAGCCTTCTACATGTAGTGCTACAATTGCCGCTCGTGTTTCTACAATCACCTTTGCTTTCCGACCCATTTCTCTACAAATGAAGCATCAATTTTGGAGTTTTATTTACATTTTTCTATATTTTCTTTGTGTAACGTCTTCTTATACATACATATGTGCATTTTTGTCGAACAATTATTTATTTAAATACAAAAAATGTTCTAGTTACCTTTTGCAAAGAAAGATGACACAGACAATTAGAAATATAACTCTTGGAGCGAGTTTTGCAGCACTGAGATGTTACGAGTAATATGCACTAGATGATCTAAGCGTCTCCCACAGTCACTTTGTAAACAATAATGCTATACTACTCTCTAACCTGTAGCAGAACCCACATTCTTGAAAAAATCCAATGAGTAGCCGACTTGATTGTGTAGAATTCAAAAATAAAGTAAGTGGAATCAAACTTTTGACCGGTAGCGTATAACAATTCATTCAATTAATTTTATCACCTTTAACAAAACTTACTCGCCTAAGATTGCGAAAAGATATGTATTATGTCTAAGATAGTGTTTTTCAAAACGTTTTGACTAGGACAGATAATATGAAAGAAAATGAAAATATGTGCATTTGTGTCTTAAATGTTCAAATTTCGGAGATCTTGTATTTTTAGTTTAAAAAAATTGGTCACTTTGTCTGTCGTCGATGAGATATAAAATACTGTTTACTTCTGATACACATCGTGTTCCGGCCAGAGGTTTAATGAAATGACGCATAGCTTAATCAGTTAATACGAATTTTGACTAAAAAATATTTTGGTCTTCATTTATATTCTCACGAACATATTTACATGACTTTTGCCAATGGATAAACAATAATAGCAATTCGATTTTTTTGTACTCGGCTTTTATTGGAACATGTGGCTTTAATATGTTTACTCTAAGTTTGCATGTTGTACCGCGCGGACAAAGTTATTCCGTCTGAAGTTCATATCTGTGGAATTTGTCTATACAATAGTAAACTTAATTCTCCACGTTAAGTAAAATTTGAAATAGGTTTTCCTTTAATTTGTAAATGTGCTTTGTTCCTCATTCTAAGCAAATATTAATTGCCGACAACACACCCATCCCCAAAGCTATTCTTATGTACTAAAATCCAAGCTAATAATTAAATCAATTCAGCAGCTTCAAACTGATATTGCTTCTGATGGGCTGCAAAAAAGGACAAAAACGAAAAAAAAAAAAAAAAAAAAAAGTAAAAAGCGTCGAAATTTGCTATTGTCGCAAAGTACTTCCTACATTTTTTGGGAAAAAATGTGTTGTCGCAAATCTTTGTTTATTATTATAATGATATTTTTTTTACAACTGTAATAGAAATTAAAAAAATAAGCATTACGAAAATGTGCTGAAATACTGAGAAAAGTTGAACCAATCAATTACGTCAGTTAAGGTCTTACCAACTTAAGGAAAAAATTTGGACGATTCCTACTGCCCGGGAAATATAAAACGATTTGTCTTACTACGTTTTGATCACAGTAGGAGTTGTTTGTTTTGCTCTTGCTTCTTAAAGGCAATGGTTATAAATATGAAATGTTTATGTCAAGAAAAAATGTTGTAGTGCGTTTTAAATGCAACTTTGGTAACTCGTCATAAACAATCCTTCCTGGGGCAATAAATCATCTACTACTGACCGTTCCTATTTATAACGATCGCACAAAATTACTGAAACATACAATACGTATGTATAAAAGGTATAATAGCTTCGTCAATGTTTAGAACATTTTTTTCAGCTTTCGCAAAATTTTTTTACGAAAGCTAATCATAATCACTCTTTTTGCTCGAAAATTTTTTTGGAACCGCTTTTTATGAGTTTTTAGATAAATAAATATATAATAGGTATATAAAAAGCTTTTATTAATTCCTTACTTTTTCATCTATTGTACTTTTTTTTTGGGTTGAAAATGTATTGTAGCTGGTGGGGCAGCGTACATTTTTTGTATACCTGTTACACTAGTGTAAACAGGTATATTCAGTTTGTCGGAAAGTTTGTAACGCATTAAAGGAGGCATCGTAGACCCTATAAAGTATTTATATTCTTGATCACCTCGACGAGACGAATCGATTTAGCCATGTCCGTCTGTCTTTCCGTCTGTCCATCTGTCTGTGTGTTGCTGCGCGATTTATTTGCTCAGTTTTAAAGATATTGGGCTGAAATTTTAAACTTAAGCTTTTCTAGGTCCTGTGTAGTTTCTATGTTAAAATCAATGTGCCACGCCCACTTTTAGGTATAGCTCCCATACAAAAAGTACAACATTTTTTCAAGTTCTTATATGAAAAAAATGTATTTATAAAGCGAATGGCTTCATATATAGTACAAATGCTTCGTATACCATGCCAAATCTTCAGTTTAAAATTGGTCCAAATGGGACCGCGAATTCCTAAATTTTTAAGAGTATATTTAATTTGTTTAGTATTTTGAAATGAAATTCAATACAAATGCTGCACACGAAGGTCTATCAACGTCAAATGATGTGTAACAGGTATATAGTATAAACTTTGGTCCAACCGAAGTTAACTTTTTTTCTTGTTTTAGTTTAGGAATGTATTTTGCGAATCTATGAATAGAGTGCTTAAGATCGCATTCGTATTGTAATTTTCTTTTATTTTTTAAGTGATTACCGTATGTGATCATTTAAGATTAGTTAAACTGAGATTTTTCAAAAATATATGATACTAAACTACGCCCAAGTTTTTCCATGGTTAGAAATTCTCTGTAAGCGTTCACTATTGATGGCTGCCAAACAACGTGACGTCAGTTACGCCTCAAAATAACGTTATAAGGTTAGTACTTATTATCAGTATTTTTTTTAAACAATAACTATCATTTATACGCTAGGTCAGAAACTTCTGAAACAATACTCATAGCGGCTAGTGAAAAGAACTGATTTTATGTTGTACAAAGAATCGAATAACAATGTTAAACACTGATTTTGCTTCAAAATAAATTCCACACTTCAATCTTAAATTGAGGTTTTTGAACAACTGTAAAAAATAAATACGATGTGTTAGAAAAAAAGCCTAAAAATAGCTCAAATAAAAACTCGAACTGAACATAAATTAATTATTGGCTAGTTCCACCGTATAAAGTTAACTTTGATATAAGTTCGAACTTTGAGTAATTAGCTCTCAAATTCTGAAAAGCCCTAATAAACAGTGCCAGAACCACTTTTTCAACTAATCAATTTGATTTTTTTTTAAATAGGATGTACTAGGTAATTTGTTTATGGCACCTTTTTGACTGACTCCATATGGGCTGAGTTGTAAAGTAACTTTTTAAGGGCTGTAAATGGTTTGGAAAATGTGTGCTAGTATTTTTCGCTATATTCTATTACTGGTAAATATAATATTAAGCAATGTGTCATCTGCTTACCTTTTATCAAACAACTTTTTTTCTATAAAGTATTTAACATTTTTTTCGTCCACGCCATAACTCCCTTAAAAGATCATCGAAGTTAATGATTATGGCATCATTTTAAAGGTTATATTACATGCACTGTGGATAATTTGTCAAAATCATATTACGCTAGAAACTATCTCACCTAAGACTATTATTTTCCAGAGTTACAAAAAAATCGGAGTCCCACTTGCCCAAAAGAGTAAAATTGTATTCGTTATAAATATTTCAATAACCATTTGAATTTTTATTACAAGTCAAAAAGTTTGAAGGCTATATATCGTAACTGTGAATTTGCTTTTGAATTCTACAGCCTTTAGGTCAAGCTTGCATTTAAGCTATATTACGGGTTTCTATCACATCACGTTTCTTTGTTATATTGACCCCTAATTTGCTCGCAATTGAGATGGGATAGAAAGATTTCGATTTCAGAAATATTCCGATAAAATTGTTTACGAATCAGGTTGACGTTATCTTTTAACAATTGAAAAAATAAATTTTGTTAAAATGTGTAATATATGAGTAGATACATACGTTTATCAGTCTAAACATTATACTTACGGGCTACGTGTATGACGGGTGACTGCAAACTCAAAATTTTTTTTTTTATTTTTATCAATTTCAAAGGACATTCTTCTACGAATGTTTCATTTGATCATATCCACCCATTTGTATAACACATTTTTTATATGCCTATACCAAGGATTAGTGCTGGGACAATTTTCATATTGGCCTCTCGATATTTTTTTAATGCAGATTCTATTCATGTCATACAGATTTGATGTTAATTTTTAAAATAAGACTTAAACCCGTTTGTATCTTATACGAACTACCATTAGTTAATGTTATTTCGTTAGGAAAACATTTTTATGACTTTAATCCAGAAGTAGTTAATTTTATAAAACTGGCTGACTATATAGATCACCTTAGTACTATATAGAAATTCGGACCATTTTCAGCCTTTAAACATCCATTCTAAACTAACATATAATTTCTTCTAGTTTCGCAACATCAAGTTTCATGTATAATAATGAATCCTATAAAATTTTAAAATTTGGTCCACATTGGTGCAAAACTTAAAAATTACTTATTACTGATCATTTGGAACTAAAAAAATAAAGACTCCACCATGCGGTTTTTTTATGCCCGCCACACATAGTGTTGAGGGTACATTCAGTTTGTCTTAAAGTTTGTAACGCATTGAAAGAGGCTTCATAGACCCTACAAAGTATTTATACTCTTGATCAGCTCGACAAGGCGAATCGATCTAGTCATGTCCTGTCCGTCTGCCCCTCTGTTTGTTTCTTCGCAGTTTATTCGGTCAGTTTAAAAGATGTTAAGTTGAAATTCAGAACATAAGCTTTTCTCTCCAACGACTAAATCAAGTATGAAAATGAAAGTGCCACGCCCATTTTTAGGTATAGCCCCCATACACAATTACCGATTTTTTAAATTTTTTGTATGAAAATGGCTTTTGTTCATGAATGTATTCACTACAAATTGGGTAAAAATACTTCTTATGTCTTCCAATGTCAAAACTAAGGTGCCACGTCCATTTTAAGGTATAAGCCCAATATGAACTTTCCGACCATTTTATAATTTTTATATGAAAAAAGCTATTATTTATGAATATATTCACTTCAAATAAATGTAAAAACACTTCTAAAGACATCCTATCTCTTCTCTACTGATTTATAAGGATCAGCCCACTATAATATTTAGCCCCCAATCAAAGTCACCACTCATTTTCTAATTTTTTTCAAGAAAATATTTATTATTCTGTGCTTAGGTTAAAATTTTACTCCATTATTGTGTCTAAGCTTTGGTTGCATCAGACTATTGACTTCAAGCCACCCCTTCTCCAAGTTCTACCAAAGCCACTGATGATCAAAAATAAACTAACCCAAAATGTGGCGGGTATTTCAGCTTCGGTTCGACCGAAGTTAACGTTTTTCCTTGTTTTTAACTAATATTTTTATGCGAATTTTCGGAACAACGTGTTTTACTCATTATTTATAATAAAGTTTGATGTTAAACAGTTATGTAATATTTTGAACTTAAAAGATTATAAAATTCGTAAAAAAGAAAAATATAATTTTTGCTAAGGGTTGCAATGCTTTCCATCCTATTTATATCATAGCGGTATATTTGTGCTTATTACGGTACAAAGGACTTGATTTAAACGAACATACAGTTAATAAATTTGGTAATTAGAAAAGAAATGTTTAAGCAAAATATAAAAAACAAAAAATTTAGTATTAGATGAACTTATATCAATTGGACAAATTTTTGCTGTGCTAGTTGGTACCAGTTGCGGATTCCATTCTTGCAAATATGTTTCTGGTCTTCCAAAGGCTGTGTTGGAAGGAGAGATTTCATCTCATTTGCTTGCCGAACCCGAAAAAGCATCGATAAGCAAGAGTAACTCTTCATTTAATTTTGAAGCTTATGTTATTGTCGCTGGCAACCTCTGTCCCCTATATAAATAAAGTTTTCTACAACATCGTAGTTGAATTTCTCCATTCTCACAGATTCTCCAAGATGGTGATGACTTTAAGCGAGTGGACACCCAGTACTTTAACTTGTTTTCATTTAACACCAGATTCATCAGAGGGCTTGTTTCCCAATCCGAAAAAGCCTTCCCGACTGCTTTATCAATGATCTCGATGTCATTGTCATCATCGATTTATAGAAATTTGTGCCTGACCGGTGAACTCTTGGCCATTGACCTCGGTATCGAAGGGTTCAACGACGTTCTTTGCTACCCTGGCAACGTTTTGGGTGTTAGCGTTATCCTACAAATTCGAACGACCAAGTTTAGTCAGAACTTCGTAAAATTTTTATTGTATCAATGTGTCAAAAGCAGAGTGGTAGTCGAAAGGTGATTAGTTTTTCATTTATCTTTTCTAAAATGTGGCGTAGTGTAAATAATTTGTCGATGGTAGACTTCTTAGGTCTAAAACCACACTGTACTTTGCGCAGACTGATGGGGCTCCCCTTTTTAAAAATTTGGTGCAGAACACTAAGGTTCCAATCGCTGGGCATGTATTCACTAGTCCATAGTTTGTATAAGAGTTTTTCCATACAATCGCTGTCTTATATAACTCTGCGCCTTGCTGATTTGTTATTCTTCAGGTTTTTAACAACTGTGGCGACTTCGCTATAGGCTGGAGGCCTGTTATCGATTCAGTTCGTGGCAAATTGTACAATTTTTAGAAGAATATCCAAAATATTTCATGCAAAGGACATGGGTATGGGTTCACATTATTATGCTGGCGTCTATATACGGACAAACATAGATCGAATCGTCTCATTAAGTTAATTAAGAATATATTGCTTAATACGGTAAACCCAATGTACACAATCTCTCTCAACCGTAAAGTTTTGTTTTATCTTGATATCATTCTTTGTTTTAAATTAGTCTTTCTATCTTAATTTTTACCTAAATTTTCATATATATTTTAAAATTTTATGATAAGTTTGTTTGGCATATATGTACTTATGTTGTACTGGTTCGATGTGAACAAATATCATAAAATTAATTGTGCTTAACGCGAAAATAACGATAACTAAAAAAATGACGTTTTAATCCAAATTTTAGCAGTATAAATGACTGGAAAATGTTTTTTACTTATATGAATTTTTAAAGTGACGTATGTTACGTATATATGAATATATGTGTATATGTATATATGTTATGTATAATGTATATATGTTTATATGTATATATGTGTATATATATGTATATACAGAATTGGGCAAAACCTAAGAAACACTGCTTGGATTTAGCTTCTGAATCAAATTATTTTTAAATCAACATATTTAAATTCAATGTTTTAATGCAGTTTTATTAATTACTGTGTCATACAAAATTAAAAAACAAAAAATTGGTAATTATCTCTCACCTAACGGTTCTTATAGTACAACAACAAAAATACTCAAAAATTCACAAAAATTACACAAAACTTAAACTTGAATATCTTGGTCTCTATTGAGATAGCAATGAGGCACGATCAAAAATGTCATAATAATGTCATTGCCCTCAAAAGGGCAAAGTTTTTTCTTTCTAAAACATGTTAAAAAATTAAAATCGGTTTGTAATTTACAGAGATATTGCTCTTTAAGTGAAAAAAAAAGGAACATTTGTTTTTTGACCCTAAATCCAGACCCTAAGGGTCCCCCGAAAATTCTAAGCATACCGTTTTCTTCTACTCGAAGGACCTACAACCTACACTATAAGATTTCATTGCTATCTCAATAGAGACCAAGATATTCAAGTATAAGTTTTGTGTAATTTTTGTGAATTTTTGAGTACTTTTTGTTGTTGTACTATAAGAACCGTTAGGTGAGAGATAATTACCAATTTTTTGTTTTTTAATTTTGTATGACACAGTAATTAATAAAACTGCATTAAAACATTGAATTTAAATATGTTGATTTAAAAATAATTTGATACAGAAGCTAAATCCAAGCAGTGTTTCTTAGGTTTTGCCCAATACTGTATATGTATATATATATATATATATATATATATATATATATATACAGCCATAGTCAAATGTTATTACACAACCAAATTTTTTTTGCACATTCAACTTCCTTCCTTCTTCCTACTGTTGCTATTGATGTCAGACTATAATAAGATATGTTGTTGTAATCCTTGATCTATTCTGAATCGATCGATGTCTTATTGGAAAAGATAACGGTATATCGAACCGAGATTCAAGCGAATGAAGTAATGAGTAGCGGCCGTCAAAAGTTATTACACACATTTTTTTG
The DNA here is from genome assembly GCA_018903435.1 of Leucophenga varia. Lineage (NCBI taxonomy): Eukaryota > Metazoa > Arthropoda > Insecta > Diptera > Drosophilidae > Leucophenga > Leucophenga varia. The sequence continues at coordinate 65,182 of JAEIFJ010002715.1, forward strand.
CGTCAAAAGTAATTACACAAAACTTAAACTTGAATATCTTGGTCTCTATTGAGATAGCAATGAAATCTTATAGTGTAGGTTGTAGGTCTCTTCGAGTTGAAGAAAACGGTATGCTTAGCATTTTCGGGGGACCCCTTAGGGTCTGGATTTAGGGTCAAAAACAAATGTTCTTTTTTTCACTTAAAGAGCAATATCTCTGTAAATTACAAACCGATTTTAATTTTTTAACATGTTTTAGAAAAGAAAAAACTTTGCCCTTTTAAGGGCAATGACATTATTATGACATTTTTGATCGTACCTCTGCGTATTTTCAAGACAAACGCAATTTTTACCATTTTTTTTTCAAACCATTTAAGGTTATCGTAGTTTGGTTACACTTTTTTGTTTGAAAGCTACCTTTATGGCAAAGGTTTTCTTAAAGTACACAGAACTACGAGTAAAATGATTGTTTAATGATAAAAATCCGACAATAATTGACCAAGTTATTTAACTTTTTCTAACAAATTTTCTTTAAAAAATTTATTATTTTTAATTTCTTAAGAAAATGCTTAGAATTTTTAGAAAGCCTAATTTTAAATAATGTGTTCATAGAAAAAGTTAAATAACTTGGTCAATTATTGTCGGATTTTTATCATTAAACAATCATTTTACTCGTAGTTCTGTGTACTTTAAGAAAACCTTTGTCATAAAGGTAGCTTTCAAACAAAAAAGTGTAACCAAACTGCGATAACCTTAAATGGTTTGAAAAAAAATGGGAAAAATTGCGTTTGCCTTAAAAATACTCAGAGAGAGGCACAATCAAAAATGTCATAAAAATGTCATTGCCCTCAAAAGGGCAAAGTTTTTTCTTTCTAAAACATGTTAAAAAATTAAAATCGGTTTGTAATTTACAGAGATATTGCTCTTTAAGTGAAAAAAAAGGAACATTTGTTTTTTGACCCTAAATCCAGACCCTAAGGGTCCCCCGAAAATGCTAAGCATACCGTTTTCTTCTACTCTAAGAGACCTACAACCTACACTATAAGATTTCATTGCTATCTCAATAGAGACCAAGATATTCAAGTTTAAGTTTTGTGTAACTACTTTTGACGCAAAAAAAATGTGTGTAATAACTTTTGACGGCCGCTACTCATTACTTCATTCGCTTGAATCTCGGTTCGATATACCGTTATCTTTTCCAATAAGACATCGATCGATTCAGGATAGATCAAGGATTACAACAACATATCTTATTATAGTCTGACATCAATAGCAACAGTAGGAAGAAGGAAGGAAGTTGAATGTGCAAAAAAAATTTGGTTGTGTAATAACATTTGACTATGGCTGTATATATATATATATATATATATATATATATATATATATATATATATATATATATACATTATGTATGTATATGTATATATGCGTATATGTATATATGTATGTGTATATGTATAGGTTCATATATATATATGATATATATATATATATATATATATATATATATATATATATATATATATATAACAATTAAAAAGCTTAAATCTATTCTGTTTAACACAAAATTTTATTTTAATAATGCACATAGTTTTATTATTACAAGGTATAAAATTATCATATTATAAAATTATGTTTAATATTATCAAAATATTTGATTTTCAGGCTTCGTTTCATTCGAATACTATCTATACACATTCAAATACTTTAATAGTAGTTTAATCGGCTTGATTTACTTTGCTTGCGTATTCTCATATGTTTGTACTTCTTTTGGTTTGTTCGGATGCACAGGCCGAAATTAGTGCTGTTTACATTGTAAATTGTGTTTCAATTTTCCACAAAGTACTCAATCTATAAGAACATATAGTCTAATTGCACGATTTTGATGATTTTTTGACATACAAAATATGTTACATAATTTATTATTTTGTATTGGAAGAATATTTTGTTGGGATCAAATTTTATTTTTATTTATATATATATATATATATATATATACATATATGTATATATATGTATATATATGTATATATACCAAAATTTGCGTAAAATCGTTAACATATATTGTTTTTGTTTGTACCTTTCCTAACCAAAATCTTGTTAAATAAGTTTTCTTATTTTATTTGATGAATTACAAATTTTCAAACGTAGTCAATTTTTACATGCTCTTCCCCGTATTTTTATTAGTACTTTTTCCTTAATATTTTTTTAATGCAATGAACGAATGTTCATTATTGATCAAACAATTTCTCGCTAAATATTTACTTATTGTCTACTGCCATATCTTGCAGCTTCTGAGGAAAATGTGTTTTCATACGAAGCTGTGCAACGATTATCGATAAATTATACAAGACCGGTGATTATTTTGGGTCCGTTAAAAGATCGCATAAACGATGATTTGATATCTGAATATCCAGAAAAGTTTGGATCCTGCGTACCACGTAAGTCGCTAGAGCTGAGTTAATATTCTATGAGTTTTTTAGTATAAAGGTATTCACAATATTGTCGTCTCGTGTCGATAATATTGAATTTATTTATTACCAGCTTTATGCATAATATGGAAATTCAAATCGACAAAACTGTGAATACCCCTTATATTTATTCTGTATTTAAAATAAAAGCTGTATTTTGAATCGATATACTGCAGATACTACACGGTCAAAGCGTGAATACGAGGTTGATGGACGCGACTATCATTTTGTTTCATCGCGTGAACAAATGGAACGCGACATACAGAACCATTTGTTCATTGAAGCGGGTCAGTACAATGACAATCTGTACGGCACTTCAGTGGCAAGTGTGCGCGAGGTGGCGGAAAAAGGAAAACACTGTATACTAGACGTTTCGGGCAATGCAATCAAGAGACTGCAGGTGGCCCAACTTTATCCAGTTGCGGTCTTTATCAAACCGAAATCAATTGATTCAGTAATGTAAGTCATATTTGAACGTGGAAAATTATATGATCTATATCTTCATCTAATGATTATTATTATTTCCACGTTTTTTTCACACAGGAAATGAATCGTCGCATGACTGAGGAACAAGCTAAGAAAACTTATGAACGGGCCATTAAAATGGAACAGGAATTCGGCGAATATTTTACGGGTAAAACATTTTGTATTTCTTTTACATTCAAAAAATACTTCATATTTGTCAATAAAAATAAAAACGATGTTTTTGGTCATATCGTTGGTTCGTAATAGCTTTGTAAGCATTCCCTTTATGACTTTAATAATCTTAAAACGCTTTTCGCTAAGTGTCAAATTGAGTTGTGAAATAGGATAAAGTCACACGAAGCCAGATGTGTAAAAAAATATTAGTACTCTGAGTACAAGCCACGTGACAACTCGCCTCATGTCCAATACATAATGCATAACACTCTGAACCGTTCCAAACGAAAGAACAAAATTGTCTGCTGTCTCTATGATACTCAAACGGTGATCTTTGCTGAGATGTATAAACGACAGGAGCAGGTTAACACATTGACCTCAGTACAACTTGTAACAAATTCTTTGTACCATTTCTATGCATGTGTTCTAAATACTAAGAACTCCTATTGATATTTTCAACACTGCCTTCGAAACTAAGTGAGAAACAGATCTTCGAAATATCTTAAACGGGGTTTGTTTTAATTGGAATTTTTTTTTATATTTGTTCTGAAGATTTAATTTGTTTTTATAATTGTTACACAATTTTTATTTTCTTTTTATGTTACAGGCGTTGTGCAAGGTGACACAATTGAGGAGATTTATAGCAAAGTAAAATCTATGATTTGGTCGCAGTCTGGACCAATTATCTGGGTACCATCAAAAGAATCTCTATGACCAACAGCCACTACAACATGGACACTGCCGCCCAGAGTACGTTGCAGACCTATATCAAGATCAACAACACAGCAGCACCAACAGAAGTCACACTGATCCCGGTCTAGCTCGTGCTTACGCTCCAGATCCCTAACCTGATCGGCGAGCATTGAGTCAATATAACTAACTGATTGTTAACATGCTCGACTGGCCTAGCTAAACTACCGCCACTACAATCCTGCTCATAAAATTCGTATCAGATACTGCGGCTAAACCTCCAATTACTCAATGTTTATTCTAAGTTCAGCTGTTCCAGTGGCGGTGTAAAAACGACAACTCCTTAAGCACAAATTAAATTAGTTAGCAGATTTGTTTATACATACATACAAAAGAGATATGTGTATATTCATAAATGAAACGAATATTTGTTGAATTTTGATTTAAAAATCGCGTTCCACGTTAATTTTTTCCAGGTTTTCGATGTATGTATAATTAAAAAACCCAAATACATATATATATATACATTTTTTTCTTATATTTAATGTAAAAACAACAATACCATTATTTGCAAGGATCGATCACAAGCTTTGTTAGTTTTAACAACATAAACTATAATATATATAAATTGTGTTTTTTATCCACTTTACTCATTAGTATACATCGCGCCTGTGAAACTGAATATTTTAATATTATGGTCGCCAGAAAAATTTTGAAGGAGATCATGATATATACTCAAAACTAAAATTATAACAAAACATTTAGGCTTTAAAATCAGAATATCAACTCTAAATTCTGTTGTAACATAAATAAAGTAAAATTCTTCATGAGTAGACTCAATGATGTTAAAACTGTTTTAGTTTCAATTGAGTCCCTTCACCTTGACCGATTATCTGCAAATGTATATATGTAAGTAGGTTTAACATCTTATTTTTTGAGTCTTTTGGAGCTTAATAAGATTTTTTTATCTTATATAGGAAATACATATAAACAAATAATACCAATCTTATAAACGATGAATAGCATTCAGAGCGGTTTTTTTTTTTATAATCTTTATTTAATTTTTTCTTATTTTCTATATTTATTATTATAATGTTTTTTTTTTACAGATACAACTATTATCTTTTCGCAGTTTAATATCTTTTTAAATTCTAGAAAATATTTTTAGTTTATTAATTTTATTAATTTCAATTATTTCGTTAGGATTTAATCATATTTATATTTTTTGGTTGAGTTTTTTTTCATATTGTATCTAGAAAACTCAACACACAATTGTTGAAGCGAATATTTGTATTAACAATATTAGGATTTATTCTATTTTATTCATCTAATTTATTTTTAAATTAATTTGATAATAATATTAATCCTAACTATACATGTTTTGTTTTTTTTTCTGTTTAAAAAATTTAGTGAATATATATGAACACAATATAACAATCAATATTAAATCTTTTAATATACGAGTATATGAAAATCCAAAAAGTGTTGAAATCGGGCTTAGTGGATTGTCTTATTTGTTGGACTATTAAGTAGTTGACATGCTTAACTTCTTTATCAACATTGATTAGTGTTTTTTTTTTGTATTATTTTAAGAAAACAAAAAAAACATTCAAACAAGAAAATACACTATTCTTTGAGTAAGCAGAAATGTTATGTTGTAATAAATAAGAAAATAAGTTGTAAACAGATTCAAATATAAATACACTCGAATCAGCAGTTACCTAAAATAGCAAACGCTCTTGATTTTTATTCATTGTTCCTTTCTATTCCAGTGATGCGGAAGTTATATTCGTAGGGGTATTTTAAGTTCAGTTGGCGATCTATGAACATGTTCAACATATTCATCGAGTTTTCCAGTATAAATTTTTTTATTCAAAGCAGTCGGTGTCGTCGAATTAGTATAAGCAGAATTATGCATTATAGTTCTGTGTATTAATTTCGTGCCAATTCTGTAATTTAACTATATTTGCTATTTGCTAGAGCCGCACGTAAATTGTAAATTACACGGTGCGACAAAAAAATGTATTGGATGGGACTAAGTGTAGGTTGTAGGTACAATTAAATAGAATTTTTTGAAATAACGGTAAAAAAAAGATTTTTCGAGGTTCATAGTGTTAAACAAATATATGGGTTAAACTATACATCTTACAACGCATTTTAATACGTCGTTGGAAAGAGAAAAAAAATCACCTTTCCAATGGTGTACTACATGTTATAACATTTATGTATGCGTGCCATATCAAAAAATGGGCGTTGCACCTTTCTTTTGAAATTGGATGCCATTAGAAGTGTTTTTACCTAATTTGTAGTAAATACATTCATAAATAACTATTTTCATACAAAATATCAAAAAAAAAAATGGTAAGTTTGTCTGGGGGCTTTATCTAAAAATGGGCGTAGCACCTTGGTTCTGACATACAAACTGCCTAGGAGCACAAAAAGCTTAAGTTAAAAGTTTCAGGTCAATACTTTTAAAACTTTCGGAGAAAAACGCATTGCAACAGATAGACGGACATGGCTAAATCGATTCGTCTCGTTGAGCTGATCAATAATATATATACTTTATGGGGTTTCCGATGCCTCCTTTAATGTGTTACAAACTTTCCGACAAACTGATAATACCCTTCACACTATGTGGGGCGGGTATAAAAAGGAAACAAAATTCTAGCAAAAAAAAAAAGCAAAACAAAAAAACAAAAATTGAAAATTTTTTTTTTTTTTTTTAACAAAGACAAGTACCAGCGCATCGGCCACCAACCGGATAGTGAAATATTTAAAAAATTATACAACAATGTAAGTATGATGCTAATTTTTTGTATTATTTAAATAAACAGAAAAAATAAATACAATATTAAAAAAAGGACTGTATAAGATAAGTTGACTTAGAAAAAACGAACAAGCTATAAATGAAATAGTTAACAATTTTCTTTCTATAAAAAAAACATTTTATTACATTGCAAAAGTTTATAAGGCCTCACACGATGCATGATTTTCATGCAATATTACATTGCCACACATTACAAGTGTCAAAACTTACTTGAAATTTATAGAAAATTTTGTACAGACTACTTATGATATCAGAGATAAGTAAGATGTTGATGCCATATTTTTTAAAAGAGGTATTATTTCGTATTCACACGAAATTGCGCCACAATCATTGAAAAATCTTGCTTCGTGTGACTTGGCCCTAAATAATTTTTGAATTTCCTTAAGTCTTAAAAAGCAATTTTGTTGTTGATCGAATGTATAAGAACCGCAAGCTAGGCGATAATAGCGAAAACGAACTTATCCCTACTTACCTAAAATTTAAAGCAAATAACAAAATGATCGATGAAAAAGTAGCCCAGCTGAAAGCGCGAATGCACCTGGCTCTCGAAGAACAAGCGTTAGGGTTTCAAGAAAAAAATAGCAATTATCACAGAACAGTTCAATAGGCTTAGAGGATTAATCTCTCAGATTAAAGTTTTTGAAGAGATAAAAATTGCGCCAGGGATGAAATGCGATGAACCCTTAGATTTTATTAAGTCCGTAGCGGAATTCGACGTAAACAAGAGAGTTATGTTTCATGAAGGCAGACCGCCTGTGCAGCCTATAAGGTATTTGAGCCATATAACGGCAGCTCGAGGCACTATCAAGCCGTGGGCATCATTCGCAATAAGGTAAGGGGACCAGCAGATGCAGTGCTTGCTTCGTTCAATACAGTGTTTAATTTTAAAGCTATTATCTCCAGACTAGATAGCGCATATAATGACAAATCAGCAGCAACTAAGTACGCTTAGGCAGGACGATGAACCATTGTTGAAATATTACAATGAGGTCGAAAAGAAACTTACATTGTTAACAAATAAAACACTAATGTCACATGAGCCAGCCGCAGCGGCTGTCTTGAATGAAAAATACAGGAATGATGCTCTTCATACTTTCGTCTCGGGCCTTAGGAAGTTCCTGATGTGGGCCGTTTATCCAGCACAACCTCAAGACCTCCCCACTGCTTTGACCTTAACTGAAGAAGCTGAGTCAAGCAACGAAACGAGGAAAAACCTCAAAAATTCAATGGTAAAAGATCCAGAATTGGCGTCAAAATGGTCAGCAAGAGAATGGGGGTAATTATCAGAAAAAGAGTCCCTACTTCCAAAAAAAGACAATAACCAGGGTCAACAGAAAGCGAGCAGTTCTAAACAGCGATTCCAATCTCAAAAACCACAGGGGTGCGGCCCTGAATCAATGGACGATTGACTTTTCCTCGCGATTTAGGCAGCCTACATGCCGTTATATGAATAATCAAAACTGTGGGACCAGTCCATAAGAGCTCAACAAAATCTAAATCATATGCCATAGGAAGAGGGTGATGATGGTTACGAATCTCAGTCACACCATGAAGCAAAAGCAGTTGAGGATGACTTGTAAGAAGCGGAGAGCTGCAATTTTTTAGTGGAAACTCCCTGCTCCCGTTCATAGGACGCACGGTTGCAGGTCGAACAATTAGATTCTTGATAGACACAGGACAATAGCCCATTCCAAGTCAAATCAATTCAAGGACACACTAAAATTAAGCAGAAATGTCTCATTTATATTTGTTGAATTATATAGCAGGCAGTTAATAACATTATATTAAATAATAAGACGGTGGTTTTATGTTTAAATATATATGAGATTATCTTTATTAATTCTTTTCAACTGTACGCTCTCGTCGCTTAAAGTGAACTGAACTGAGGAGACATAAAGCAGATGTAGTATTGTGCGTGTACACTAAGATGATGTTCGGCTAGTCCCGTTACCTTTCATCTATTTGCTTTATCTTCTGTTCTTAATGTTGCTTTTGCTATTTTGCAACACTCCTCCTCAAAAGTAACATTAAATAAATCAAAATTAAATTACATAAATTTCTTATCTGACAAGAGGCGTACTCTGGGGAAATATACAAAAACACGGTTCAGCATTCGCTGCAAGGATTAAGGAAACCCAGTAAAACTTAATCAAACCGTTCAAAATTAAAAACTATAATATTCAGTTAATATATAAAAATAGAATATGTCAATTTACGTATTAAATTCAAATCAAGTTTCAATTATTTAGTAATTACGTAAAGATTACTTTAAATTAATATTTTTAAATTCAGAAGTTAATTTAATATTAAATAAGAAAAAAAACTGTTGATGACTTCATTCAGTGAGTCCCAATTGATCTCGAAGGTTCAGGAATCTTGCTGTTGGTAGCGGTTTCGTAAGCACATCAGCCAACTGTTCATCTGTGGAAATATACTTAATGGAAATTATTTTCTTTTCTATTTGCTCACGAGTGAAGTGGTATTTTATATCTATATGCTTAGTTCTCTTGTGGCATGTTGGGTTATTGGCTATGCTTATACAGCCTTGGTTATCTTCAAATATACTAATTGGTTCATTTAAATCAATCCCCATTTCTTTTATTAAGGATTTTAACCATAAAGCTTCTCTAACGCTTTCAAATAGAGCCATGTATTCTGCTTCAGTAGATGAGGCAGCAACTGATTTTTGTTTCATGGTACTCCAGCAAATTAAACAATTATCAAATAACTTAAATAAGTAACCAGTAGTACTCCGTCTATCTGTTTCATTACCTGCCCAATCAGAATCTGCATAACCAACAACAACACTTTCAAAACTAATGCTTTTTGTAAAGGTTAATTTTAATTCAACCGTACCTTTCAGATACCTTAGTAGCCTTTTTAGGCACTGCCATAGTTCTTTATTGTTGTTATTAGTATATCTACTTAATATGCTTATTGCCGTACTCAAATCTGGCCGAGTACATAACATAATGTACATCAAACAACCGATCAAATTACGACATGGAGCATCAAAAGTTTCTTTGGATTCTAAGGCTTCATAGTTTAATTTACTTGGTAATGGTGTGCTGACTGGATTAAAATTTTCCATATTAAATTTCCTTAAAACATTACTTATGTATACTGATTGACTAAGTTGTAATTGATCTCCTTTCCTATCTATTTTAATGCCAATAAAATGTCTTATATCCTTTAAATCACTCATTTTAAATTTATTCATTAAATAAGATTTAAACTTAGACATTGTTTCAATATTCTTTGTCACGATGACAACATCAACCACATACAAAAGTACATAAATGTTAAGAGATATATTCCCATTATCTATGAGGTATATACATCGGTCAACCCCAAGATTTACAAAGCCAATTTCTTTTAAAACATTTTCGAATGCTTCGAACCAACACCTAGCTGCTTGCTTTAGACCATAAATAGCTTTATTTAGCTTACAAACTGTATCATCATTATGACTCAGTCCTTGAGGAATCTTCATGTAAATTTCCTCTTTCAAATTGCCATTTAGGAATGCTGTTTTGACATCCATATGATGAACATTTAAATCGTATTGATTTGCAAGCGCTAGTATAAATCGAAAACTGGAAATACGTGCAACTGGTGCAAAAGTTTCTTCGTAATCAGTTAAATATTCTTGCGTGAAACCACGAGCTACAAGTCTGGCTTTGTATCTGACTAAGTTTCCAAATTCATCCTGTTTAATGCTAAAAACCCATTTGCAATCAATTATATTTTTATTACTAGGCCCTTTTACCAAAGACCATGTATTGTTTTCAGAATGCGAATCTAGTTCATCCTGTACTGCTTTTTCCCAATTAATTTTGTCATCTCTACTCTTAATTTCCTCAAAGCAATTTGGAATATTGCTAAAATATGTATAGGAATTCATCAAACATTTTTCCATTAATTTCTATATGAACATTTAGGTTTATCTTTTAATCTTTCACTGCGTCGAATTTCATTATTCTCACCAGTAATTTCCACTGGATCGGTATTCTCTAGATTTGTGGAATTTTCACAAGGCTGTACAACTGTTTTGGAATTGTCATCAACAGTTTCCAAATCTTCCATTTCATCCAATGGAAAGCAAGACTCTATATTTTCAGAATTTGCATTCTGAAAATCAACTTCTTGTTTTTCATTCTCATTTTCCAAACAAGAGTTATCACACTGTTCCCTCATTTCATTTTGGAACACCGAGTCTTCAGATTGTACAACACAATCTTCTACAGACCTTGAATGACACATATTTGTTTCATCCACCACAACATCTCTAGCTGTCATAAACTTTCTTGCTTCCACATTCCACAATTTAAACCCATTCGGTTCGTATCCAACAAGTATACTTTTTGTCGATTTTTCATCGAACTTTCGTTTTCTAATTTTGTTATGTAGGTATACTGTTGATCCAAATATCTTCAGATATTTCAAAACAGGCTTTTTATTGTGCCAAATTTCATAAGGTGTTTTCGTAAAATCTTTTAAAGCTCTAGTTGGACATCTATTAATTAGATATGTTGCAGTTAAAACTGCTTCTCCCCAGAAACTTTTCGGGAGTTTAGCTCCATTAACCATAGAACGAGCCTTTTCTGTGATAGTTCTGATCATTCGTTCAGAAACACCGTTTAATTGTGGAGTGTGAGGCACTGTCAAATGATAGCTGATACCTTTTTCTGAACAATATTCACGCATTTCGTTAGACAAATATTCACGTCCATTGTCAATGTAGAAATTTACCACTTTCAAATTAAAATGGGCTTCTGCTTTGGCAATAAAATCTTTAAAAACTGAAAACAAATCTGATTTGTATGTTATTAAATATGTAACACAGTAATGGGTATATTGATCAATAAAAACCACATAATAGTTTTTATTATCAATTGTACAGGGAGTTATCGGACCACAAATATCTGAGTGTACTACAAACAATGGCCTATTAATATGATCTTTATTTTTGAATTTTTCAAATCTCAATCTTGACATTTTTCCATTAATGCACGCTTCGCATAATTCTTTATTTAAATCTACTTTACTTAGTAGATTAATGTCTTCAAACAAATTGTTTCTTTTTATTTCCTGAAATTTTCCAAAACTAATGTGACCCAATCTTTCGTGCCACAAGCGATACTCTGCATTTTTGGTTATATTCGAATTACATGAATAAGCTGTATTATTCAATTTAAATTTTACAAATGGAACATTATACTCACATGCTCCAGCAAATACCATTTGACCATTTTTAGTGACCTTCACACCTTCAGAATTGAATTCCACTGTCATTCCAGCATTTTGCATTTTCCGAACTGACAAGAGATTATGTGGCACATCCTTGCAAAATAGCACGTCCTCCAATGTTATGTTAGTGCTTTGGCTTCTCAATTGAACAACTCCTTTAGCTGTTGCATAGATGCATTCTCCGCATTTTGCAATGGCTATTTCTGCAGGATTCTCCAAGATAACATGGTCAGCAAACAATTCCTTATCTTTTATGATGTGATCTGAAGCTCCTGAGTCTAATATGAATGAAACCTCGCTACTATTCGATACATTTGCTACTTGTCTTATCATAAAGGCAAAGCCACGATCTGCTTGAGCTGTTGCTACCTGCGCTTGCTTATTTTGACTGACATTAGTGGCGACATTTGATCTTTTGAAAATAAAGCAATCTTTTTCAAATGACCGGGCTTTCCACAATGAAAGCACTTTTGTCTCTGCTTCATTTTATTTTTAAAACTAACTTTATGTTTGGAAAAAACCTTTTTGTTTTCTCTACTTTCTTTATATTTCACAGCTTGCAAAACTTTGATACTTGTATCTTTGCTTATGGATTTCAATTTAATTTCATGGTCAAGGAGACGTGTTTTAACAAAACCTAAAGTTAGATTACTCTCTGACAATGTCTCAATGGCTGTGATGACTCCATCAAAGCTAGACGGAAGAGTCAAAAGTAGATGAGAAACTTTATCCATTTCATCAATCTTAGCTCCTGATGCAATAAGCTCAGTAATTAAATCATCAAATATATAGAAATGATTAACAAGTGACGAATCTCCTTTTAATTTTAATGCTAACAACTGTTTCCTCAATGAAAGTTGTGATGCCAAACTTTTTCTTTCATATATTGAATCTAAGCTTTCAAAAATTTCTTTTGCACTCTTGTCAGCGTTAGCAAAAACCAAAAACGAGTCACTTAGAAATTCAATAATTATATTTTTAGCACGCCTATCAGCCTTCTTTAACTCTTCTGTCATTTTTTCCTTTTCCACATTCAAAACACTCAAAAGATCTTTTTCTTCAAGAAGCGCTCTAATCCGAAACTTCCAAATTGAGTATTTGTCACCGTCGAACGGTTTTATATTCCTTTGTACTTTTTCCATATTCGCAACTAAACTCAACTTTTCTAATTTTTTCTCAAAAACTAAGTTTCACTCAATATCAATTTTCACTCAAGACCACGTTTTCAAAATTTTCTGTTTGCCTTGTACTCCTCCTCGCTCGTTTTTGACGCTTGGTGTTCGATGGTGAAATTCGACAAGTTCCGTTATGTGCTGTACGGAGACTTATTTTCTGCTTACCGCTTTCGTTCGTTCTGTTGAATAAAGAGACTTTATTAATTTATTTTAATTTTCTAATTTTATATACACAAATGCATCAATCAATGAATATATGCACTATTCCATGAACGTATCACTATCTTAACACATGTGTGTATGTATATAAATATTTTTTTTTTTTTTTTTTTTTTTTTCTTTTTTTTTTTTTTTTTTTTTTTTTTTTTTCACTTATGTATGTACATATATTAATATATGTACATATAAACACATTTAATAAAACCGATACACTTTATTATTTGTCGATGCCTGGGCCCATAACCTGTTGAATTATGTAGCAGGCAGTTAATAACATTATATTAAATAATAAGACGGTGGTTTTATGTTTAAATATATATGAGTTTATCTTTATTAATTCTTTTCAACTGTACGCTCTCGTCGCTTAAAGTGAACTGAACTGAGGAGACATAAAGCAGATGTAGTATTGTGCGTGTACACTAAGATGATGTTCGGCTAGTCCCGTTACCTTTCATCTATTTGCTTTATCTTCTGTTCTTAATGTTGCTTTTGGTCATAAGTGACTTGAAAAAAAATATCCAAATAGGAATCAATGGTCTCATACAACCTGTGTTTAGGCGCAGTATTTATACAAAATTGTATGCTAAAAATATTGGAACAATAATGTTCTTGAATGCTACTGTGGGCATTTAACAAAGTGAATTAGTTTGTAAAATGAAAATCTTTTATTTATTCTTGTAGGAAGGGGAGGAGATTCCCTCCCGATAAAATACACTTATGCCAACGATTTCTCCAATTCTCGATACATGCCAACTAGTCCCTTTCCGGTATAGCCATCAGCGACTTCTTCGATTTAGCTTTTATCTCATCAATCGACTCGAAACGTGTGGTCGGGAATAGCCAGAAGTAACATGGTGCCAAATCAGGCGAATACGTTGGTTGCGGAACGATATTGTTTGCATTTTTGGAGAAAAGTCACGAAGAATCGACGCTGTTTATGAAGAAAATTCACCATTTTTGGTACCAATTACGAAACATCTTTCAAAATGGTATTAATTGATCCTTTTCGATGCGCCAATTTCATCAGCAATGTTTATTGTAGTTAATCGACGATGTGCCAGCACTATTTCTTTTACTTTTGGATGTGAGCATCGACCGTTGAGGTCGATGGTCGACCAGCGCGCTCTTCGTCTTCAACACGTTCTCAATCTTCTTTGAACAATTCATACCAATCATATGTTGTTGATTTTGGTAGAGCTCGGTCCCCGTAAGCCTTCTTCAACATTTTTATTCCATTTATTCCATTCAGAAAACAAAATTTGATGACACTTCTTTGCTCAATTAAATCAGACATTGTAAAAATCGAAAAATGCACTCTTGGTCGTTTGGTAAACACAAGCGTAAATATATTACTGATAATGACATTGACATGAAATTTGGCCCAGATAGTATTAACAGTCCTGCCAACTCAAGAAAAAAAGCAGTAGCCCTACTTTTTGCCAACAGAAAATGGGAGGTGAGATTGTATGGGAATATATGTTAAACTGGTCCGATTCGTATCAGTGAGTAGTGTATAAATAAGTTGGAATTAGAAGTATTTTTTACCCACTTTTTAGGCTTTTCTTAAAAATGCACGTAACACCTTGGTTTGTCATTAGATGTCATTAGAAGTATTAAAAGTGAAAACATTTATAAATAAATACTATTGGAAAATGGGAGATAGATTTCTATGGGGGCTTTACCTTGTAATGGGCGTGGGACATTTATTTTCATATTTCATTTAGTCGTTGTAGAGAAAAGCTTAAATTCAAAATTTTAGCTTAATATTTTTTAAACTGACCGAATAAACTGCTTAGACGGAAGTGGATATATCGATTCGTCTCGTCGAGCTGATCAAGAATATAACGGGTATTAAAACAAAAAGTTACATTTTTTTTTAATTTCAATTATGCAGTTTGGTATTACTCAACCAGACAACCATTACCATAAGATTTCCCATATTTATAAGCCTGGGCATTATATAGGGTATTCACCCAGCTGAGAAGTTCTAATTCTATTTGATATCAATTTCGGACTCTAATTTTGCGGATGTATTCCAACATAGCGGTGAAGTCTTTATTGTTGGGTGCCTCAGATCCTATGTAGACGAAGTTTTCTACAACCTCGTAGGTGAAATTTTCCATATTGCTTTACAATCTCCTGAAGACCTTGATGACTGTGCGTTGATTTTTTCTGAGCATAAGAAAATATTGCTCTTCAAATTTTACTTGTGGGCACTTGGGCAGTATATGTTATACTCCATCAGAATATTGAAGAACTCACACGACAACGCATTACCATGTCTCAAGCCTCTATTGGTATCAAAGGGGTCAAAAAGATTTTTACCGACCCTGACAACATTTTGGGTGTTTGTCAGCGTCATAAGGCAGTGGCGAAAAGAGAACAGCCGTTTTTATTCCTTTTTACAGCTTCTAAGACCCCGTCATAGTCTCATGGCTCCACAGAAGGCGCTTTATCAGTCGGAGACCCAAATATTTATCTTCTCCGCTGGCGACATTGTTCCTGTCCACGTTTCCAAGCAGGTTAGAGAAGAGGTCCGTCCATGACATAAGTGAATACTGAACAAGTGTCACCACGTTTCCATATGTGTCTTTAGAGAAAGAGGCTTATAACCTTTGGTTAAACTCTTGATTCTTTGGTAGAAGCCTCTTTTCGAACCTCTATTCTGTTGCACGTCATCTCAATTTTCGCCTTTCTTGGTCTTTCTTCTTGCGTTTTAAAAAGCGTTGAAATGTATATGAGTAAAAATTAAATGAATTAGGAACAAATATTAGGTTTTGTCAAGATATCCTTAATCATGTGACCGCTTGAGGCATAGTGTGCATTAAAGGATGCATCGTAAACTCAAACTTCATTTTTGAAGATATTAAGCTCGTTACTAAAGTTTTTCTCGGTTTAGTCCATCCGTGCGGTTGTCTTTCCTTACAGCTGTCTGTCGTATGAAACGAATTATTTAGAAGACTTTAAGATAAACTTTTGCTCCGTTAAATTAACTATGGGCTTATAAGACTTTAAATAAGGTTAGGAGTCTTGACTATCCAATCATTCAGGTCAAAAATGGTAGTGCAACTAGTTAAAAATCTATTCAACTGTTTTAATATTGAAAAGTTATTTTAAATTTTCTTAATATTTTTTGTAAACTCGTAAATAACACGAAAATTTTGCTACTTAACATTCAAAAGAAATATTAAGACGAAAAGTTATATTTATAGCATTGAACAACGTTTAACGTGAGTTAAGTGTCATAAATCATTTGCATCAGATGAGAAACCAAAATTTCAATATATCATTCCGTCACTCCATACCTCCTTCCCTAAACATAAATTCAAACACTCAAGGCAAGAGTTCAAATTGCTTTGAACGAAAACTGAAACGCCAAACCTATATAATTCCTATGCAAATTGTATGTCAAACGTTGAAGTGTTGCGCGTGTTTGTTGAATTTGCATAATTAGCAGCACGGCGAATGCAATCAGCACTGTCAAAATTTGACATAAAAGCAAAAATATGCAATACATACTTTTTTCTTTTTTTTGCTAACAACTTTAAGAAAACTTAAAACTAATTTTCGAAAATAAAAACTTGAAAAACAAAAAATTAGATGACAAAAAAATATTCAAAAACACAAACAAAAATTTAAAAAAAAGAATAAATTTAGTTACATTTCTATATTTAGAAAATGCATTTACCATAGAAAAACAGTTCACTAACCCGAATTTTATGCTGAAAATATATTTTTTTTTTTTTGTTTTAAAAACAGATTTATCGCATGCGACAAAAATGTACTCATACAGAATAAAACAACAACAAATAAATGAAGAACATAAACAACGATTCATGCGATTCTGCTTGACTGCGAGATACTCTGTACATCATTAGATCCATAGATAGATGGTATCTATTAGATACTTTTAAGACTGTACGTGGTATAAAAATGTTTAAAGTAAATTTTTAGACTCATTTGTCAATTTATCTGAAACCAAAAATAGAACATGAATAATTTTTCTTATTTTCTCCAAGCAAAAAATTTTAAATAAACTCGACTTTCGAATTTATGGATACATTTCTAAATATTATTTTTAAAAATTTTACTGCTTACTTGCAGCTTTACAAATTTAATATTTCATTTTCTCTATAATTGTAGGGTATCCATAGACAAAGCAAACAACAAACAACAACAAATTTATTGTATATGCTTTTGTAAAGTAGCGCAAATTTAGTTCAAATTATTTTTAAATTTTTATTTATTTTGTTTTATTTTGAAAATAGATTTTTACATGTTTGATACCAAAAGTGAAATATGTATTTGTAAATTCAATTGTATTGATTGTGCAATTTTTGATATTTGGTTTTCTGAATGGTTATTTTTGTACAAAAGATTTAATTGAAAATGAAATCAATATAAATTGTGAAATATATTGACTCCTTTGCTAGAGTCAAAAAAATGAAATAATAAAAACAGTTTTAAAAAATGATAATAAAAATATAAATTTGAGATATTCACGAGCTCTTGCAATTGTGCAATAAAGTAACATTGCACAAGAGGCATACTAAACACCCTGTGTGAAAAATGTAATTGGAAATGTAATTGGCATGAGTAGCTATATGACACTTGGGGTTGTCCTCACCCGTCGAGAAAAAAGCATCATATTTGGAGCTACATCTTGTTTTCTTTATTCTGTAGTGTTCTGGAAAAAAATTTTCGGTAGACTACAAATCTGCAATTTAAAGTGTTCTATTAATTCTCATTCATTCTGCTTGACACTGGACAAATTTTTCACCTTGTCCAGTTGTCTAATTTTATGATTCCAGTTTCAAGCTGTCAGAGCTATTTTACAGATTTGAAGAAAAAGTGCCACATTTACGGCTTTTCCTAGTCACTTCTTACGAATCAGATAATCGTAGATGGACGCTAGTCTTTTTATACTCTGTACCCAAAGGGTACAAGGGTATATTAAGTTTGTGCGAATGTATGTAACAGACAGAAGGAGGCTAGATAGACCCTATAAAGTATATATATTCTTGATCAGCATTGGAAGGGGAGTAGAACTAGCTTTGTCTGTCTGTCTGTCCGTCCGTCCGTCTGTCTGTCCTGCTGTCTGCCGTATGAGAGAGATTATCTCGTAGACTATGAAATAAAGGGCCACCATATTTGAAACTTAGACTCTTAGAACGGTTTTTCTCTAGACCCCATACAAATGAACTCCTAAATTTTGAGTTAGGAAGTTAGGAAGTTCAAATATTGTATAAATTATGTCTATGATAGTCCCAATAAAATATCCCAATATGGGTAGGCCCAACAAAATTTTAGGTATAGCCCCGATACAAAGATAAATCCAATTCAATTAGGTATGGTAGTAAAATAGAACATAACTAAAAGTACATTAAGATTGGGTACAGGGTATCTTGCAGTCAAGCATACGGAACTTCAGCGTTCTTTCTTGTTCATAGTAATAAAAAGGACAGAGAAAAATAGCATTATCAGCCATTTTCCCACTTTGGGAATTACTAAAATTTGGTGATTTAGTTTTCAAATCGCGAAAAATTATCGTTTTCAAATCGGTTGCATTTGGTCGATAAATTGAAACGGTTTGTTTTAGAACTTATATATCTAATTATGACAAACATAGAGCGTTTATTAATTCCATTTCGATTTATCGACGAGCTTTTACAATTTTTGACGCCCCTCATCTACAAGACTTTTACGTTCAAGTTTAAATTCGACAAATTTTATTTCGACTTTTAAGAATTGATCATGAATTTTCTTTGGCGCAACAACTAAGAAAATAAGAATCTACTGCATTGGCAACGAAATAACCATAACATGGTCAATTCTTGGCAAAACGAGTGATTTTTGCGGTTTGAAAATAGCAGTGACTGCAAAGAGTGATAAAATCACAGTTTGCGAAAAACAATCAACGATTACTGAACACGTTCACTGTTCGCCAAGAGTGATGCAAAAACGCCGCTTACTGGACTGTTTCGCTACAACAACACAACGAATCGACTTTGTTTTAATTTATTGAAAAATAAAACACTGCTTTTATTTTTATACCCTGTACCCAAAGGGTACAAGGGTATATTAAGTTTGTGCGAATGTATGTAACAGACAGAAGGAGGCTAGATAGACCCTATAAAGTATATATAGTATTGACCAGCATTGGAAGGGAAGTAGAACTAGACATGTCTGTCCGTCCGTCGTTCCGTCCGACTGTCCGTCCGTCCGTCATGCTGTCTGCCGTATGAAAACTATTATTTCGGAGACTATAAAAGGTAGAGCTTTCAAAATTGAAACTTAGACTCTCCTAGGCCGTAAAGTGTACACTTACAAACGGCTTTTCTCTAGACCCATTTTAAGGAGTACCCCCCATACAAATCTACCCCAAAATTTTGGGGTTTTACATAAAAACTTCATTGTTTATTATTCTAGGAGGTTTAAATTTAGTATAAATTATATCTATGATAGTCCCAATAAAATATCCAAATATGGGTAGGACCAACAAAGTTTTAGGTATAGCCCCCCATACAAATTTACCCCTCATTTTTGGGTTTTTACATAAAAACGTCATTGTTTTTTATTCTAGAAAATTTCAATTAAGTATAAATTATGTCTATGATAGTCCCAATAAAATATCTAAACATGGGTAGGACCAACCAAATTTTAGGTATAGCCCCCCATACAAATTTACCCCAAAATATTGGGTTTTTACATAAAAACGTCATTGCTTTTTATTCTAGAAAATTTAAATTTAGTATAAATTATGTCTATGATGGTCACAATAAAATATCCCAATATGGGTAGGACCAACTAAATTTTAGGTTTTAGCCCCCATACAAACTTACCCCAAGATTTTGGGTTTTTTACATAAAAACGTCATTGTTTTTTATTCAAGGAAGTTCAAATTTAGTGCAAATTATGTCTAAGATAGTCCCAATGAAATAAACCAACATGGGTAGGACCTCAAAATTTTAGGTATAACCCCATACAAAGATATACCCGATTTTTTAAGTTTTTCTATGAAAATCTAATTCAATGAAGTATGGTAGTAAAATAGAACCTAACTTATGGTACATATAGATTGGGTACAGGGTATCTTGCAGTCCAGCATACTCAACTTCATCGTTCTTTCATGTTTTAACAATTAAAACAAGAAAATCGCAAATCACTACCTACAGAATTATAGCTCAATCGAGTATCCGATCGACTTAATCGAGTATCCGACTCGTTTTGAGTTTAAGTTGACATACCCGAGTCGACTCGAACCGTATTTAAACGAGTCGAGTCGAGCTTTTCATTTTTCCAGCAGTAGACTTGAGTTACTCGAATCGTTTTTTTTTTTTTTTTTGAGTATCCTTTTTAAACGTTTTCGGGTATTGTGCAGGGCTCTAAAATTTATAAATACATTTCGAGCCCGCTTTATGGAAAAACTCTGTTCAAATACAGCCATCATTAATAAATAAAGATTAACAAGCATCCAGGATTGGTTAATATAGACAATTTTGTAAATATCTAATTCGTATTTGACATTCTAAAGAAATAATTTTATTATGATCTCGAAACAAATTTACCAAACCGTAAAGTGTAGCGAATTTATGCTTCGATATAAACATAAACTTTCTTATGACAAATATTTTTTCGCTATTTTTAGCGAATAAACAAATTGGTCAAACTAATTTCCTAATTGGGTTTTAAAAAAATTTCAATTTAAATCTTTTTTTTTTTTTTTGCTTGCATAAATATTTCAGTTTTTATCTTAATCTCTATTTTTTCTGCATTTTATTATTTATTTTTTTTTTACGAGTTGACATTGACAACGCCGCAGATACATTGTAAAGTTATAATAAATCAAGATAGTGAAAATGAAAAATGTTTTTATTTACTATTTCACTGTTGCTTTCAATATTTATTTATTTATAGACTGTCGAAAAAATTTTATTTAAAAGCCCAAAAAATAAATACATAAATACAGAATTTCAATTGGATTCTTTTTTTTTAAAGAAACAAAAAAATATAGTCAGTTTGCTTTTAAATATGTGTTTTTTTTTATTTTTGTGGCTGTCGATTTTCCGGTTTTTTTTTTTTTTATGGTGTATCTGCCTATTTTGTTTTCATTTTATAACTTTTTCTTAATGCTATTTCTTTGTATATTTCAAATTTGAGATATATAAATTAGCTGTGAAGTTGTAGGTACAACCATAAGTATAATGGATACAGGGCGTATTCAGTTGGATTTGAGTGTTTTATATATGCATTTTCTGTGAGTTATATATACATTTATTTTTGTATGATCTGTGCTTTTTATGTGAACAATAAGATTAAAGCAAATAATACACAATGGAAAAGATTTTAAGCATGGATAAGTTTGCTTTTAGTGTGTCGTAGTGAATATTTAAAAAAAAAAAAAAAATGAAAGTACAACAAAAAGTAAACAATTCAAATGAAAACCTTTAAATAATAAATAAATATATACAGAGAGAGATAAATGTATATAGTTGATAAAGAGAGAGAGAGAGAGAAACAAATACTCTGTTCATAGTTATAAATATTTAAATAAAAATAAATGAAGCTTGAAATGGACATTGTTTTTTTTTTTAAGTTTAAAACAAATTTTTTTATACATATCAATAAGTTTATTTGCAATGCATTTTATGTTTAAGAGAAGTTCTATTTTCTTTTTCTTTGCATTTAAAATTTATAACAATAAAAACTGCATAACAATAGCAAAATATTTGTTATATTTTGTAAATAAATATTTAAGGATTGAGTGTTTAGTTTTTGACTCAACTTATAGCTTACTTCATACTTCTAATTGAATACAAATTATAGCAGCGAGTAAGGTGCGTCATTTATTTATATGTCCACTGAAAATTTATATATACCTATTCAAATATAGTCTTTTTATAGAATAATTCATCATTCTTAAAAGAATTTAAATTCGAGACGAACCGAGATACTTCAATAAAGTGAGATTTAGTTTAACAATTATAAAGCAACACAAAAAAGGCAGTTATATCTTGTGCGGCGAATCAGAGGTGTCGATGCATCTGAATCTGAAGTTACAATTCAAGAGTTGGTTCGGATTTCAAACTAAATTCAAAAAATTTGAAATTTTTTTTTGTAATTTTTGCTCAAAAATTAAGAAACGGGGAAAACTTTCTAAATTCCGTTTTTGTGCGTGGGACCATGTTTGTCATATCTAATGAATTTATGGATCGTTAAGTCCGAATCTGAATTCAAATTGAAATCAACAGGTTGATTTTCCTTAACATTCTAGCCTCAAATAACTGACCTTTTTTGTTTTATACAATTTTGCTCCAAATTTAAAAAAGAATATCTAAAAATATTAGTTATATAGTTAGTCTAAGGGTTAATAAATGAGCTTGTGTATCTGGATTTCTGAAGTTCAAGTCCCAAAGAATCGTTTTTTTTAAATTTTTTCCTTTGATTAATTCTTTAAATTCTATCAATGGTTCAAATCTCTCACTGATGCTGGTGTTTTTATTTTAATATTTTATTTTAATTATAGTAGAATCCCATAAAATATTTTTGACACTGATAATGTTAAGTGGATGTTGCTCTCATGGATAGTGTTCGAGTTAGGGTGTCTGGGAAGTCGGGTTCAGGTACCGAAAAATCCATAAAAGCCTTGCCCATTGCCTATCTTAAGTCAAAATAGTAAAAAAAACAAGGAAAAACGTTAACTTCGGTTAAACCGAAGCTTATATACCCGTCATACATATTTATACCCTGTACCCAAAGGGTTAAAGGGTATATTAAGTTTGTGCGAATGTAATGTAACAGACAGAAAGAGGCAAGATAGACCCTATAAAGTATATATATTCTTGATCAGCATTGGAAGGGGAGTCGAACTAGCTTTGTCTGTCCGTCTGTCCGTCCGTCCGTCCGTCCGTCCCTCCGTCTGTCCGTCTGTCATGCTGTCTGCCGTATGAAAACGATTATTTCGGAGACTATAAAAGGTAGAGCTTTCAAAATTGAAACTTAGACTCTCCTAGGCCGTCAAGTGTGCACTTACAAACGGTTTTTCTCTAGACCCATTTTTATGGGGTACCCCCATACAAATGTACCCCAAAATTTTGGGGTTTTTGCATAAAAACGTCATTGTTTTTTATTCTAGGAAGTTTAAATTCAGTAAAACTTATGTTTATGATAGTCCCAATAAAATATCCCAATATAGATAGGACCAACAAAATTTTAGTTAAAGCTCCCATACAAATTTACCCCAAAATTTTGGGTTTTTACATAAAAAACGTCATTGTTTTTTTATTCTAGAAAATTTAAATTAAGTATAAATTATGTCTATGACAGTCCCAATGAAATAGACCAATATGGGTAGGTCCAACAAAATTTTAGGTATAACCCCATTCAAAGATATACTCGATTTCTTAAGTTTTTCTATGAAAATTAAATTCAATGATGTATGGTAGTCAAATAGAACCTAACTTAAGGTACATATAGATTGGGTACAGGGTATCTTGCAGTCGAGCATACTCGACTTCAGCGTTCTTTCTTGTTTTAAATTGTTAATGTGTTATCATCAGTGGGTTTAATAGAAACTCAAGATGGGATGCGACGGGATAAATGGTCTAATACAACTTACGTTGTGTGGGACCTTTTCCGAAAATGGGCGTTGCCCCTTGCTTTTGATATTTAATGATATTAGGTATGGTTTTAGTCCATTTGGAGTGAATACATGAATAAACAATAACCATTTTCATACAAAAATTCGAAAATGGGCGGCAAGTTTGTATAGGGAATATACTTAAAAATGGGCGTGGCAAATTTAATTTATAGTGAATATATGCATAAAAAATGAATATTTTTAACAAAAATAAATAAAAAACGGTAAGTTTGTATGGGGGCTATATCTAAAAATGGGCGTGGCACTTTCATATTCAAACTTGACCTGGTCGTTACCGGAAAAAGCTTGAGTTTCAAATTTCATTGCTAAATATCTCTATTAGTCTCCGAGTAAATCGCGTTGAAATAAACAAACAGACAGAAAAACAGACGGACAGACATACGGACAGACAGACGGACATGGCTAGATCGACTCGTCTCATCAAACCGATTATACCCTTCACACTATGTGTGGCGTGTATAAAAAATTGATTCAAAAAACTCGAGTAAGCTCGAGTCATATCCAAAAGATCGGATAATCGAACGAATCGATTAACTTCGGTTGGATAACCGAAACAACGAATACTCGTTTTAAAGATTACTCGTTTACTTGACTAAAAATACGAGCTAAATCGAAGCGTTCGGACTTTTTTTCGACTCATTAGCTCGAGTAAGTCAAGACTCGAGTATATCTGTTTTTCTAGTTAATCGATGCAGGGCTCTAATAGATATACAAATGTATACATATATATAATTTACTATCATATGTGAAAGATAATAAAAAATTATGTTGAAGTTATCTTTACAAAATTACTGGTTAGGAGCCTTTCAAAAATGCATTTTGAAGAAAATGCATATGCTTACCATGAAATTGTAGTTTGAGTTTGTAGTTTGTGGAAGAGGCATATAAATTATTTGCATGCAAAAAAAGTAAAAAAAAAAAAAAAATTATATTATTTTATTATTTCTTTTTGCTTGTGATTTTTTTATTTTTTAATAAAACTTTTTAGCCTACATATTTTTGTTCATTTTTATTTATTTTTTATAGCGAAAAAATGCTTTTAGTGCCGTGTCTAGTTGATGTATTTTTATTTAGATACTCATATATATTTAGTACACCGAGTATATACAAACATATGCTGAGCAACGCATTTTCATGCGATACTATTTTTATGAATGTTTATATTTTTTTTTTAATATATACATGCACGCTCTCGTTTAAGCATTAAGCTTTAACATATGTTTTTGCTTTACTATTGATTCTTATTTTATTTAAAGTGATGACAAAAAGTAATGAAATAGTTTTGTATAAATTCTCGACAGCTGAATTAATCTAGCCCAATGTCTGTCTGTCTGTCTGTCCGTCCTGCTGTAAGCCGATTTTGTCGAAACAAAACTTTCAAGAAGCCCCTATATAATCCTTCCCAATTTTTGCAGTTTTTATTTGGAAACTTTCTACGAAAGTTTAGTCTGAATTTTTTCTATAATATTGTTCCAATAAGATGTTCCAATTGGACTCAGATCCAATTGGAACATCTTACAGCAAATATAAATTTGTGTTTTACATATTTTGGATACAGAGTATCTCGTAGATGAGCTAATTTATTGTCATATTTAAATCATTTTTTTTTTTTTTGTAAATTTTGATATTTTTTTCCACGAAATGCGCAAGAAATAACAAATGCGACAACGCTAAAGATACGACAAAGCTGAAGATATAAGATACAATACCTCAACATTAATTTAAAACCGTTGCAACTGAATACTCGAAACGATATTTCTGCGCCTTTAACATTTTTTTGTATTATTTTTATAAACTCGATAATTGGCTATAAAAAAGAAAAACAAATATTTCTAATTTAAAATATCATCATTCTACATTTCATCTACACTGTTTCCATTCCAAAAAAAAAATGTTCTTTTTTCCACTTAAAATTTTAATGATTGAACATATTTTTAATAGGTTCGATTCGTTTCGTTTCTCCTTTCCTTGCTTTATTCTCAATTTTCAATCAGACATTTATTTTCTACATTTTTCCACTGTATTAGTTTCCTTTGTGCCAGTCTAATTGAAATTTTATTGGCACATTTTCTCATTAATCGTTGTGAGTTTTCTTCTTTTTCTTCGTTCAATTTTTCAAATGCCTTCAGTATCAAATAAAATTCGCGCTACTTTGCGCTTCGAAAGAATACAAACTGAAACTCAAATGAAAACAAAACAAAAACGAAAAGGAAAACTTTTCTATGAATGATTGACGTCGTCTGTCTGTCTGTTTGTTTGTGTTTCTTTATAGACTGAAAGTTTGTCGTTGTTCTTGAATAGAAAAAATATCTTAAATGAAATAAAATTAAAAAATAAATAAATAAAACAGAAGCAATATTTTGTTTATATAAATTAAATGCAATGAAATAAATTTGAATAAGGAAATTTAGCAATTCAAAAATAGATAAACAAATTAACTTTTACTTACTTATTTCCGTTTTTTTTTTATTTTTATTTAAAATAGTTTCAGTTACCCCAAAAAATAAAACACACTTAACAATTTTTTCCGATCGCGTACGCCTAAAACTGTGCTAACTTTTTTAATGAACCATATATCAGAAGTGGGTCTACCAGCATCTTGTAAAGCATCCTGCGGATGTCATCTAGGACCTGGTCCTCCAAACGCACCGGCGGACGTCGCTTCCAAACTTTTCTTGCTGGAGATTCTGTGTCCATCCGACACAGGTGACCAGCCCAGGACAGCCTTTTTGTTTTGGATGTTCCTGACTATGTCGATGTCAGCATATTGCTCGTACAGCTCATCGTTCGTGCGCATACGGATGTCATTTACCACTCTAACTGGACTAAAGATTCTCGAAGCATCTTCCTCTCAACTACGCCCAACGCCGACTTATCCGATTCTGTCATGACCCATGCTTCTGAGCCATGCATCAGGAGCTGGCATTTTCAGCGTCTTGTAGAGTTTAATCTTTGTTTCTCTGGACAGCACTCTACTTCGCATTTGCTTACCGAAACCAAAATAGCTGCGGTTAGCTAGAGTGATTCTTCGTTTAATTTCCTGACTGATTAAGTTGTTGTTGTTTACGTCTGAGTCCAAATAGATAAAGTTTTCTACAGCCTCAAAGCTGAAGTTCCCTGCACTCAAAGACCGCAATATTACATTGCTTATTATTTGTGCAACTGTCAAACTTGATATTACTTGATATTAACATAAAAAAAACAAAAGAACGCTCAAGTCGAGTATGCTCGACTGCAAGATACCCTCTATCCAATCTTAATGTACCTTAAGCTAGTTTCTATTTTACCAACATACCTCATTGAACTGAATTTTCAAACATGGGGCTATACCAAAATTTTTTTGGTCCTACCCACATTGGTTTATTTCATTGAGACTATCATAGGCATAATTTATAACAATTTAGACTTCCTAAAAACTTCCAAAAATCCACGTTTTTTGGGGTAGATTTGCATGGGCGTTATCCCTTAAAAAGGGGCTAGAGAAAAATCGTTTTCAAGTGAACACTTGACGGCTTAG
Organism: Leucophenga varia; assembly: GCA_018903435.1. Classification (NCBI taxonomy): domain Eukaryota; kingdom Metazoa; phylum Arthropoda; class Insecta; order Diptera; family Drosophilidae; genus Leucophenga; species Leucophenga varia. The sequence goes on from JAEIFJ010002715.1 coordinate 92,609, forward strand.
GAGAGACTACGTTTCAAATATGGAAGCTTTATCTCTTATACTCTTCGAGATAGTCTCTTTCATACGGCAAACAGCAGGGCAGACAGAAAGACGGACAGTCAGACAGTCATACATACCTAGTTCGACTCCCTTCCATTTCTGATCAATAATAAATATACTTTATAGGGTCTATCTTGCCTCCTTCTGTCTGTTACAAGCATTCGGACAAACTTAATATACTCCTTTACCCTTTGTGTGCAGGGTATAAAATTTTGTACAGATAACTTGTAATATCAGAGAAAGAAAGTTAAATAGTAAGTAAGAAAGTAAAATAGTAAGGTTGCGCATCCAAAAATATTTTTCCCAACAGTGTAGGAGCACTGCTTTTCTTCGTTGATTTTTTTGTTTCCCTTCCATTTTGGATTTCCAAATTACTCAATTGCAGAGTTCGTAAATATCTTTTAATACCTTACACTGTATCTCTCCCTCATTCGCCTTACACCACAACGATAAAATTACACTTTTCCTCTTTGTTCATCGAACCATAAGACCAGTGCTCCCTTTTTTCAGTTCCCATACTCTTTTGCTTAATAAATGAAGCATACTTTGCAGCATGAAAACAAAAATTAGAAAAATGTGCCTCTAATTAGTCCTTTAACATTTGTTTCGTTAACTAGACATCATTGTTTACCTGCTTTTAGGCATGGCATGGTCGGGAGAGGCATGTTTCTACTTTTCTATTAATATATAAACACTTACAAAAGACTATAACAGCGTTTTTTGCAATGAGGCGGACATCACCACTACTGAGAAAACAGTATACAGAAACAATTTTTTCTAATAAGTTGTCTATTTTGTTGCGCAGTTAGTAAGGACTAATATATTTTTTTTCGCTCCTTTTTCTAGACAATTACTAATTATAGGCAATAAACTAGTTAAAAGAAGAGCACTATGTTCGGGAGCACTGCCCATGAGTACGCTTTTTGGATAAATTTTTAATTTTAAACGGTATAACAGGTGTTGTAAAATTTATAACGCACTTAAGGAGACATCGCGCACTCTATAAAGTATATATATGATTGAGCAGCTATACGAAATGAGTCGATCTGACTATGTCCGTTCGTTCGTCTGTATGTTGCCTTAAAGAGATGGGGCTAAAATTGTTTACATACGCTTTTTTTCTAAGTCCTGTATACTTTGTATGTTAAAATCAATGTGCCACGCCCATTTTAGGTAAAGCCCTCATACAAACTTTCAACATTTTGTCAAGTTCTTATACATGAAAAAATTATTTTTTGAGTGAATGGGTTCAAATATTTGAAAAAATGTTATGTCTGCCCGTCCGTCTGTCCGTCCGTCCGTATGTCTGACCGTCCGTGATGATGTCTGCCGTATGAAAACGACTATCTCGAAGACTTTAAGAGATAGACCTACCATATTTGAATCTTAGACTCTCCTAAGCCGTCAAGTGTGCACTTACTAAAGGTTTTTCTCTAAAAAATGAAATATCCCAAAAAAAATTAAGTAGAGCCGCATACAAATTTACCCCATTTTTCAAGTTTTTGTTTGAAAATTCAATACAATAAGGTTAATTTACAAAGATAGGACTTCACTAAATGTACATTAAAAATATAGTACAGGGTATCTTGCAGTCGAGCATACTCGACTTCAGCGTTCTTTCTTGTTTTATTTTTGTTTGTGGACACTGCTTTTTATTGTTTTGATTTTTTTTAACCATTCTTAAAATAAATTGGATCAATTCACTTAAAGTTATTTTGTGGTAAACCAGATTTAAAAGTTTTTAATTTTTTTCCTTAAAAACATATTTAAGCAATTTAAATATCTTTCAAAAAAACGAAAATTAAATAAGTTTAAAATTCTTCCATTAAAGCAATTTAAAGAGAAAGCAAAATAATAAAGAAATCTTTGAATGAAATGCAGCCGACGCATAAAATGCAACTGGAATGTTAAATATTTTATATAAATAGATACAAAACAAAAGCTGAAGAAGAAGAAGCAGAAGATACTAAATGAAAAGAATAAAAATAGCAAAAACAAACGTTGACAAACGGAAGCTAAAAGCAAAATAAATATAAATAAAAATAAATACATCAAATAAAAGCTGCAAGACTGTAAACAATTTCAATAAAATAAAAGAAAATGTTTGTGAAAATGTGTAAAAATAAAAAAATAAATATTTTATCACTTCTTGCTGAGTTAAAAAAAAATATACAAATAAAAAAAGTGAAACGCGCAAAAAAAATAAATTCAAATCAGCAAAATACAAACAGACAAACGGACAGACGGACAATTAAAACGAGTAACAGCAGCAACAGCAGCAATGAAATTCCAATTGGAAACATTTTGGTTATTGCTGTTGACATTTGTCGTCAGCATGCCGCAGTGGCAACAATTGTTGTTGCAACAATGTCGACACAAGCAATTAAGCGCTGATTGCTCTTGTATTGGAGCAGCTGTAATAGCAGCAGCAGCAGCAGCTCCAATAGATGATAAGCAATCGGTGGAACAACAACAACAAATATCAAATGGACTCATTGCACCGGAAAATCAACAACAGCAAGGAAATGATTTGGAAAATGAAAAGAAATTGCAACAACAACAACAACGACGACAGCAGCGAAACACGCAACAAAATGAGTTGTTCATTGGCGATATAACCACAATAGGAACAGCAACAGCAATTTCCTCATTTTCGCCAACGACAAGTCACAACAACAATTCATCGAAATCAATAAGCAAAACAGTTAAAAAAGTTAGTAAAGGTCACGAATTAACACAACAAAATTTTGCATTGGATTTTAGGGAAAGCGTAGCTAAGTTCTTTGCCAACGATGCACCGACAACAGCAGCAGCAGCAACACAAACAACAACAACAACAGCAACATTTGCATCAGCACCGCATCAAACCGAACGTCGTCACATTCACATGAGAAATTGCAATACACTAAAGAAATTCAAATTAAACAAGGACGACTCATGGGTATTATACGACATTTTCAGCCATTGACAGGACTACGCGGATGTCGATCAATATTTGGGAGTACCATATGCCGAAGCGCCTGTAGGCAGTCGTCGTTTTATGCCTCCGGGTAAGTAGCATTTATATTTACATATTTTATATTAGGTGTATTACAAAGTTTTTAGTTTAATATAATTTTTTTTGGAATCAAATAACTAGCTAAGTTTATATTAGCTATAGCCTTGTCTCTTGATTATTTCCAATTACATTTCCTGACAATTTAATTGTTGCAGACAGCTAAGTGTCTTCATCAATTTGCTGGCTTTTGACTGACAGCGTCAACTTGAAATTCTCCATCAAAGTGCACCGCTTTGCTACGGAGAATTTTATGTGATCTTTCATTTAGATTATTTGGTATTTGCGGCGACGTAATGGTAAAGCGAATAGTATTTTTAGAATATAAATAAAAATACATGCTCCCATGCTGGGGCCGCAAATACCCTGAAGACCCCTGCTTAGTATATTCTCAGCCTTGTATGGAGAGTCGGTAAATACATGTAAGCTCATCGTGAGAAACAGTTTTCTCGATGAGTCTTATTGGAAATTTAAACTCTCCTGAGCCGTCAAGTGGTCACTCACAAATGGGTTTTCTCTAGCTCCAAAAGTTTTTTTCGTAACTCTAAATGAGGTAAGGATTCTGCACTCGTGATATCATTTCAATTGTTTTATACTCTGTACCCAGAGGAAAAAGGGTGTATTAAGTTTGTACGAATGTATGTAAAAGATAGAAGGGAGCATGATAGACCCTATAAAGTATATATATATAAAGCATACTCTTGTCCGTCTGTCTGTGTGTCCATCTGTCTGTCCTGCTGTCTGCCGTATGAGAGAGATTATCTCGGAAACTATGCAAAGGATCACTTGCAAAGTATCTTCTCTAGTCCAATTTTAAGGGTAGCCCCAAATCAAATCTACCCCAAAATGTTCGGTTTTTGCTTAAAAACGTTTTTGTTTCTTATTCTAGGAACTTTAAATTTAGAATGAATTATGTCTATGATAGTCTCAATGAAATATCCCAGTATCGGTGAGACTACAAAAATTTAAAATTATTTTTTTTTTTTTTTTTTTGTATGAAAATCCAATACAATAGTATGGTACTAAGATAAGACTTAACTTAAAGTATATAAATGTTTTGTAAAGGGTATCTTGCAGTCGAGCATACTCGACTTTAGCGTTCTTTCTTGTTCAATTTTTTTCTGTGCGTTTTTATTTTTGAAAACAAATAGTTCGTGGTATGAGAACGAATATTCATTATTTATGATAAAAAGTTCTTGAAACAGGGTTCAATGTTCTCACTCAAACGATTACCAGTCGATCGCCATTTCGATTTTGTATGAAAACCAATTGTTCTTGATACAAATATACTTGCTTCTTCATACTAGTATACGTCGTTCTTGATACAACGAATTGTTGTTCTTGATACAAGTACAAATGGTTCCTGATATAAATGTAATTCATTCTGGAAAATAAACAATATGTTCATAATATAAGTAGATTTCCTTGTTAAAGCAATTACTTCTTGAGTGCAATTCGTTTTCGATGCAGGCACAAATGGTTCCTAATATAAGTATAAATCGTTATTGATGCAAGTACAATTGGCTCTCAATATACGTATACACATTTCGTTCTAGATACAATAAATATTGGTTCTTGATGTAGGTGCAATTTGTACTAAGTTCAGTTCGTTCTTCATATAAGCACAAATTGGATACAAGTATAATTCGTTCTTAACACAAGTTTAATTCGTTCTTGATACAACTACCATTGGTTCTTGAGATTATTATTATTCATTCTTGAAATAAGTACAATTTGTGCTTAATAATACTAAGTATAATTCGTTCTTAATATAAGCATGGTTCGTTCAATGTACATGTTCAATTGAACTTGAACTTATTGTCGCTCTTGATACAAGCCCAATTTGTTCTCAAAAAGAGATAAATTTGTCATTTGTAACGAGCACTCTTTTTAAAAAAAATATTGTATAAAAACTAAGCTTTAGTTTCCTTTGACCACGAATGTGCTTGATATAAGAACAATATGCTTAGCTCTTCTTTATCTTTATAACTAAAAACTTCATTTTTATTTGCATTTAGAGTTTTTCTTTTACCTTTCACCTACATATTTCATCACTAAGAGTACGATACATTATTTTACCAGGTCATTATCACCAATTGCCAATTATAGCAAATATCTTCTAACAGACCCAATCTTATACCACAAAATGTTACACAAAGGAAACTATTTTTTTTTTTTTAAATTTCTTGATTTTCACTTTTGCATCCTTGTTGCAAGCTACACAAATATTGTGCCAAATTGCCAATAAAGCAAAGATGCAAATAGGACTTTCGCATAGCCTTGGTATGCTTTCGACCAGTGACAATAAATGGGGTCAGCAGCATGCAGTGAAGTAAAGAGTTAACTTAAGTAGGCCTTTCAAGCATGTGTTTGTGTTTTTGAAAATTTAGCATGCAATTTAAGCAATTAATGTATGCAAAATAAGAAGAAGCAGAGTGCCAATGGAAAAGGTAGACATTAGCAGACATTGGATACATCGGCTTCGGGGCTAGTTGGACACATTTATGTCTAGTTACTGTGGTTATGTATAACATACAGCATATCTAATTATACTATATATGTTATATAAATATATGTATGGTCAGCTTTAGGGAACGCATTTATATTGTGAGTATGCTTCTTTCAAGCGAACTAACATGCTTGAGTAATATTTGTGCTCATTGGTTTTGGCTACACCCAAATACATAGATACAATATATATTTTGCAGTGAAATTCATTCGTATATCTAAATAGTACTTCACATACATTCATTTTATTAAAAAGAACGTAAATCTTTGTTGACTTGGCATTGCAGCATTCATTTTATCCAATTGAATGTCCTTGTATGTCGTCCAATTTAAAGTTAATTCTTGTTCAAGCATATCCAAAATTAAGTTTGTTGCAAATTAGCAAGTTTGTGGTTTGAGGTTTTCAAATGATAAACGTTTCTTGTGGTTTTGATACGGAAATGATAAGTTGAAACTTTAAATCAGAATTTGTGGTTAATTGAAGTTGTTTCAAAAGTAAACGTATTTTTGGAAACAAAAAAAAAATTAAATAATAATTAAAAATAAAATGACATTTTCTGGTAAGAAAATTAAAAACTGTAAATAGTTTCGAAAAAAATTTTGATTTGAATTGAAAAGAAAATTGCATTTGCTCTAATAAATTTATGCAAAAAAAAAAAAATGTTTTGGAATTAAAAACTTAATTGTCAAAGAATTTTGTATAATTTTGTAAATAAAATTTGTACTATACAAGTTGAACCCGGAGTGCCACGTTACCCTTTGATTTTAATATGAAATATAAAGTATTTTTATTTCTACAAATATGTACAAAATGTAGAAAGTATTTAATCATAAAACAAATTAGTGCAAAACTCTGTTATAAACAATATTTTAATACCTATCACACATATAGGTACAATCACTTTGTCGGAAAGTATGTAACGCATGAGAAGAGCCATTGCAACCATATAAAGTTATATATATTCTTGATCAGCTTGACGAGCTAAATTGATCTAACTGTGACCGTTTGCCTTACCGTTAACCTGACTGCTTTTTACTGCACGATTTAATCACTCAGTTTAAAAGATATTCTGCTAATATTTAAAGATTTCAGCTTTTCTAGGGGCTTATAAAGCTGACAAAATATCAATTTCGTTGATTTTTTCTCATTGAATTTTTCTTAGTGATTTTTTCTTAGTGATTTTTCCTTAGCGATTTTTACACAGTGACTTTTTTACAGTGATTTTTTCACAGTGAGCTTTTACTGTTATTTTTCACAGTGTTTTTTCACAGTGATTTTTTCACAGTGATTTTTTCACAGTGATTTTTTTACAGTTATTTTTTTTCTGATTTTTTCACAGTGATTCTTTCGCAATGCCGCAATGCTGCTGAAAGTGGTGATTTGCGAATATTCTATTCCTCAATGAACATGTTCAGTTATCGGCGATTTTGTGTATGGCTACACGCGAACAGTGAAACTCTTTATTTATCAGTGATTGGTGCTTTTATCATTTTTCGTAACCAGTGAACCTATTCTGAAATCGCTGATTGTTTTTCGCGATTTTATTACTGTTTGTTTGGCAGTCACTGCGATTTTTAAGTCACAGTCACTAATCACACTGCGACTCAAAAATGACTCATTTTGCCAGTACTAGTCCAGAATACCTTGTACATAGTCTAAAATCAATGTGTTACGCTCACTTTTACGTACATTTTTCATACAAACATACAACATGTTATCCAGTTCTTATTGGAAAAAAGATCTTTATAAAGCTAATAGCTTCAAATAAGTTACAAAAGCTACTTACACATATCAAGGCTAGCCTTCAGTATAAAATTCGTTTATATCGAACCGCAAATTTGTAAATTTTTAGGAACATTTTTAATTATTTTTTAATATTTTAACACAAACTGAAAATCAAGAACTAACTAAGCTTTTCCTAGATCTTATGGTCTAAGCATCTTTCAAATACGCTTACTCTCAAGTCTCTAGGTCTAGCCATTCAAGATATAGCCTCTACGGTTTCAAGGTCCCATTAGGCCCCTTATCAATATTTCCAAACAAAAATCTAATTTGTGTCTCTCTGTGCGGAATCAAGTTTCAAAATCCTTTCAATAAAAAGTATTTTCTTACTATCTCTCCAATACCGCCCAGTCTATAGTCTCATCGGGTTTCAAAAACCGGTCTCAGCTTCATTAGGTGTAAGGTTAAAATTTATAAACAAAATACGCCTTAGTACACACCTATATAGTAAAATTAAAAAGTAAAAAAAAAAGGTTAAGAAATAAATTTAAATGAAACCATTTCGGGTCCCTCTAAGCCTCAGGTTCAATATTCCAAAAACCTAGAAACGTGCAAACAAATTTTTTTTAACATCTTTCATGTTTATTAAAGTTGAGGAAAATCGGCACAATACATTTCAACTTTGCTGTGTGCGGCAAGAGAGAAGTACGAGGATATTTGAGAGTCCCTAACTATTTAATGAGTCAACAATAGAAAGAGACAGATTTATAATATGCCACCTTTTATAGTATTGAGACGTGATTGAAAAATGTTTACATACTGCGACAAAATTCATTAAAATTCTCAAAGCAAAAAAATTCTAAAAAAACATTGAAGTAAAAATGATAAAATGATTTTTTTTGTTTTACACCTAAACCAAACCCAGCTCGGGTTTTTTTTTGGTTTTTTTGTTTGCGGAGACACTTTAAAACTGCGTGAAGCCGTCCAAACAAAGCAATGCGCCAAAAGTAGTGTTAGGATAACGTAAATCGGAAATAGCTTGCCGAGTGTTTGTATTTGTACATTTATGTATGTGCGTATGCAGTGTGTGTGTGTGTGTGCGATATGGAAAAGGGAAAAGTAACCGCAAGCTAACAAATGCCAAACCAAATATTGTAAATCGTTGCACAAACGTAACCGCGACATGGTCAAGTTAGTGTACAACTACAACAACAACATTCAAAATGTTCAAATGTATTCAATACGACAGCCGCTTTACAGGACATTGGACACTTGTACGCGACATGAATTGTTTTCGAATCCAAAGTTTGCAGTTTAAGTTCCCCGAGACCAAGAGTCAATTCAAAAACGATACCGATTGTAGTAACGGTTGTGGCTACTCATGCACGCAATAAGCACTCAGACTCACATTTCGCTGTCAATATACGATGGCGACATGAGTGCTTTTGATTGCAAATATGTATGCGAGAGTAACTCTTTGTGGTTCTTTAATAATTTACTTTAAAGTTTTTGGATACAATGAGTAATTGACTAAAGGAATGAGCGAAAAAAATCTTTACTAACTGCGCAGCATAATAGTCAACTTCGGTAAAAAGAAAATTCTTCTGTTTCTGTACTGTTTTCTGAGTAGTGGTGACGTCCGGTGCATTACAAAAACGCTGTTATAGTCCTTTGTATGTACTAATTTATATACTTATGAGCTTATGTATATAAGCTTAATTAACTACATACTTCTCTCTAACTCTCTCTCACTAATGCAAATACTTTAATTTTTGTACTTCGCATATGTTCGTTGAGAGTGAGAATAGTCGTGACTAGAGCGCATTAATAAGGGAGTGGACTTAAAATGGGAACTTGGTCAAAACGAAAGAAATTGTCTTCCCATCAGAACAACGCGAAACAACGCCGAACAAATCGAAAGTAACTCATCAAAAACTTCTGAAGCTAGATTTTGAGTGTCTTTTTTGCATTTTTTGGAACCAATTGTTGCTTGCCAATGTTCTGTCGATAGGAAATGATTTCGCTGATGAAAAATTTTAATTGACAGAGGCTTGCTAAAATCATTTGAAAAAACTGATTATATTTGGCTACTAATGTAGGCTAACAAAAAGAACGTATATTGCATAAATCTGTATATTATATATAAAAAAATCTATACATACAAAATAATAAAATGCTTTTATGTCCGCTATTTACGTTGAAACCGTCCAACCAAGGAGCCCTAAACCGGTTACATTTGAAAAAAAATAGTTAATTAAAGAAAATCAAAAATAAAAACAGCTGATTTTAGCTATCCTAGTATATTTTGGGTAAGATCAAAACAAGTGGTATTTTTTAGTATATTTTTAAGTTAGCCCCAGCCATTTTTTGGTTGCGCTGCAAACAAATAGTAAAAAATGCCATCAAAAAGAACTAAAATTGCACATTATAAAAAAAATTCTCAAAACTCACCTCGCGTGTATCCCGCGAGGCTACGTTTGCAATGTCACAAAATCGCTGCGGCATTTAACGGATGTGCGCGCTCGCTTTATGCGTAACACTATTTGTATTGTCATCCGGTGATGACGATACGGCGTGATGTGTGATGGAAGGAGCAACGATAGCGGTGAAAGTGTTTGTCTTATTGCAGAAGCAAACCAAACCGCTTAACGTTCTAGTATTGTTTGCTATGCGTTCGTTGTCACGCGTTTATTGCTTACTCAATGTACTATAGCAGTTGTCTGGGGTTGATATCTACTAGTCACTACAACAAAACAACAACATACATGACGCCATATTTGTCAGCGGAAGTTGTTTTCGTTCGCTTTCGGAAGCATTTGCACGCAGCATGGCAAACGCTTAACATTTGCTCGGTTTGCTCAGTTTTGTGCCATTTCTTGTTTTGTGTTACAATTTTATGGCAAATATTTCACGCGTGTGCATTTCAACGCTAATATCCAAAGCAACAACATTTCTACATAAAATCTTTCAACTATACACAGCATGTGTTATATTTGCCAGTGTATTTGTTTTGTTTGTGGCATTTCGTACTTTTATCTATGCTCCTTTTATTTGCTTAAGCCACACTAAATACAAACACATTTACACATTTACAAAAGCAAATAAAGTCATGATTGCCAAAAAAAAAAAAAAAATTTCTGAAGTAAATATAATGAAATTGCGCTTGGGTTTTGTATACACTCGAACCGAACAACGTGGTTTGAGCATGTTTTGCAACTGAAATAATTTTAAATGTCCTTCGAAAATACTTTCTAAAATCTGGGGAATATATAAAAAAATGAAATTTACTTTTCATTGTGTAACTATTTAAATTTTCTAATTAATTTACATTTCCTCATCAATTATCATTTTAGGTTCTCCATTACCATGGCAAGGACTCAAGATTGCACGTCATTTGCCGCCGGTTTGTCCACAAAAGTTGCCGGATATCTCCTTACAAAGTAGTGCAAAAATTTCACGTGGACGTTATAAGCATTTAATACGATTATTGCCATATTTAAAGTCAGAAAAAGTGAAGATTGTCTGTATTTGAATCTTTATGTTCCACATGAAAATGTTTATCGTTTGTAAATTATTATTTAAAATGAAAAAAAAATTATTTAAAATAAAAAAACAAATACTTATGAACAGCATGGAAAGTCGCTCGATGTCATCGTCATGACCAGTAATAAACAAAAAAAAAAAAAAAAAACAAATTTATGACTGGGAGTGGAATGCAACAGGGCCAATCTGTTAGAAGGAAAAGCAGATTGAAGTGACAGACCTGAACGAAGCTGAATTAATATACCTTTGTCTGCCCGAACGTCCGTCCTAGTGTCTGTCCGTATGTTGTAAAAAAACTATAATTTGAGACTTTAAAATATAAAGTACATCATATTTTTATTCTCCTGAACTCTCCATTTAATTTTTATTATATACTAGCTGGAATACTCCGGTCTTGTTCAGGTGTCGCAAATAGTTCTTTTCTAATATTTTGTGCGACACCTGTTTTTGTATATTTTTTTGTATTTCTTAAGTGGGGCCACGCCCTACGCCCATTTCCATAAAGGATCATACTCTTCCGTTCCTATTACCATGTACACTGAGTTCTATTCCTGTGGGCTCAAATACGTTTATATGAGGCCACGCCCATATTCCAAAACGATATATATCCTATCCTTTATGAAGGTCAAAAAAATTACACATCTAAAAATTCATTGAAATCGATTCAGTTGTTTGGTGAAATATACGATGAATTTATGATTGATTTAACGCCTACCGCCCATTTTTCTAAAACGAAATATATCCTATCTTTTAAGTTGAACTAAAATATGCATCTACCAACTTTCATTGAAATCGGTTGAATGGTTTCGGAGTTTATAAAAAGACGAAACATCAGGACATAAGATTTATATACTATATACTTTCGTTATCCAGCAGGTTTATGGCCAGAGGGGCTTGACATACATCCAGCCTATCCAGATATGCCTTAGTGAGCCTAGCCACCTCCTGGCTTATGCAAGGGACTTCTAGTTCCTGGTGGATTTCTGCATTTGAAGGATATGGGTGCACCTCAGAAATAATGCGCAGAGTCTTGTTTTGGAAGACTTGGACTCTTTCTCTGTTTTTCTCTTTGCAGTGCCCCAGAGTGCTATGCCATACGTCCACATAGGTTTAAGTATGGCTTTGAAAATGAATATCTTTGACCCTTAGTTTTTTTTTTGATGAGGTGGAACTTCATTTATTTTCATTTTTGTGAGAAATGACTACTGCAGGTTAAGCGCCTATCCAATACCAGTTTTAAGTACTTTGCAGTGACGCTGCTGGGTATGGCAACGCCATCCAGACTGACGGCAGGGCAGTCTCCTCTCTTCTCAGGGCAAACGTAATGTGTGGATTTGTCTGCTGATAACGATATTCCAACTGTCTTACATATGTTTAGGCGGTCCAGCTGAGTTTGATTATGCTGACGCCACGAGGGGGACTTACCATTGGCTTAAAAGGCGGTGGCCATCAGCATAAGTGGCAGTGAGCATTTTAGGGCTGGAAGATGGTTGGCATATCTATGTATACATTGTGTATAGTATCGGGCCCAGACACTTCCTTGTGGGACTTTTCCAGCTCTGCTGAGCCCTCCACGCCGCATTAAACGTAGAAACATCTACCAGATAGGTAAGATCTGAGCAGCAGATAGTGAGGGGTTGGTAGCGCTGCGCTTCAGCTTGTAGAACAATCCTATATGCCAAACCCAGACAAATGCTTGAATGACATCTAGATAGACGGCCGAGCAGTATTCTTTTTCCTCAAGAGCTTCCAGAATTTTGTGAACCATGCAGCCCTCGAAGCCAAACTGATGATGTGGTATCAACCGGCCTTTCCAGTATTGGGTCAACTTATGCAAAAGTAGTCTCTCAACCACTTTGGAGAGTACGGCCAATAAGCTAATCGGGTTGATAGGGAGGCAAGATTGGTATTTAAAGAAATAATAATTAGGTCGCCATTATACCACTCTAAAAAAATTTAGAACCATTATTTTAAAAGTTTAAAAAAACAGAAAAAAATTAAATTGCTTTTTCAGTGCATTCTATCGTTGCTTAGTGGGTCATGGAAGAA